>JAJKFI010000027.1:5329657-5395658 GCA_029204185.1 Lerista edwardsae | reverse complement strand
CACACACACACACACACACACACACACACACACACACACACACACACAGCTAAAATCACCATGTCATATATCACATGCAAATCAACATGGGGGGGGGAGAGAAATTTTTGCTTTAAGAACACCACAGAGAAGGTGCAAGCATGATGAAATAAGTTGAAAGAGTGGAGCATGCATTGAATGAATTACGTCCGGGTATAACTGAAACGTGCCAAAAGTGTGGATTGTTATATAATTCTTACCTTATAAGCATTCTTTAGGTGATCATAATAAACTTCTTCAATGGCTTGGAAATAAATTACTCCTTTTAATTTAGTTTCGTGTTTGTCTGCAAAATGAAAAAGAAACTAGGTTGAAAACTAACACTCCACCACAGGGATTAAAAGGATTAAGCTGAAACAACATGTTTCTCCTGAAATTATAAAAGTCAGGAATAGTCATTTAGAAATTATTCCAGGAAAGCCTCAATTTCTTTCATTAATTGTATTAGGTTGAGATAACACACTAATTCAACATGTGAATTGAATATATTTAATGGAAGCAGAGAGGAAGTAGGGTATTTCTTGTCTACCTCTTTCTGAAGTTGCACAAAGGTTATATGGCTATATGACAACTGTGTCTCTTCTGTCCTGTACTGTGACAATCAGGTTTCAGAAACAGACTTGCAAATGGTTCCATACTGGCCATTTTGGGAATGTCTGGGATCCACATGATGGATTATTTCTAGTTCTGAAGGAATTACTGCTATGAGCTAAAATTACAGGGAATCCTAAAACAAGGGACGGAGGGGGTCTGTCTTTGTATCAAGTCATAACAGAAGAGTTTGGCACTGTGAATATAATAACAGAAATAGAATTTACTAACAGCAAAATGCATTTCTCATTCCTGCATATATTGACTGTTACATGCATATTGGAACGGCTGGATCCTTGACTTTGGGTGCAATTCATGTAATAAAGGGGGCTTATTCCCATTTGACTGCAATCCTAGATAATCTTACCATAACCTAAACTCCATTGGGATTAATGATACCTTCTTCTAACTAGGCCTATTTAAAATTGGGACTGCATTTACTTAAACATGATTTATCTGTATGTCTAATCTGGATCATGGGCAGTTGCACTGGAGAACTGGGGAACCCTAGGATTTATTACAATACACACTACAAGCGGGTGAGACTTGACATGCAGCAAGAGAAGTTTAGAAGTTGCTGAATTAATACAATTTAACAAATGAACACGAAAACCTCTGAACCAGAAGGTGCAACCTACCTGCGTAATAAGAAAATGTTCTCTTGTTTCTATCAAACACAAACCATCGTTTTTTCCATGTTTTAATTTTCCCACCCATCTTAATAAGAAAGCCTCGGCAGGTCTTCTCAGTAAGTAAGACATGGTAACAGGTGTCTATGTTGTGGCCTGCTGTCTCGATGTGGCCGCGTAGATCAAAATCTTCCTTCCTGACTGGCAGGTAACGCGTCAAGGGGCGAGACTGATTAGAAAAACAAGGATAACTTTATGTAGGTATTGACTTTTCCTTTTGATAGTTACACAAAAAACTATGTGCATTTTACCTCCTAAAGAATTACAATAATAAAAAAAATGCCAACATGAAATAAATAAATGAAATGAAATACAAATAAATGAAATAAATACAAAATATAGAGCCATGCCTTGTTATCTCGTGGGGTTCTGTTCCAGAACCCCCAGAGGATACCAAATCGGTGGAAAATTAGCTTTAAAGACCCATTTCCAGGTTTCTTGTCGCTCTAGAATGCATGGATATAGATGCTATATTCAGCATTCAGCCATTAGATAGTATAGAGTGAATAATGGAATCTAATGGAATGAAATTATTTCACCCCATCTAGTGGCTGAATGTGGTATAGTTTCTATACCAATGCATTCTAGGGTGATAATGGAGGAGCAAGTGGATCTTTAAAGCTATCTTTAACCCAAAGAAGCTAGTAACCAGCAGCACAAAAGTAGGAAATGGGATTTTGGCACATTTTTCCTTGTTACTTTTACCATATATAGTCACACACATTTACAACATATACCGTATATAAACAGAGAAATTTATGCCTAATTATTGCCTAGAAAATCCTGACTTTGACTTATATTGGGGGTGTGCTCCTGACGATAATTGCAAGCCATGAAGCTACAGAGATGTCTGAGCATGCTCAGAAGCAGCTCAGAAAAATGAATGGAGTCCTATGGAAAGTGAAACAGCCACACGGCACATTTACTCATGAGTACGCAACCATGCCATGGTGCATCAGAAAGGGCAGGCCGAGGGGAATGCAACACAGCCAGAATGGTCCCAATCTGATGAACGTAGGCCCCAAAAGCCACTTGAGAAGAAAGTCCCTCCCTCTAATCTGAGAAGTATTGAGCCTTATGGAAAGCGAAACTGTGCTACACATTTGCATTTACTTGTGAGTAAGCAAGTGTTTAATGCAACATGTGAGTTGAATTCAGCAGGGCTCTGCAACTTCAAGGTGTGGGGATTGTGCTCCCTTTTGTTCCAGACGGCTGTGATGCTGTACAAACTATTTGGGGGAGGGGTGGAAGAAAGGGGCTCTTTTTTTACTCCTGAGTTGTTCCAGGCAGGTACACCTAATCAAGTCCAAGCCTTGAATATTTTAATGGGTAGCGTCTATGTTAGTGTATCTGCTTTCAAACAAGTATTGAGCCTTATGGAAAGTGAAACTGAGCTACTTGTGAGTAAGCAAGTGTTTACTGCAACATATGAGTTGATTTCAGGAGGTGTGGGGATTGTGGGGGTGGAAGAAATGGGCTCTTTTACTTCTCCTGAGCATTTTAATGGGTAGCTTCTATGTCAGTGTATCTGCTCTCAAACAAGTTTGATGGGACCATGCAGACTCAAGCTCCAGCTTTTCCTCTCATCCCTGCAGAAGCCGGCCCAAGCAGGTAAACTGTGCTGGACAGGGTGACATTCATTCCTTTATTAGCTGATCCAGGCAGATATGCTTAATTAGAGTCATCAGATACAAACTGGACAGAGTGCCTATAACCATTGTATAGAAGAGGGAATTTGGGCAGTTGTAGCTTTTGACATCCTTCCATGAGCTGCACCTGCCAAATTCCTTTGGCTATACAATGGTTAAAGGTACAGGCACTCTGTCCCAGTTTGTATCCGGTAACTCTATGCTTAATCAGTTTTAACCTTGAACAGTTTTGGGTGTTTCATAATTCCAGCATGCCTTGCCCTTTGTCTCTAATGACATCCCTTCTGGTGGGTCCCCATAGGCTGTCATTTTCAAAAGTGGGTCCCAGTGCTAAAAGGTTTGGGAACAAGTTGTTTGATAGTTGCTTGCTATGTTGCTGTTTTGTTTCCCCCTGCACTTTAATAAATAGGTAGATTGTACAGTTCTTAGGTAACAATTATTGGTAGATCATTTGTCAGAATCTGGTGATGGGTAAAATTAGACAAACTATCTAATTCATTGAATTGCAGATACCCCTAAATTCTACCTTCAACTTATCCACGGGGCATGGCAAATTCCATGATTTTTGGCTTAAACTTGCCCTTAACTTATCCATGAAGTTGACTTATGCACGATTATATACAGTACTTCTAAATGTTACAAGGTGGACCCCAGTATCCGTGGCGAGGCAAATTAATGGATACAGAATCAGTAGACAGCGAGGCACAACCTGCATATGAAAAACCTGTGCTGCCAAGCATATGGTTCAGAAAGACTACATACCTGTGATCGTTGTTTCTCACGTATCTTCACTTCTTTCTCAATTAGTTTCTGTCGCTGGCTAGTTTCTTCTTGCAACCTTTTTTCTAGCTGCTCTCTGCGACGTTTTTCTTCTTCCAGTGCTCTTTTCTTAGCTTCCATTTCTCGTTCCTATGAGTGAGGTTATGCATTCTGTCATGCATCTTAAAATGCAGATCAATCTCAAACACAGTCCCTAAACACCTGTTCATCATTGTGGCACTCAAGTCCTCAAAACTGAGGACTGCTTCAGGGTGAAGTTGCTGTAATACCAGTACAAAGTTCTGTTTTAAGGACTAATACTTCTTGTTAAACAACAGAACTTGTTTTTTTAAATAAGTTGTATGCTGGCACAGCAAGTGTTAAGGCTTTAGAAGACAAAAGCACACTATGAAATTTTTTATCTCATCTATCATTCTTTCTCTTGTATGCATCTCAGGGTGCAATCCTAACCAACTTTCCAGCACTGCCATAGCTGTGCCAGTGGGGCATGTGCTGCATCCTGCAATTGGGGAGCAGTCACAGAGGCTTCCCCAAGGTAAGGGAATGTTTCTTTCCTTACCTCAAAGCTGCATTGCCCTTACCCCACTGCTGGAAAGTTGGTTAGGATTGTGCCCGCAGGCTGGGAGGAAGTTTCACTGAACCCTACAGATCTTTATAAGTAGACATACCTAGAACTGTCAGATGTGCTCAAAAACTGTGAAAATGTGGATGGAAAATGGTGCTATACAATCTTTATTGTTTGTTCAATTAACCAAGTTGTAATTTAAAAAAAATTTTAATATGAGCAAAGATTTTATGTAATGAAAGAATTCTTCACCAGTTCTATGAAACTATAAAAATTCAGAACCATAATTCAACCTTAATCTCAAATTGCACAATACCAATGAAGTGTTTCCTGTTTGTTTTTTTGTTTTGTTAATACTTTACCCTGGATTCAAGCAGTCGTGTCTTTTCAGCATGAGCTTGTTTCAAAAGCCTCTCCATCTCTTCTATTCTTGCAACATTTGAAGTACTGGCACTGTATGAAAAAATTCTTTTTTTCAGTTGGCAGTTCAATACTAGAAGGGCAATCTACAGACTCTTTGCTATCATTTGGGATATAAGAACTGGATATGTTCCAGACCTCTTGACATGTGCAAAGAATACAGTGCAAATGATATATAAAACTGCAAAAGTTACATGAAGCAAAAGCTCTGGAAGTGAAGCTTCTCGTCTACAACAAAATACTGTTCAATCTAGAGCGTTACTAGCTGCGAGGAAGACATTTTTCTAAAGGAGTCTTATATCTCCCTGATGTAATTGTGTTTTCAGCATATATTTTTTGGAAGTAGCTCTATTATCAACATCTAGTGGTCAAGCTGGGCTACAGTGCATTTGAACTGAAGTGCTGATTTACTCTGTCCTTTGAAAGGCCAGGATGGTACGGAAATAAGGGGTTCTATAAAGCCTTTTGGGATAGCTCTTTGTACTTTTATTTCAGTATGTTGTACCTGAAGTTGGTATAATTTTTAAGAGTATAAAATCACCTGGTAGTGTAGTGCCACGTTATCAGGGGAACCCCCCACCCCCACCCTTTGGTCTCCTGACTTGTGACGGGCAGCAGCCACAATCATGTCTTCATACCAGCAATCTACAAAATGTAAACTCAGCATAATCCTGTACAAGTCTACCCAGAAGTAAAGGTCCATTGAGTTCAATGAGGCTAATTCCCAGGTAAATATAGGATTGAAGCCTAAAGTGCATCTAAACACAGAATGTCTCTCTGGTGGTTCTTAATTGTAAATCCTTAATTGTACACTTACTAAGCAACATCAGTGTCTTGCATTTGATTACAGTACAAAGTGTATTTATTGAAACATGTATTAGGTTTAGTATTGTTTTGTTTTGTTATATTTGGGTGATGGATGGATTTTCTCTTTGTTATTTATGCCAATAAAAGTGACTGACTAACTGACTGATTACAGTACCTCAATTATTGCAGAAATTAAACATTGCTTACCTGGAAATATTATCTGGGGAGCAGGCTGATATGCTGGTTTCCATGCTGTCAGAACTGTCTAAGCTTAGAGTGTCAAAGGCATGGTCCTTGAAACTATGATCAGGGTAATGGAAAGTGTTCAGATACACATTGGATTCAGAGGCAGTTCTGCTGTAGAACTCTGGAGACTTCTGGCTTTGATCATCACATATATGTTGATGGTTATAGCCTAGAAAAAAGAAGTAGAAAGTGACAGTTGATTTATCAGTTTATATTTTAAAATAGTCTGAAATAAAAAGCCCAGTATTTTGAACCATGATTCATTTTAATCCCTTATCTGGGTCTGGTGTAATTCCTTTCTAATAAATTGCTCTTAGGAAGCTGAAATCTACATAACTGACTGTATCAGTAGTTGATATTTTTCTGTTATGTGTCTAAGGGCAGAATCTTAACCAAATTTCCAGCACCGACATAGCTGTTGCTAATGGGGCATATTCCACATTCTGCAGTGGAGTAGTAGTCACAGAGACACTCAAGGTAGGGGAATGATTGCCCCTCATTGCCCCTAAACCAGTGCTGGAACGTAGGTTAGGACTGCGCCCTGAGAAACGCACAGTCAAACCTTGGTCTTCCATTCTGGGAAAAGGAACTTCTGAGGACAGTACTGGCAATTTATCCAGAATCTAACAGAGCGGCAACTGCTGAAATTAAAGCATGGAAAAGCAGGATTGCAAGTATGCAATTTATGGGAAGGTAAAAATAATGTAGGGAACTGATTTAAAACATCCGCAAACACGCATGTAAATGCATCAATTTTATTTACAGATTGGCCTTTAGTACTACATTCCTAAGAAGATAACAGCTCAGTCCTGAAAAGAAGTTACACGTGTTCCCTCTTCCCACAAATGGTCCCTGAGGGTGAAGGAACCATCCAGAATGGCATAGATTATAGTAAAACCCTTCTGCAAGAGGGGTGTGTGCATGTGTATGAATGCATCTATTATGGTTCCAATTTCTGCAAATTCTCATTATTTTCCAGCTAAAGAATGCCTTATAGCTGTTTCAGAACAAAAACCTGATTCCTTGTGGCATAAGCACAAAAATGTGCACCTAACTTAGTACCCAGCTTTTCACAGTAGCCAATCAGGAGAAGCTATTGTATTTTGTGATGGTTTGCACCATTTTGGTGCCTCTAACTGCATTTATCTTATCCTGGGGAACTTCATCCCAGACTGGCTTTTCTACAGCAGTTCTTTTCTATGGCTTTTCTATATGTCTAAAGCAGGCCAGCTCCCTGCAGTGAGCACAGGGTTGTCATAGGAGTAATGTATCCACATATTCTCTTCCGGGCACAGTGAGAAGATTTGTCCAAATGTGCCTCAGCATACTAATGTCAAAGTACAGTATTCTAAAAAGTGATTCTATTTCAGATAATCATTCCATTAGACTAGTTTGTCAGTCACATAATTTGATCCAAAGCCATTAACATGAAGCAATGCAACCTCAGGACAAGTATTATAGACATCGTATGCACATAAAGCTTTTATTGCTGGCAGTAAGGAAAATATCAGGCTGGTTTTTTTGCAACAATAGAGGAAATTTACCTTTTGCACTTTTGGAATGATTAATTGCTCCTTTTAAAAGGATTTTTGTTGTAAAAGAAAAAAAAGAAGAAGAAAAAAATATTACCACCATACCATTTTGTGAATTCTGGTTACAAAATCTACAGAACAGCATTTAACATGGTAGCCACTAGGGATGAAGCCTAAACATATTTACTGACACAAGCACCACTGACTCCAGTGGAGGCCAAGTAAGTGTGCATAGGCTTGTGCCTTTAGCAAGTAGTCCACTACTTCATGCAATGCAATTAGAATTAATTCATCACATGACAGTTTTGAAAATGTTCAAAATAGCACATCTTACATGAAAAGTCAGCCCACATCTGACACATCTTCTGTTCCAAGGTTAGTACATAAAGCCAAAATTGTGTAGAGCTCAGCATCCTTTCCCATATTCATAATGGGCAACTGGTGCAGCAGAAAATGGAACATTCTAGAACTTCTAGGTAGCTGTTCCAAGCTGAGAAATTTGGACTACATGAGTTAAACAGGACTGTGGTTCAGTAAGAAAAAGTGGGAGATTCTTCTTTCCTTTTTAGAAATGGGAAGCAGAGGATACAATTAAATGAGGAGACCAGAAAGTCAGAAGCAAGGTATGATAATGACGGCCTTCTCTTATTGTTTGTGCCTAACCAAGGCATACTGCTGCTGAACATGGAGGTTCGCATTAAATTAATGGGTTGATTCCTTCAATTTGTCTAGCACGAAGGCTATATTCTACAAAGGACGCGATCAGTGGAGTCATTCAAATGATTTAGGAATAGGAACTCACTTTTGAGTTCAAATTCAAATGTTGAAAAACAAAAACAAAAAAACCCCGGAAGCAGCCACAGAGCCC
Organism: Lerista edwardsae; assembly: GCA_029204185.1. Classification (NCBI taxonomy): domain Eukaryota; kingdom Metazoa; phylum Chordata; class Lepidosauria; order Squamata; family Scincidae; genus Lerista; species Lerista edwardsae. The sequence goes on along the minus strand of JAJKFI010000027.1, from coordinate 5,387,472 downwards.
GTTAGGATCCGGAATGCCCGTTCTGGTCCATTCCCCCTGAATGACATCACTGGATGCGATCCTAACCGATTTTCCAGCACTGACATAGCTGTGCTAATGTGGCATGTGTTGCATCCTGCAGTGGAGTAGTAGTCATGGAGGCCCCCTAGGGTAAGGGAATATTGTCATTTCCTCTGGATTGAACATTTCAGATTTAGGGTGCAATCCTAACCAACTTTCCAGCACCAGGGTAAGGGCTATGCATCTCCAAGTTAAGGGAATAAACATTCTATTGTGTTCCAGCTACCAGTGTTCCATGGAGTCATGCAAAATTAAATAGTTTTTAGAGGCAAAAAAAAAAAAAAAGTGACCATTGGCAGAAGCATACAGAAAATTAGGAAGTAAAAACAAAACCAAGCCAGTTATTTAAAGCACTGTAATAATATTCTTTTTTCCCAAAACAATCAACATGCTAGCACAGAACAATGCTGAGATAATAACTACACTACTTCAGGCTGCTGTTTTGTTTTTTTTAAAGGCGCACAGTCAAGTATATTTACAGTACACCCTTGAAAAACAACTTTTTTTCTTTTTGAAAAAAAGCTGCATTGCTTCCTTTATCATGTTGCCATGATGGCTCATGTATCTGCAACTGCCGCAGGACCCAATCCTGCCCAAATTTCCAGTGCGAATGCAGCCATGCCAACAGAGCCTGTGTGCCAGAGGCAGTTACAGAGGCCTGCTCAAGGTAAGGGGGCTGCATCTTTGCTGGTAAGTTGGATAGCGTTGGCCCTTATTGCACAAGCCTATGCCTGTTTACTCAAAAGTAAGTCCCATTGTTTCAATGGGACTGTGATGAAACCGTTGTGTTTCATGTACCTATTTCTCTTTTATACTTTCTGTCTACTTTCCAAGGGCCTGACTGTTACTCTAAGGATGTGTCAGCTGCGGGGGAGGTAGAAGGAACAGGTCACGTGTCAAGGTTGCCAACCAATCAGTTATTTTTCCAGCTAAGTGATCCTAAGGACCACTGCAGATTCTCTCTCCCTCTTTCTTGCTGGCTTCGCTACAAAATGGTTGCAGGGAGAGCCGCTCTGTGAGGAGGCAGAGTGGTTGCTGCTGGGAGAGGCCTGGAGGTGAGGAGATTGAGAAAGGATCTGAGTGGGAGCAACACCCCGTCAGGCTTATACTTATTTTGTTCTGTATCTTCCTAGGCCGTGTGTTACAACCCCTCTTATCGTTAGCAAACTGTTAATAAAACCTTTTTCATAAAACCATCTGTCTTGTTTTGGATTCCAGTGGAGAGGAGTTTAGCCCAGGAAACTCCTCTGGTAACCTGATACCTGGGCTGGTGGCAGCGGATTTAACCTACCAAGGCATTTCCCCACTAGGCTGTGCGTTCTCACCGAGTGGGCGAGTAGGGGGGTCATAGGTTACACAACCCCCCTTTTGTTCAGGACAGTGACTGACTCCTAAGTACTTTAAGTATATATAGGATTGCAGCCTGAGCCAGATACTGCTTTTCTGCTTCTAGCACACAAAGGCCTGCATGCTTTTGGTGAAGGAAGGGAGAAAGAGGAAATTGCTTTAAGACAAAAGAAGACAGCAATTCCTACACTACTTGGAGAAAATGAAGAGCAGACAGGCAGCCCAACAAGAAAGGTTTAGCTCTGTAGGTTTAGGTAATGGTTTAGGTATGGTGGCAACATACCTGGTGGCAAAGCTATATATACATAAAACATATATTAAAAAATTCCTAATATCAAAGCTATATATAACAGGACAACTACCTTCTTATCAATCAGACCAGTCTGTGGCAAGCAAGAGACATTTCTATGGGACTCAAGCGGAGTGTTTTTATAAGTAAAGTTGGAAGAGAGAAATTTCTTAAATATTCCTCACATACGGTGTGCAGGTATGTATGAGCATGAAATTATACAAATTTTTTATGGACTTAACATCTAGTTTGTGTGCTTTCAGAAACGGGCAGCCCAATCCTGAACTGCATCCTGTGGCAACCAGACAGCCACCGAAGGCTCCTTGGGAGAAGAGAATATTCATCCCCTTCCCCGGGGAAAGCCCCACCGCCTGCAATGGGGCTCCTCGGCTCACCGCTGGCCATTTTGCTGGCAGTGAAGCCCCATGTTAGGCCGAGGTATGGGGATAAGATCCGGTAGTGGAAGCCACCGGCGGGCCCACCCCTCACTAACCCGCTCTTCCCCTCCCTCGGCCCAGTTCCTCTCCTCTTCCTGCCTAAATGGGCTTATCTGTGGCTGGTGATGCTGGAGCACCGCCCATCTGTCAGCTCACATTGGGGCCGGGCGCTCACTGAGCACCGCCCCATCGGAAGCGGTAAGGTGTCGTGGACGTGCTGTATGAGAAGTTCATGACACTTTTAGCTGTTGGTACACATGTACCGCTGGCATAATGGGCTCAGGATTGAGCCCTAAGGCATACATGAAAACAAATATTCAGAGCTAAGATCTTCACAAGCCACCAAAATTTTTATATGGCTAAGCTGTAATACTTTTTACTAGGTAAGCTATTTGAAATTTTGGCTTTACCAATCAGCAGTGGGCAGAGTTTTTTGTTTTGTTTTAACAATTGTGGGTTCTTTTGTTTTTGATGTCCCATCTGCATAGTAGGAGATTTAGAATTTCTATACATTTTAATTTGTTATGACTTGACGGTGTCCCTTTTGCCCAGTAACAAGCACTGGAAAAGCAACAACATACACAGCCACGCAAAGGATGTTTCTCATACCTTTCTTGCCTTTTCCTGATTTTAATAAGACACAAAGAATAAATAAAACCTTCAGCCGTTTAAAACCAGAAAAAACAACAACCAGAAAATAGATATTGGAGAAAGATCTACAATTACACAAATCAGTGGTGGAATAGATTTCCTGGTTATTTATCCTATAGTACGACGTTTTTCTAGTAACGATGAAGTATCTGATTGCACAGAGTTCTTGAAGAATATATTTAGATGTATGACTTTTAAGTAACTTATGCAGGAAGTTGAGCTCATGAACAGGTCAGAAAATTATGCAGGATCCAGAACCACATTAGATTTTAAAGTATGACATTCTGCAATCAGTCAATCTGAAATACATTTTCCGCTTTTTGAAACTGTTTCTCCTGATGAAAAGCAAAGCAGTTGTAGTGGTGTTTGCATCCAAAATGATATAGGCAAAATCATGACATTTTCAATTTTGGTCCTTGGGCAATAATGGTAAAATCATTATTTCAAAAAATTGAAAATAAAGTCTTCTTGGCCAAATGCATACATTTTAGCTTTAACAGCCTATTGTGTAAGTAGTCTGATGTTGGATTTCTTTTTTTAATAATATTTCATACCACGATAGGAAGATGATTTTTAATGGCGTTACCTTTATGAATCCTCCTCGATTCGGAATCTTTGGTCATGGTTGCCAAACAGTGAGGAAGGACACTGCCACAGCTATTGCTTTGTCCAAGTGGGATGTGACCCTACAAGTAGAACATATTGTAAATACGTACTTGCAGGTAGTGTGCATTTAAAATTTCACATTAGTAATCTATGGAATAACTTGTTCCTTATTTGAATTATATAAATTTCTTTATATGAATTTCAAGACTGTTCTATACAGTTCTTTGTAATGTCTGAAAGGGAACTATTTCCATATCCACAGCCACCCCCAGAAGTGACATTCTCTAGCTATCTGTGCATTTAACACTTAAACATTTTATACAGAGAAGATATGCACATTCCACTATACACACTACATTGCAGACAGTTATCAGCCACTTGTACTTCCTGTCTGACCTGCCAGAGCAGTGCCATACGTGCTGCCAGAGCACCAGCAGGTAGGCTGAAGATTTCCTGCATGCATTGCCACAACACTTGTCACCTGCCACAGCAGATAAGCCAGCACAGGAGCCCGGAGAGGTGGGGGAAGATGGAATGGGGGAAACCTGGACAGGGAGGGGGAGGAACAGAGGGCGGGGGGGGGGCTGCAGGAGGGGTTGGTCTGGCAGCAATGGCAAAGAGATTCTATCCTTCTTATCCACAGCCTTACTCCCTTTTTCTTCTTGAACTTGTAGAAAGTGAAATTATCGGCACGTGTCCATGGAGACCCACTGAAGAGTGAGAGGCTTACAGAGGGGCCCTTGTATAAGTTACTGCTCTGTTTCAAAAGCATGTACGTTTTTAGCTCAGCTGCACCGGCTTGGGGGGGGGGAGCACAGAATTGGGCCAATAATCTACCAGAACGTTCTGCATATACTTATTTGATTAATTTCTAAAATGAACTGTCCCTAGAAGTCACACCATTCTTTCTACAGGTATTTCACCCAAGTGATGACACAGGCAGCCCAATCCTGAGTAAGGCCGACATAGTAAGGCCAACATAGCAGGGCTGTATTCTAAAGGCCATTAGGAGACAGCAGCAGCAAAGTGCAGGACAAGGGGAGCTTTTCCCCTTGCACCCACATAAACCCCAGCCAGCCCTATGGGGCTGCTTGGATATGCACCTGCTGTTTTGCAGGCACAGCTCAACGTGCACAGGAGTGTCGGCGCTGTTGCTCGCACCAGTCCAGTGCCATACTGCTGGCACTGATGTGCTTGATGGCACGTTTGCGACAGCGCTGGACTGGCATAAGAGCGTAGCGCCGGCACAACGCAGATATAGGATTGTGCTCTGATTGTGGTTATTCAGTGGCAAAGAAAATGCATCCTCTTTATTCCTAAGGAAACTCCAGCCTTCATTAAAATTGCCATTTTCCATGGTTGAGTCCCCCAGTGTCATATTTGCTATGACACTGGGGGCGCAATTCTAATTTCCAGCACTGACATAGTATAGCTGAGTATATTGAGACATGTGGGACATGGCCAATGGGGCATGTGCCGCGTTCTGTGGTGGAGTCATAGTCATGGAGGCCTCCTCAAGGAAAGGGAATGTTTGTTCCCTTACTCGGGAGCTGCATTGCCCTTACCCCGGTGCTGGAAAGTTGGTTAGGATTGTGTCCTGGATGTACTCTTATTTGATTCAGATTTTATCATATAATGGCATTGTTTACCTTAACGCTTCGTCCAAGAGTGGAACTGCTGAAATGTGGTGAAACAGAAGAAGACGTTTTCTTGCGCGGCAAAGTATCACTCATGTATGGGCCTTCTTTGTGCTGCTTCTTTCTCTCCTCCAGATTTCGGAAACGCTGAAGACAGAATTAGTGTAAGCGAATTAAATTTATGTTTTGTCATCTAACTGATATCAGTCCAGCATGATTTAAAGGCTGTCTGCATGCTGGAAATATCATTTTTTTAAAAAAAATCATGCTGTTCTGAAAAATCTGAACATTATATTAAAACGTAATTGACATTTGCCAGGGAAAAAAGGTAGTAAAGAATAGAGTTATAGTTAAAATATATGATGTTGTTGCACAGAAGTAACAGTGTCCAGAACAGCAGAAACCATATAAGACAATTTCTTCCAATTCCATTCCCTTATACAAATAATGGAAAATTATAATTCCAATTGAATAGACTAGATAATCAAGGTAACTCCCTAAACAAGTTCCACTGAAATTAAAGGGATTTGTACAGGGAAGTGGCTTGTTTTCATATTTATCATGAATAAGCTTTCCCAGTTTATGATAGCTAAATATAACCGAAAGAAACTGTAATGCTCCACTATGATAACACAAGACTTGCAAAACAAGAACTGAAAAGATATGAATATGAATTAATGCAAGAGCTGACAAAGAATGACAACTACTGTTTGAACAAAAGGACAACACTATTTGGTCTAAAGTACTGCAATTGTACTGTGATTGGATTCATGATAGGCTATTGTTGTACCTGGTATCATTAAACTGAACAATCTACTGAAGTGAAAGAAAACATTGACAAAGCCAACATGCTTCCTTAACATGAGTTTTATTTAAAAGTAAAACTAATGTAAAGTCATGTAAACTTGGAAGATATATTGTACTCTTATTTTTAGCTTATATTACATTTATCCTATACTGCCATGTAGTTCTTATTAGCAATTTAGTTCCTATCTGTTTGTATGAATAATAGAACCATAATATAATGTCAGTAGCAATAATGCATTAACACATTCCTTCTTATTCAAACTGCCCAAGGCTGTCCGCTAGTACTGGTGTAGATGCAGCTATACTGATGGAGAGTGTGCTGCATCCAATTATGGTGGTGATGCTGCAATCATGCCCTGCCAGAGGTAAATAAAAATAATATTCTACTTCTGTAGAATAAGTCCAATAAGAAAAAGGGGGAAGAGTGGTCTTAAAAAAAAAAAAAAGGATCTAGCATGCTCTTTTGTTGCTGACATCCACCATGCCCTTCCTGTTCTCTGCCCTGGAACACCCAAGATCCCCCCTTCCCTGCGTCAAATTTACTGGGGCTGGCAGAGTCTCCTGGAGCAGCTGCCATGCAAGCTGAACCTCTCACTGTTCGCAGTAGCAGCCCAGCAGAATGCCATTGCATCCTGGCTTTCTTACCAAAATAAAGGGTCTTACATGGCTGGAATGTGAATTTTGGCAGCACAATACCTCAATAGGATAGGGGCCAAAGTTGCTTAAAATTTTTAATGCATCCAGTGGTGTAGCCATAAGGGTGTAAAACCACAAGTCTTTTACAGTTCCTAAGCGATGTCAGCAGCCTCTCCACCTTGCCGCAGGAACCAATCAGTGATGATAACAACGCAAAGGAGAAGTGGCTCCAGTGGTGAGGGGGAGGAGTCACTTACACGGCTCAGTCGAGAGCTGTAAAGACTTACAGTTTTGCACCCCCCTCTGGCTACACCACTGGATGCATCACTGGAATTCCTTCTATTATAAGGTAATGCAAATGTCCCTAATGTGCTTTGGTTGCACCTATCTATTTGTTGATAGATAAATTTCTCTATAAACTATCGCAAATGCTTCTGAAGGTTGAGATGGTTTCTGAAGCATTATTTTGTGTAGAATGTTTCCACCACGTCATATATACAACTTCGTTGTATAACATGTTTCACAGTTAATATAGTCTACTGTGCTTATCTCCTTAATGGAGTAATTCAATAAGAATTTTAAAAATTACAAGTGTTCACATGTCCTATTGACAGCACGATCCTAACCCCATGCGGGAATAGGGAGGCCAAGCCTACCTGCCCCATATCCACCATGGGGTTGGGGCTAATTGCAGTGCAACCTGGAGCAAGGGGAATAGATTTCCCTTACCCTGTGTAACACTGCAGTGTCCCAAATGAAGCTATTTGAATCTGTGCTGCTGAAATTGGCGGCACAAATCCAAGCAGCCTTGTTTGGGGCTGGGCCAGGAGTTAGGATCTGGCCCAAGTGCTGGATTCTGGCACTAACACCCTCCCTGTGCCAGTCTTCCCATGGGCCTGCTCTCCTGAGCCCTGTGCCGCCTTCCCCTACTGTCGTCCCCTCCGTCCCCTCCCCGGTGCTGGCTGAACTTGGCCAGGCTTACCTGGGTGCTTTTGGGCTGGGGAAGCTAGCTCACATCTGTGCGCTGACCACCCCTCCTCGTGAGTTGCCACAAATGCACTTTACAGTGTGTTTGTGGCACTCCTGGGCCGGCACAAGAGACTTGTACTAGCCCATCTTGGGCCCTGGATTGCACCCTCAGTTTCTGAGGAATAGCTTGCAAAATTAAGGAACAGATTAAGGAATAGCTTGCAAAAGTTGTATCTCAAGCACTGAGCTTTGCGAGTTTAATGCACAATAGTTATGGAAAGAGGCTTTTCTCTATGTCCCCCTAGCTGGAAGCATATGCCGTTTCTCTCTGATCCAGCAGCTAGGGCTAGGGCTGCAGAATTCTACTGATCATCTGTTCTGCAAAACGAAAGTTCTAGGTTGGATCAGTTCCCCACCCCGCTCCCCAATCCTTTCCAAACAGTTTAAAAAAAAAATCAAGGCTCCATGCATCTGCCTCCAGCACACTCTATTGGATCAAGGCAGCAATGTCCATGCGAACGTCATCTCATTGCTACCAAGGCTGCCTGCCTTTAAGCATGTTACCTGCGATTGCCTTCGGTGTTTCTTAGCTGGAAGAGGAGGTGGTGTGTCAGGTAAAGAAAAAGACTCTACATTTGTAGTCCTGACCTCAGGCCAGTGGACTGGTGAAAGTTGTGCAAGAGGGCGAGGAGAAAGGGAGTGAGGAAACACAAATCCAGAACACAGAGGTGATCTTAGCTTTATAGGAAAGAAAGAAATTACGTTCAGAGTTTTCTAAATGGAATGACATACAAGCTGCAAACACAAAAAAGGTGTATTGTGGCACCTTAAAGACGTGCAGATTTAAAGAGACAGATGTGTGACAAAATCCATGTTGTGGATTTAAACCCACTTTATCAGATGGTGTGAAGGGTTGACCATGGTGAATATCTAGGCATTGGGGGGGGGGGAGCAACACTTTCCCCTTCTATACCAGATTGGGATTTCGTCTTGGAACAGGACATGCACATCAAAGTTGGCTCTGTCCAGCCAAAAACATTTACAACTTAAAAGTGTAATTTTACAAACAGCCTGTATACACCCAGAGGTGTTCCAGGGTGGTGGTGGTGCCTGGGTTCACACCTCTAGTCTGCTGCCCCTCCACCTGTTCTGGGCTGTTCGGCTCCTCCAATGGTTGGACAAAACTCACACAGAAGTTGCAGCAGTGGAGTTTCCTCCGACCTTCCAAGGAGCCAAGGGGTGCCGCCTGGAGCACTGCAAAGCTCAGCAGCTTCACGGTGCTCCAAGCGGTGTTCTGGCTCCTCTGATGGTAGACGGAAACTCGCAGGTGTTTGTGGGTGTGCATCGTGTAGCCGCCCCCCTAGCCCAGCGCCCGGGGCATTGCCTGGTCCACCACTGCATACACCGAGTGAACAAAATGTTAAAAGAACATCTCTCAAACAAACCTCTTTATTTTGTGGCTGGCTCACCAAGCCAGCTGTGGAAGATTCAGTGGGAACAGCATCAGCAGCAGAGGGGGGCTGAGTGGAAGGGGATAAATTCGTGGAATTGCCATACGGCTCATTAATGTCACTTACACTCAAATAACCCTGAAAGGAGGAATGCAGAAGTTAAACATGAAAAAGAAGCAAAAGCCAAAAGGCATGCAAGAGTATTATGGTACCCAGTGTGCTATGAGGTTAGTTTAGAGTGATACAGCCAATTGTCTGTGGTACTACAAAAGTGTTTCATTAAAACAGGAAGAATAATCAAAATTACAAACAAAATTTGAATGTGTTAATTGTGCTTTAATTATACAAAATCAATTTATTAAAAAAAAATCACTGATTTTGAAGGGGGTCTTAAAATGAGATACAACCAGTAAAACTGAGGCCTGGCCTATGCATGCAGCAGAATGGGATGAAAGCATAGATCAGACCATTTCAGACTGCAGAGGTATGAGTCATATTTTTCAATGTTGTTCCACATTAAAAGAAACATCTTCCGAGAAGTAAAAACAGAAAGTCTTGGACCATCTTGCTTCCTGCTGTGCTAATTTCACTTATAAGAAGGCTTTTTTATTTGGGGAATTAAAAAATGTGATCCCCACCTGCACTCTACTGCCTCAGAAATGTATTGCCTCATTCCATCGCAAGCAGACACTAGGCTTTGAGGTATCTGGTCTTGAGCATTTAAAGTTAAAATAAAGCTGCTAAAAATAACTGCTAGAACTCAAATGCAATTTGTAATATTTCCTCTTGAACATTCACAGGTGATCACTACACAGCCTAATCCTATGCATGTTTACCCAGAAGTAAGTCCCACTTGTTCAGTGGGGCTTTCTCCCAGGAAAGTACACACAGGATGTGGTACACCTTAGTGTGGTAACCACTTGGAACATGGTCACACAAGGACAGTTCTCCACGGTAAGCTTGTTATAAAGTTGCTTCTCCTATAGTTTTAGCTGTTTTCATCTTGCGAGTACAAACCATGTACACAAAGGTTTGGCATAGTGAGCATCACCATAGAGGAGCTGGGACAAGTCCCTCTGTGAGACTGCTTTTCACTGAAGCTGGATATGGTCCTTTGCATCCATCCCAGTCTGGGCCAAATTTCATGTCTGACAACATCTCAACAAACTCATGAGCAGTAAATAATTTAGAACATTCTGTAATTATATTATTCTGCTTTGTACAATTTTTTAAAAGAAATGCATTTTTTTAAAAAAAAAAAAAGGCGATCAAGGCAGCTGCAGTTGTGTACACAAGTGTACACAATTTTCAGGCAGCAGCAGCAATAGCAGCAGACAGATTTTAGGCAAAGGCGAGTATCAGAAAAATATACTGGAAGAGGAAAGTTTTTTTTTTCTTTGTTCCCCAATTCTAGCTAAATGCAGTTCTGGAAACCCTGTCAGAATTGCTTATATAACTTGAAATGCATGGCTCTGTGTAAAAATTACAAAATAGATGCTCAAAATGCATTATCCGGGTAGAAAAACCAAATGTGGAAATTTTTCTTCTTCTACGTCTAGGACAGACGTAATCCAAATTGGAACATTGTCTTCAAGTACAAACTTATAACATCTGCAGGGAATTAAAGGTGGTGTTTTTTTGGGGGGGGGGGTTCGTTTGTTTTGGCATGACTAATGCCCTTCCATATGTATAAATGCATATATTAGAACGGTGGTTCCCAAACTCCTACGAGAGAGTTGGAAGCCACATAAGTCTTCTTGGTGAGGGGCGGAGCAACAGCAACAGCCCTGAGCAAAAGGGCTTTACTTGTTGCAGATTCACCCCTCGCAGTGCTGGTGTCTGGGGTGTGTGGGAAGCCCTGGGTACACCACCACCACTCCCGCCGTAGGGGGCTCCAAGCCTCAGAATGTGTTAAAACACAATGGCGACCCACTTCCGGTTTGCTATTGTTTCCCCTAAGTCTCTTTTCCAAGTTTCACATTTACCTCTTTCAGAGTGCTGGGACTTACAGGGAATCCTTTCCCACCAGAAACTGAGGAGTATTTTTTTTCTAGATTACAAAGGTTCTCTTTCTCCTGTTGGGAACAGATAGTTATATTTTATAACTCAAAATTTGAGAACAACATATAAAAAGAGGATATTTCTCACAAACAAATTTCACAGCACGTCATGCTATTGCAGAAGTAAGTCCCTTTGTGTTCAATTAGATTTACACTCAGGTAAGTTTTTTTCTCGCATACCTCTTCTTTTGCAGTTATAGAATCAGAGCAAGAATATCTTAAATCCTTGCTTCACTTGGGAATTGGGGATGAGTAAATTGCTCCTGTTTCATTGCATTGTTCTTACATTTTCCCCCAGCACTGACTTATGAAATTTCATTCCAGTGTACAGTTCTCTGTATTTAGGGCAACTCCACATTTCAGATGACAAATGTATTTGCTGCATGTACACTGGTATTATGCTGTTCTTTCTGCAGCAAACATCCAACATCCCTTTTAGGAGCACAAGTCTCTAATATTAAAGGAAGTACTGAAGCAAGCAGAAAAAAACCTCTTTACTCAGCTCTTGCTGTACACCCACGCATGCACACCCCTGTATTATATAGCAAACACATGAAGTGTGACACACTTGTACACAGTATACAGGTGTGCACAGTTACTGTCCCAGAAGCAAGTCTCTGGTGTATTGTGGAATCACAAAGATAAATGTGCTTCCAAAGATCAGAAACTGATTATTTTCAACAAGGGAAACCTGTTGTGTTGACTCTTGTGGTCCAACTCCTTATTTACAGAATTTAGCTCTTGTGCTCATTCTAAACATTCAGTGAGATTAGCAGTTAAAGTGATCTGTTGACTTTTATTTTATTATGCCAAATCCCGAGACACAAATCCTGCTTCATCTGTAAAAAATATTTTAAGTCGTGCAACTCCTTATTGCCACTTTCATGGTTCAGCTTAGCGAACATTCTGCCAAATGGTAATAAGGTAATATTATTTGGTAATAAGGAGCACCTTGTCAAGTTTATTTTCCCCAATTTGTGCAGAGTCACACACTTACCATATTGCTGATGCTACAATCTTTATCTTAGATCAAGGAGCAGTGCTTACCCTTTGCAGCATCATGAGCAGGTTATTCTTCTCTTTGACAAAATGATCTTGCTCCCTTTGGGCTTGCTGAACCAGGTGATTGGCCTGCTTTTTGAGAGCAGATATTTTCTCCTATTATAAATACAACATCAACACTTACTCAGTACGAGGTTGGCAAAACAATGTGTGCAGCGCAGAACCTAATCCCCAAGAAGGAACTGGAAGGCAAGAAAGTTACATCTGCAGTAGCAACACTTTGTTAAGGCTGTAACTATTTTTGCTTTCCTTCGGTTTGGTCTTCGGATCAAATGGACTAAGGGTGGAATCCATCCAAGGCCCATGCTCGGTTCATCCACATAGACTGCGTCGGCACTGTTGTGCAAGTGCCCTAAAGCACTTTCGTGCCAGGGCAGGGCAATGCAGGCAGTTGGGTGGGCCCTGCCACGATACCCGGGTAAGCTGGTCCCGCGGCAGCAGAGTTTGGCCAGCACAGGACCATTTCTGGGTAGGGGAAGGCGGGCAGGAGGGGCTGACAGAGGCATTCCAGTGGGCGGGATGGCTCAGGGAGGAGGGAGGAGCCCGGATCTAGTAGTTAGGCCGGATCCAAACCCCCTTTCCTGGGCTGCGCCTGCTGTTTTGCAGATCCAAGCAGCCCAATCAAGTTGCAAGCGCTACACGGCTGCTGCCTCCAACTTGGGTTTGGATGCATTGCAAGCCCAGTGGACTATAAACTTCACAACTTTTGCACTCGCTACTTCACACATTACACAGCAACAAACTGAGTGTTGCTACCAAGTTCACATGCAACAGGATCCTGCAGCCAACCTTTGCTCTCTTGTGAGCATTTGCAAACATCTGTTTGCTCTACTTACATTTACATTTTTAGGTATACACTTAAGAAATCTTACAGCCCAATCCTATACTCCCCCCCCCCCCCCCCCACACTGATGCAGCTGCACCAAAATTACTTGCAATGCATGCTGCAGAGTGGGGGCAGTCCTAGAGTCTCCTCTAGTTAAGGGACCATATGTTCACTTGCCAATGGGATAAGCCTCCACGATACAGAAGGATCTATTTGGATCTGTGCCAACAAAATGACAGGTGCTAAATCGCTGGCACAAGTCCGAATAAAACTGTGTCGGCAGATTTGGCTGGGGAAGGGGGATAGGATACAGAGTGCATCAGTGCCACTGAACCCTTCCCTCTCCTGTGCCTGATTTACCCACCCTTCCCATTACACCTCCTCCCTGCCCTTTCCCCATCCCTGCACTTCTCAATGGGGCACCTACCTTCCTACTGACAATGTTGCGCTGATATTCAGCTACTTCACGTAGGAGCTGCTGTGTCAAATTCTCTTTCTCCTCCTCAAGCCTGCTTTCGTTTTCAAGCTGCTGAAACTCCAGGTCTTCAAAGTGTTTGCTCTCTACCTCCAACAGGTCAGCATCCTTGAATAGTAATACATGTGTAAATGGGAAAAAAATGCCTTGATTGTTAATGAAAATTGACTGAGCCAACTCCCAACGTCAAAAAGAAACTTTTCGCAGCTTGTGTTCTGCATTCTTAAGTAAACGTTGCTCCACTAAACGTATGAATGAATTATATCAGATATAAACTCACAATTGGATTTTTTTTTAAGTCTAAGCATTTCCTGGTAACTTCTAATATGAAATAAAGAGGGATAAAGGGAAGCCAATAAGCAGAGAGGGATAAAGGGAAGCCAATAAGCAGTTCCTATCTGTCTACCCATAACACATCTAAGCTACAGCCATTGTAATAGCAATGGGAAGGAGGGGTGGGATGGTTTGTCAATGATCAGATAAACTATTCACTTACATCACAGTTGCAGTGGGAATGGTGGGTGAACATATTCCCATGGCTGACTTAGTTGTGTTGGAAGCCATGTTCAACCACTGCCATATCTGGCTTGCTTCTTACACAGACAAGCAGTGTGCCTGAGAAAACACCCAGAATTCCCCCAGGGCAGAACGGTTTGCTCTGGATGGAACTGAGCCAAAGGACCATCCCTTCCCATTGCTTCCTCACTGTCAAGGGTCATCTGAGGCAAGGTCAACGCTGAAATGGGAGAAGCCCAGCAATGCAGGATTAGAAGGGGGGATGCGCTCGGCTTCTTTCCCATAGAATACTGGGTGCTCAATCCACTTCATGGGATTTTTGAAACCTGCTCACCCTATTGGATAAATCCAATAGCAATCATAACTATGACAAAGACATACAACTTTGGGTGCAATCCTAACCGGGAGTTAGGCCGGCACAGTTAGGCCAGCAAAATTTGGCCGGCACAAGGGACACTGTAAAGTATGTCTGGACCACTCTCGGAGTCAGAGAGGCCAGCATGCCAAAGCCAATGTGCGCCATCCTGTCTGACTCCAAAAGTGGTCTAGTCCAAATCTGCTTTACAGGGGCCCTTGTGCCAGCCAAACGTTGCTGCCCTAACTTGTGCCGACCTAATTCTAGTTTAGGATTACACTCTTAATTTTTTGATAGGATGTTTGGGACAGGCTTACACCCATGTTTTCTCCCCCCACCCATCCTGTGTGTGTGTGTGGTGAATGAATTAGCAGCTGACAGCTACAGTTAGGAACGAAAGAGGATAGGTGGAAAGAGAGCACACACAGACGTTGAATGCGTATTCAACTGAGACAGGGCTGCTACAGACCTGCTGAGGATGTGATATCTATCAATATCACAATCAATAAGCATATTTGATTTACCAAGATGCATGCCCCTCAGAAATGTGATTAAAATATATGATTAATTTCCATTTAGGGAGCAATCCTAGCCAGGAGTGTTGCAAACGCATTGTAAAGCGCATTTGGACCACTCCCGGGGCCTAACTTGTGTTGCATGCGTCGACCCAAGGGATTCAATAGGATTCCGCCCTCAGAGTCAGAGAGGCAGATGCCTATCCATGCGCCAGCCTTCCTGACTCCAAGAGTGGTACAAATGCACTTTATGGTGACTATGCACTTTATGGTGAAAATGGTGTGGTGAAAATGCACTTTATGGCACAAGTGACTTGTGCAGGCCTAACTCCGGGTTAGGATTGTGCCCTTACTATTGTTTCTTTTTAGTGAATGAGAGGTAATATTTTATATTGAGAATGCTTCTAACCCAGAATTTCTTGTGGCATTGATTTCAACTTGCCCTTCATTGTCCTAGTACTTTGCCCATCTCGCATACACGTATGATCTCTCAGTATGGCTGACTTAGTTCCCTCTTGAAAAATTATCAAACTTGCTCCAAGCACTGAATTTGTTGAATTGCCCAAGTTTAACGATTCACCTACCAATAACTCTAAAGTTGCATATATGTGCTGATATTGAGGGTGCAAGTCCGCATTGTTCCATGTTGGTGGAGTTGGCCCAGGAAATGGATAGGATAAGCCGTGCACGCCTGATCTGAGCCACCCACCCCCACCCCATTCCACCCTTCCTGTTCTCCACGCCACATTTAACTGCTCTGGCACATTTCTCTGCATGCCAAAGCCAGTGGGAAGGCTGGCCTTCCCGTAGTGCATGCAGCCTTTGCACCATTGCAAAGTGCATTAATTTTGTGACAGTGCAGAAGTCTGGTGCATCAACAGAGCTCACGCTCTACTGATGTGCCTCTTGCACAAGACTGAGGCCTTAGGGTTCTCTCTAACCAACTTTCCAGCACTGAGGAAAGAGCAATGCAACTGTGAGGTCAAGGAACAAACATTACCTTACCTTGAGGAAGCCTCCGTGACTACTAGTCCACTGCAGAATATGCCCCACTGGCACAGCTCTGCCAGTGCTGGAAAGTTGGTTAGGATTTGGAAAATTAGTTAGGATGTGATTAAGTCACCGAAGGCTATAAAATGGTTTTGCAGAGTAAAAAGGTTATATGTAATATTTTATGACAAAACATTTGAAGGATTCAAATACGGTATGAAACAGCTTTTTGGGGGGGGAAAATTTGCGTGTATATTTTAAGATTAGTAAGTGCTTTAAAACATTACACCTATCAGCAGAATAGCCATTTTATCATGCTGCAAGTCATAAATGCGTTATCAAATGGTCAACTGCAATTACTTGAGTCAAGTGTTGTCTACCGATATAGTATGAGTTTGGCTGAACATCACAGTTACAACATAGTCCATTAGTCAGCGGCCAAAGGGTGCTAAACATCAGCTGGTCGACAGCTTTTGAAGCACGTAGCATAGACCAATTCTTAATTCAGCACTTTGCATTCTATTCATTTATCACCATGCACCACTCATATTAGCAAGTCACAAAACCAACATTAAGCCCTGGAAACTATGGACAGTTGTAAAGAAGCCTTTCGACACTCGCACTTGAGCACATGACGATTAACCAAAACAAAATATATCCATGCTACTGACCCTGTTTAGCTGCTGTTGTAATTGTTCCCTCATGGACTCAGGGCAATTATCAAGCTGGGTCTTCTGCTCGGAGTAAAGCTCCTGAAGCTTTTCTAGTTTTTCCCTCTCAGCATCAAGCTTTATTTTTTCCTGGAGTTTGAACCAGAAAAATAAAGAACAGAATTACCTTCAAACCCAAGCCGTTGTTAGTGATTCTGATGGCACGTAGAGCGAGGGTGGTAGAGGAAGGGGTGGGAATGGAAGTTGATCAGTACTCTCATTGCAGAAATGCATCACACAAGCTGGAGGACTGTAGATTTTGCAGCATGTCGACAGAATAATTTGTGGTATCATTTTTAGTGAATCGATCAGATACCAAGCTATGATTAGTTGACCTGTTACGCTTATTAGTCAGTATTTTTATTCTTCAGTTGTTATATCCTGGATCTGGAAATGAAATTCAGCTCTTGCAGAAGGCACATCAAAGGACAAATGCCAAAGACTGGAAGCTAGGTGGCATTGATGACACTGACCACCACTTACAAACGCAAAGGGGTGGTAATGCTGGGCTAAAGGCTGTAGGTGCCAGGTGGTAAGCTTTTAAGCACTGGCAGTGTGGCTCATGATTATTTGAATCCATCTTCAAATACAGGCATACCCCGGCATCCGGCACCCCGGATACTGATTTGGTATCCACGGTTTCAGTTATCCACAGATAACATGGATACTGGGATGCCTATTAAAAGAAGAGGGGAACGTTAAACAAATCTCTGTTTTTTAACCTTGTTGCAGCAAACCACTGATGTTCCCTATCTTTAAAAAGGCATCCCCAGTATCAGGTATCCATGGAGGAGTCGAACTGAATGCCAGCGGATATGGGGCATGCCTGTAATGGCAATCAACATGTTAAGTAGTGGTGTTTATTTTTATTTGTCTGTCTACAATTATGAAATCTAGAAAGTTAGGGTATAATCAAACCCTATTGAAATGGGAATGTTACCATCTTTACATTTCCAATTGAATACTGGAGTGCCTAGGATTGTAATACGATCACTGGTCTTGCCAAAGGTCAGGTATCATAAGCAGCTTGTGAGTCATACACCAAGCCACCTCTAGTATACAGTGAACTTCAATTAATCAATTTAGATAATCTGAACCTATTGACTGACACTTTTGATGAGCATGAACTACAGCGATGGGTCAGTAATTTTACTAGAGTGGAATTTTTTCCCCACAAATGCCATCTTCTATTACTTTCAAAACCAGTTGGCCAATTCCATTTCTTACTTTTTATATGGTGCATTAGCCGTTTAAATGCTGAAGTGGTAACATGTTAGTCTCCAAATGACAGAAAGACAGAAAAAGATTAAGTGTTTATAAAGCGAACTAAATGAGGTATTACCCAGTATGGCACAAACAGGGTTCAGAGATAAGTATGGTAGTTTTTAACACAGGAGAATACATTTATAAGCAGTGAAAGAATGGACTGAGGCAGAGCACAGGAAAGTCACTGGTTTGGAGCAGGAAATTCTGTTTCAGTAATCAAACATGCCCCTCCCCAGATTGGAACTGGTTCAATTCATCATGAAGGGAATGCTCTCCTGATCTTTGGATAAAACTGGAACTCAGATAACACTAATCCTAATTTCAAATAAGAGATAGCTCATTTTCCAAATGAGGAAAATGAGGTTTCTTTTACACTCCAGTCAAAATGAGTTGAATTTTTGTCTTTCGTCATTATCATTTGTATAAACATTCTACGAGACTTCTGGGCTTATCCAGGAGAAAACCTTTCAGACACACAATTCTTTGGAAGATACAGTCTAAGGTCTAGATTCTAATTAGCTAAATGTAAGTTAATTAGAATCTAGACCAGGGCTCTCCAAACTACGGCCCATAGGCTGTCTGGAGAAAGCCCTCTGTGGAGTGAACAGCATCTACTATTCTGCCACACCGCAGCTGCTCCTGGCACCTGATCTTCACTGTGCGACGCTCTAGGAAGTACAGTATGCTGAGAACACCAGGCACAATGCCTACAGGGGTGTTAGGCAAAAGACATGATTATCTAGAGTGCTGCATGGGTGCCAGGAACAGTCATGGCACAGCAGAATGGTAAGTGCCATTCACATTGTGGAGGATTTATGGGTGTACAGCAGTATTCTCTTTGGAGACCGCTGATCTAGGCCCTAGACTGTCTCTTCCAAAGATAGAACTCATATCATCTTGTTTGACAGTTATACAATTTCAGTTTTGAAGAGACCACTCTCTTTTACAATAGAAAAAACAAAAGGTGGTGAAGGATTTGAGATTGCAGCACTCATCATCAAAGGTCACCAAAATGTCATTTATCAAGGGCAGGGATGCAGGGTTGCTTACAAAAGTTGGTCCATCCAGTTTCAGACAGAGATCTTTACAGGCCTACCTGGAGATGCCATGAACTGAACCTGGAACTTTCTGTATGCAAAGCAGGTCCTCTACCACCGAGCTAGGATTTCCCACTCACACACATACAAGGTTTATACATACCAGTGAAAAGAACTGCAACTATAACCCAGCTATCTCTTTGTCACTTGAGAACTATTCATAAAAATATATGTCAAGCTGTTTGCCTTGTTCATGGGACCATTCCTGTCCTCATTGTTTCTTTTTGGGGAAATCAGCTCTGTTCACGTCACATCACCTTATAACCACTGACATAATTATACAAGGAGATGTTCAATTCCGTGATGCTCCCAATACAAATATTCTTAGCTCTAACAGTAAGGCACGCGACTGTTGACACAACAATCTCCTTTCATGCTAGTTCAAAACATTAACATCCTCTATTTTGCTGTAATAGCAACCAGGTTTTGAACAACTGCAGCATTAATCTGAGAGTCTCATCAGACGTGCACTTAATTGGGCAACTTTGCCAAATGAGGGGTTTGATTTAGTGCTCAGTAGCAAAGGAGGTGAGAAATGGGGCAAAATTACAGCATAGGACACTTTTGTAGTTAGCTCCCACTCTATCAATTCCTGGAGATATTTGCAGGAACTGGGTTATCATATTTGATAAGAAGAAATTACTGTTGCCCCAGTGAAAATAATGCCAGAGATCATATTTTCTCTTAAGTGAAAAGCAAGCCATTTCTTAATGACTTCCTGTGACATCATGCTTACACTATTTCATTCACTGCATGGGAAATGCTGGTCTCCAAGCCAACAGATCCTCTTTAATCAGAGCCAGGAAATGATACATTAAAGTATGTGTTATGTCATGAAATTGTAAGCATTTAAATAACCTTGAACAGTGATACTTGCTACATGTTGGTTTGATGGATTGTACAGTTACCCAAAGACAAATATAGCACATTCTTTTTGACCTTCAATGTAGCTAAACTTGAGATCCTAATGACCTGCAGTAACATGACTTATAGTTACCAAGATTAATAACCTTGTAAACTGGATTATTGCTATCCCACTGATTACTGCAGCACAAAAAGTGTACTACTGAATGGCTGAATTACCCAAATAGTTAGTAAAAAATGATGCATCATCTATGTCCTATGCTTAAATTGCCATGTCACATCAAAGCTAAGGCAGCAAATCCTAATATAAATACCTTACAAATCTCAGTTTTGTTCCGTTACAAACCCTAAACAATACTGTAAACATTCAGCCACAAACTTTTTTTCAGCACATCAGTTCAGTTCATATCCAACCAATGACCAATGCAAAATGCATGAAGTAAATTATAGAATCATTCTTGGTAGGACTCAGATGAAGAAGAAGTCTAAAGCAATAAAGAGCTATTTCAATTTTTATTGCAGTATCTTTAGTCACTGTAAACTTGTTGCCAACTTGTTCTTCATGATATCTGCAGTCGAGCAATTAAGATATTATATTTGATAAAACGAAAATCAGAAAAGGTGTGGAGACACTCTGCCATATAATTGCTCCAATGTTACATAGGTCATTGCAAAATTTAGGCTGAATTTTGCTGCCCAATTATGGAACATGCCTAGCATTTGTCCCCTGCCTTGCAGGCTTTTGCTAATCTGGTTCATCAGTCCTTTGTACAAAAATCAGTTCCCCTGCACGGACAGTGTTTGCTAGACTGGGGCAAGAACCTTCCAAGAGATTGGTTCCCAATCTTTACTTTTCCTACTCCGTAAGGTATGTAGCTTGCAATTAAGCACATTAGTGATGCCAACTGACAGATATTTTGTAACAGTTTAGTAAAAAAAGATCAAAATTGAGCTACTGTATTATAATTTCTGCAGAGCAATAAAAGCTACTTCTTTTTCAGCGTAGCCCTAATCTAGCATTTCAGCTTAAGGGGAGGCTATCCACAGGTGAAGAAGGAACATGTGTTCCACAGCTGTGAACTGCTTTATCGCAATCGCAAATGCAATGAAGCCAGTGCACATGGCCTGGCCACCATCACACGCAGCGAGCAGCTGGGTCCATGAGAACATGGTCCCAGCCAGTGCAGGGGGTTCGAAGGAGGCAGGGAGGGGGTTGAATGGGTCTGGGATGGCACAAGTCTGTATTGACCCAGAAAGTCTGTATTGGTCTGGGAAGGGGGTCAGGATTCAGCATGTATCCTGTCTGCCACCATCACTGCCCTGTTCCACCCAACCCTCCCTCATTCTGCTCTCCCCCTACCCGTTCCATCCTCTGTATGGCTTTACTTGCTCCAGGAGGTCTTCAGCCATCCACCGGCACCCATTTCGACCTCTGCACTGATGGAGGCTGCTTTGCGACTGCCATAAGGCAATTTCTGCCTGCACAACACAAATTATGCCAGGGTCCAACTGGAATATGCTTTGGCTGCAACTCTATGAAAAACGGAATTCTTACCTGAGAATCTACTCTAAATCAGGACTGAAAATTTTTTTCTGGATTCCTAGAGCTACTATTTCAAACCCTTTTCCTTGCCTGGGTGACAGAGAACTATAGTGAAAGCTAACAGACTCTGATGCTAAATACAAAGCTGTGATTGAGGTCATCTTACAAGGGAAGCCATTAATTTGGGATACTAACAGCTGCATGCTAGGCATGGGCAAGGAAATCTGACACCAAGTGGAAGAGCCATTTCCTTTTTCTTTTTGAGCTACACTATAAACAGGAAAAAAATTTTTAATGACAGAATGAGCAGCTGACCAATGAAAGAAGAATATACAGTTATGACAAACAAAGCACACAATAGAAAAATGCATCTCTGTATCTTGAAATAAGCACCTACCAGATTATGGCTACAGAGGGAGCTGGCTTATAAGCCATTACATTTTACCTTGTAGTTTCTACTCATGAAGAGGAAATTTAATTATTAAAGATACAACAGGCTAATACCGAACTAAGGACTTTAGATATGTGCAGGGACTATGCAGAGCAGATGAAAAGAGGTGAAAGAAGGGAAATAGATCAGCTGACTGCATGCTATGTTTGGTAGACCTTCCAAAATATAGTCACAGTTTCTAGACAGAGAAATATAAAATGTCTAGTTTCAGATGGTCATATGGAGTAAACAGCAGAATGACTCACTTCCTACTGCCCCACGGTCAGTATAGACACAAACTCAGCTGAATTAGATCTCTTGGTAGTAATTTAGGACAACAGAGACTATACATTTCCTGAATCATTTGAGCCAACATTGAAACAAAGAAGAGCAATCTCGTGCATTTGCTGTCTGTCTCGTGCAATTTTCTCTGAAACCCACACCTGCAATCCTTTAAACGAGTTATACATTTTTTTATTTGCCAGATAAAACCTGGACAACAATGAGACAAGCCACTCAGCTAGAAACAAGCAACATGCAAAGTTATAAAGTGGGAAAACGTTGCGACACAACTCAAGTTCCAAAACAATGTAATGCTAGCTGGGAATTGGATTTTTTCCTCTGGCAGTTGGGAAGTCCTGGGATGCATAAGCCTGCGTACTTCATAGGGCATCATGGAACAGCCAATCCCAAACTGACTACATACCCTTTGATGCCTGAATGGAACCCACAAGCTTAGCCAAGAATCCAGCTGGGAACTGACCCAGATCAAACTTCTATTTCTTAGTGCTGCTGCCGCCACCATTCTCCATTTCCTTCCTCTGTCCGCGATAGGTCTTTTCCCACCCAGGTGAACATGCATGATAGAGATTGCAGTTCACTGTTTTCTTTTCAGCTGGATCTTTGCTGCTAGGAAGATCTGGGCATCCTGGCTAGGAGATAAGTGACAACAGAGAAACAGAAGCTGCAGAATTTTAGGGGCAGGGGGAAGCTAAGAGCTGCAGCCCATCCTGAATACCCTTCCTCTCTGGCAGCTGTGACCGTGTCAAATATCACTGTTGAAAGTCCCTGCTTGGATTCCCAGCTGTGGCTGGAGGCTATGGATCCTATCCGTTCCCAACATGCACAGACAAGGCAAGGAGCTTCTTTCCCCTAAGAGGAATTCCACTGGGAACACCTGCTCTCTCTCCTGGTCTCATCTCAGTGCAAAGCCTTTTTCCACTGGGACAATCATTTGATAGCATCTCAAGAACTATCTCAAGGAACAGTATTGGGGGGGGGGGAAATAAGTATATCTGTAAGATATACAGCAGGTATAAACTTCCAGATAGACAAAACAGAATTTTAAGCAGCTTCCGAAGATTGAGGTCACATCTGAATTACAACGAAATAAAAGTCTAATAAAAATGTACTGTAGTTCTATGAAACTGTAACCAAGTACATTGACATGAACAATGTACAAATTCTTCAACTTTAGTTAAGGGGCTGGAGCAGCTGAACTTCAAGTTCTCTCCAGGGCTCCATTAATTAGCTCTGTGATTTAAGGAATGGACACATTAAACAGAAAAATGCATGCAACATTTTACATCAGCAGTACTAAACAGCATTAAATATGCCGTCAACAGGCTGTTGTAGCTATACAATAAGGCTGCGAAGAGGTTTTAACAGTCATGGAACAAAAATGGTAGAAATGTAACAACTGGCTGGAGCACAGGAAGGTTTAGAAATCGTGCTTCCTGGTACAGATACGAGAGAGCACAAGCTCTTGCCTGAGTAATCTAAAGGCTCTGAAAATAGCCTGAACTAATGAGTTCCAAATATGAAATGATGTCTAATGCCAACAAAGAATTATCATGACTGAGAAAGAAAGAATACCTATGCGTTGTCTTTCAGTAGTTTTATAAAGTTTTATTATTACTATTTGCCTGTAAACCGCTTTGTGAACTTCATGTTGAAAAGCGGTATATAAGTACCTGTTGATTGATTGATTGATTGATTGATTGATTGATTGAGCAGAATAAATTTTGAAAACAACAACAACCCTGAATATGACAGATCAATCCCTACAAACATAGTTTCCTTTGTTTAACTACTGGATTTTCAAACAAAACAGATGTTGGAACCGATATTCTGTTTTCTGATATTCCACATATTCCACATGAGTTGAAGCGGGGGAGAGTTTTCACAATGGCTTCAACTGAGTGCAAATCTCAGCTCCAAAGAGAAATCTACTATACCTATCAAACTTATTGTAAAGCATCACACTGCTAGCCATATCATCCTCTTTTCAGGTGCTTTATTTTCTAAATTTTCTTACATTCAAAGGCAGCATTTTTTCCCCAATGACTCAATCTCCACTATAGTATTGCCATGCCATTTTTAAAAATAGTTCCTCCTTAGCTTCTCAATCCCAATTTAGTGGAGAAAATGATGAGGAAGGGCCACTCTAAATGAGGCTTTTGGGATCAATGATAGGACCTTCTGCCTTTTCCATACTATCTTAAAAGTAGTGAATTGGATCAGAACTGTGGTACTAAGGAGATGAGAATGATGACTCTGTCCTTCTGGACCCTCTGATACAAATCCCATTTGGATGCTGTGCTGATTTTGCACTGACACCCCTGTCATAGCCAAAGCCCATCCACACCAGTGCAGCCCTCCCAGTAACGCTGGCGCAGCCCTTCCAATGCAACGGTAGCAACATCTTTTGAAACCTTGACACAGCCTTTCACCCAGAGAACAGCATCCCACCATTGGTACAGTATCCATGTGTAATCGGCGCTACATCAATGTGACATTGGTGGATGTTTAAAGAGCCAAACACTGTATCCACCCAGCCCCAATGCTGCCAGCTAAGAGGAGTCACCAGATGAGGGGACAGGGGTGGGACAGGACCAATAAGCAGCCAATGCTGGGGGCGGGGAATGCTCCCTGCCAGCCACTGGGAATTAGCAGCACTGTAACAAGCACCTCCACTAATTATGGAAAGGTGCCACAAGGACACCACACTCAGGGCGCAATCCTATACCGCGCTGGAATGGCGAGGCCAGCTGGCAAACGCCATATCCTAGCGCAGTATAAGTGAGGCTGGAGCCTCCACACGGCAAGGGAGCGTGTGCTCCCTTACCAGAGGGGAGGCTCCAGCCTTCCCTATGGGCTCCTCGGATCTGCGCTCACTAAAGAGCGGGCGCAGATCCAAAGAGACCACGCGGCCCAAACTGGGGCCCCACGGATGCGCTTAGGATGTGGCCATATAGCCATCTCCCAAGCCAGCCCATGTCCTGCACCCCACCTCCCTCCCTCCAATCCCCGTGCGGCTTTGGTCGGCGCGAGAGAGGCTCAGCACGGGAGCAGTAGGGCCGGCGCTGCCTGCAGCGCCGATCCTGTTACTCAAGTGCTGATGCGGGTTGCAGATCAGCCCGTTGCGCCCCGTTGCACTGACACTGCATGGTCTATAGGATTGCGCTGCACAACACACATGACATGACATAAGAATGCCAAACAACCCTCATGCGTTTCAGGAGCTACAGTGACATCAACAAAGAAGGGGCAAAAGCAAGTAATTGTTAGGAACCTCAGCACCCAGAGTTCAAGTTCCCATATCCCACTCACACAAACACTCATATCCAAGGAATAACATTTTGACAACAGAATGGAAAGGCCAAAAAACTCCCTTCAAAAAGGGCAGCCACGTGCAACAAATACACAAGTCTCTCCATGTTAAAGGTTTGACATGTAGGGGCATTCACCACCGAGGATGAACATTTTTGCCAGGGGAGGGACTAGGATAGGGCAAATGTCCCAGCCACAACAGCACATAAAGAAATCCAGGTGCTGGTAGCTCACTGCACAAAAATACAGGCTGGAAGCAAGGCGAGATGGGTTGGAACCCAGCCAAATGATGTGCCCCAACTAGCATTCACCTTTTGCATTGACTGGTCAGAAACACCCATGGCAGGGACAAAAGAAGAGGGAGAGGCAGGTCTAGAACTCACACTGGCTGCTCCACACACCTGCTCTCTAACCACCCAGCCACCAGCAGAAGGCAAGCAACATACATCAACCAGCATTTAGCAACTTGCATCACCGAAAACAGGCAAATCTGGCCAGGAGGCTGTAACACATGGACCCATCAGAGGGAATGCTGCAGGGGCCAATCATTGGGTTGGGATGTGACAAAGATGTCAACCGCAACTGTCTGCCCATCTAGCCACACCCACCCACAAACATCCACCATACCCTTTGCTTTGCTGCTGGCACTATCAGCTTGGCTGACGATATTCTGACCCACCTGCTTCCTCTGCCACTGCCCACCATATATAGCAGCAGTTACTACCAGGTCCCATCAGAATGAGTTGTCTCCTACAGGATTCTGAATACCCTGTATATTTCTTTTCACTGCTTCTGGACCTTGGTGTGGACCCACAGTCTTGGCCCACAGGCAGTCCTACTCCTCACTCCAGATCACTGCCCGACTTGCAAATTCCTCTCTGGGCTCAGTCCTATCTGAATCAGTCAGTTGTTGAATAATTTGACATTAACGAATTTGTTAAACTGGATTTGGTATCTGATTTGCACTAACTATATTGATATAATTTAGGCTGCAATCCTATGCAGGATTAATTTGGGAATAAGATCCATGGAACACAGTGAGATGTACTTCCGAGTATGTGCTTAGACTGTGCAATAACTGAGGACACTGCGAATATGTAAAGTTTGTTTTCATGTTGCAGAACTGTGCGTTTTCACTTGCAGTAAACTAATATTTCTGGCTGAAAGTGCATGAACATTATCATGCTTAGGGACTTGTATACATCTGACTAAAATGATAATTAATATGAAAATTCTCTCTTTGGTCTATTTTAAGCATCCAGATGGAAAACTGATTATGAGATCTCTTTTTAAGAACTTCACAAGCTTCTGAAGCAGGTGCTTCTACAGCAGTCAGATGAATCTGTGCAAGACTTCCTGCCAAACAGGTGCCCAGCTCAGCAATTAATTCCAGCACTTAACTCATTCCATAAACATCAAGCTATCACTATCACAAACAGAACAGCCATCATTTGTACAAGTTTTCTGTGAATGGAATTGGTTTACATTTCATAAATTGTACACAGATTAGATGTCATTTCACTATTCACACACGCAGAAAAAAAATCACATTCACTGGGGAGGAATCGATCAAGGCAGCTGTTACCACTGAAGAGTAATACCAGAAAATGGAATATGAGTTGGGAAATGATAGTGCATGAGCTTTTACACTGCCAAAGGATATTGAATGAGTCAAAATGATATCTGGAAAGGATATAGTCGACAAATTACACCTGTTCATTACAACCTTCCTCAAACCATTAGTGAAATATTGCTAGACTATCAAACTATCGATCAAATAATACTATACTAATACTATTTGACAGACTATCAAATAATAGGCCTTTGGATGGTACTGTGCTAAAAAACAACATGTTAAATAAATTTAACTAAATAACTAAATTTAAATAAATTTAACATCTAAATATTTTTTTGCAATATTACTATTGTCCAACATTATAGAAAATATTTTACAAATTGATAACTAATATCAAATATTTTGAGTAGAAAAACACAATTTATCTTCAGGTAAACTTTAGCCAACAATACCTTTAAAATAATTATTCTCTGTTCAAAAAGGGCATTGTTTTATTGTTATTGCTGAACCCATTTCATTGATTTGAGATAATTCTATGCTGCCATTCCAACAGTACAGTTGGTATGATGGCACCATTGCCATCAAGATCCTCCCATTCCTGCCCTCTTCTACCTCCCCCCCCCCGGGTTTGGCCTTGGCCCCTCCCCAATCCTCCCCTGAACTGCCCTTCTGTAACTTTACTTGCTCCAGCAGGGTATCTGGAAGCGGCTGGCATGCATATGCAGTCTCTGGCCATTTGCACCTGTAGCTCTGAAACGTACAACGGCAGCATGGCTTTTGTGCTACCAAAACAAGATCTATGACAATAGATCAGAAGATCCACTACAGTAGATGACTGGCCTGTTAGGCTGGAATACAAGCATATTTACTGGGGAGTAAGTCCCACTCAACTCAGTTAGTCTTGCTTTTGAGTGGATGTGCATAGGATTGCACTGCTAATTTGAAAACACAAGTGCCAAGCAATGGTTCATAGGTGAGAATTCCACAATCTGGGCAACACCATACGAAAGGCTCTATGTACCCACCTGCCTATCCTTTGAAAGCAGGAACACCCACGGCAGGGTTCTTACTTTAAATTGTGCCAGAAAATAAACTGGAGGCCAGGCGGGATCTCTCAATAATAGTTTGTTCAGTATGCTTCATCCTAGTCAACAACTTCACAGCCATATCCTGAATGAACTGATGTTCCTGAACAAAGTTCAGAGATAGCCCCACATAGAGCGCACTACAGTAATCCGGATTAGAAATTACAAAAGCATGGATTACCAGTTTTGTGCAGACGTTATTCACCCTGGGCAGATGAAAACATGGTTGGGTGAGGAAAGAAAATGCATCAGCAAGGCTTATGCTCACACCAACCTTGAGTGTTACGTTCTCACCAGGCACATGCACCCCCCCTTTCTGGGGGCCCCAAAGCCCAGGTACAGCCCCTCACCATAATCTCCTCCCGCTTCAGAAGCTTTTCAGTCTCCCTGCCATTGTCACATCACCACCTATTACTTCTAGATTGGCACAGCTGGAGGGGGGAATCACTCAAGGGTCACGTGGGCCCAGGCTGCCAAAAGTTGGACTGCCCTGCTATAAGAAATGTTTGGAAGGGTGAGTATGCAGTCATAAAATCCTACAGTCTTACATACATGCTTGTGAAAGAGCATCTAGGAAGTTTTCTCTATGTGGCCCTTTCCCCCTGCCCAACAAAGAAATCAGCTTTGATTGGGGCAGTATGAAACAAAGAAAGGGCAGGAGGCAGTTAGCTCTTTTGCTGCCTGCCACCGCTGCTTTTTCTCCAAGCACACAGTTTAAGATCATGTTTTCCCTGCTCTCAGCAGGGAGCAATATGGAGTGCAACAGTGACTGCTGGAACAAGACTTAAGCAGCCCCCCCTCCAGTTCCTCTTAACAGAAGCTGATTTTTGCAAAATAAATAAAAGGCCATTATGGACTTCTGTCCATTTATTTTTCCATTTACATCCCACCCATTGTAGACCCCAAGGGCCAAAAGGTAAAACAGTAGAAAGTCTGTTACACACACTGGTGTGCAATGTCTAGCCTAGCTATAGTATATTTGTGATGAGAGCTTTTACTGTCATATAGTCGAGTTTCTAATATCTGAAGTCATTATGCTCAAATTAAAATGTTTTCACGTGCATAGCCTTGGCTTTTATAAGAACATAAGAACATAAGAAGAGCCCTGCTGGATCAGGCCAAAGGCCCATCTAGTCCAGCTTCCTGTATCTCACAGCGGCTCACCAGGTGCCCCAGGGAGGCATGAAACAACAAGAAACAAGATGCTTGCATCCTGTTGCCACTCCCTTGCACCCGGTACCAGTAGCCCACCACCTTTGTAAGGAGGTTGCACAATCCATCATTGCCTATAGCCCACGATGGACCTTTCCTCCAGAAATCTGTCCAATCCCCTCTTAAAGGCATCAAGACCAGATGCCATCACCACCTCCTGTGGCAAGGAGTTCCACAGATTAACTACCCGGTGGGTAAAAAAGTACTTCCTTTTATCTGTTTTAACTCTCCCAACCCTCAGCTTTAGTGGATGCCCCCTGGTTCTGGTGTTTTGAGAGAGGGAAAAGAACATCCCTCTATCGACTTTATCCCTTCCATGCATAATTTTGTATGTCTCAATCATGTCCCCCCTCAGGCGCCTTTTTTCTAAGACTTATTGCACAAAGCAATAAGTCTTTTTAAAAGACTTATTGCACAAAGCTTCTCAATGTGATAACACAATTGTTGCTCTTTTGCTCCGCAGGTTTTTTTTTTGGGGGGGGAGGGGGGTCCCCTTCAGCTTATATCCTCTGCAATGATGATGATGATGAATATTTATATGCCATTTTTCAACCACAAAAATGTTGTCAAAGCACTTATGCCACAAAAGGAAGGAGAAAATTATTTGGTGTTCCCAAAAAGCTCACAATTGAAAAAGAAACACAAGGGAGACACTAGGAACAGCCTCAAAGTTCCTATCCTGGGATGAAGACAATCACCATGTTAAAAAGAGAAACAGATTATTAATGTAATGCTTAGGAGATGTAATTCGCAGAAACGTAAACAATACACTCCAACACCATGAAAACTATACCGTATGAAAGATCAACAGCTGAATTTGTACAAGATTTTTTTCCTACGACCCAGGAAAACTACTGCAGCTTGCAATGAATACAAACACAATAAGCAAAATACTGAAGACAGATTAAAAACTAAGGAAAAATATTCTTCCTAGTTCAATATGCTGTTCATAACCTTAATAATATGCATTTCTTTAATAAAGCACTTTCTACAAAAATGGTGCCTAACAAATTTATTTACCTTGGTCTTTTCACCAATAACATTTCTCTCCAGCTCTGCTATCTTTCTGTTTAAATGATCCAGTATTTCTTTCTCCTTGAGCAGTTCAGCTGTTTCAGATTTCTGCTCCCCATCCAGTAGGGCACATTCCATATCCATCTAAGAATACAATGAAATTCTCAGCTTCAATCCAGCTCACAAAGAAATCCTGACGCATGGTTTTTGGAAGGCCTATTCATGCATGATGCATATTTCAAAAAACATTGCTGACGCAAAGTTGCATTAATGTCTTGAAATGTAATAATGCAGCTTGGCAAACATTAGAAAGATACAGAAAATTGAAAGCAAATTGAAATGTTGATTTGTCAGGATCAGGACCACAGTGGTGGAGGGGGCTATATACTTATAAACCTCCATGATTTTAATACAGTTTCCCCCATCTCCATGGCACATTCTGCCACACACTAGAGCAGTGTTCCTCAAATTGTGGGTTAAAATTTAAACAATTTTAAAATTTTGTTTTTAGTTCAGTGCTTTTACATGTTTTTTCCTAATCTTGCTTTCTGTAAGGGATGTTTCACAGTTGTGCAATCGCTGCAGTCCAAGAATATCAGTCTGCATTCCAAATACATTCATTCAATTATGCCACAATGATAGCACTTCCTGCTTGATGATGTCACTTCTGGCTATGGCAGCACTTCTAGGTGAACCCCGACAAAAGTGACTTTTAAAAATCTGGATCCCAGTCTAAAAAGTTTGAGAACCACTGCCCTAAAGAAAAGCTCCCATTGCCTCCAAAGGGAGTTTCCCCCTCCCCTCCCGCCATTTAGATTCTCCCCACCCAGGTTTGTGCCCTTTAAATATGACAATGAAAGCACAATATATAATTAGTGTCACACCAAGTTTGGCCCAAATGTCAGCAACCACAGGTGGCAGCAACTACAGGTGGGCCTGTAATATCTGCATATTTGGGAACCTTGGATTTCAGAATCTGCATGTCCTGAACCCCTGAGGGAGGGACCCACCTGGATCCTCCAAAGTCTACCTGAGCTGTTCTCTGGTTGCCTTCAGAGGGTTTTCTGAGGCCTGCAGATGCCGTGTGCGGCCTCAGATTCAAGCAAAAACTGTTACTTCCTGGTTTTTAAGAAACCTGGCAGTCATGTTTTTATGCCTTATAAGGCATTCTGAGAGTGGGGATGCCCTCACTGGGCTTCTTTGGGCCTCAGAATGTCTTATAAAGCATAATAACATCACCTCATGTTTCCCGGGGAAACTGGAAGCCACATCTTTTCAGATGAAACAGCCATTTTGAGGCCCGCAGAGGCCACAGATGGTGGCCTCTGCAGACCTCAGAATACCCTCCAGGCCCAACCGGAGCTCAGGTCCAGTCAAGTTCAGAGGGGGGGGGCTTCAAATATGCAAGTTTCAATACCCATGGACTTTGGTATCCACAGGGATTCCAGGAATGAAACCCCCATGGGTATCGAGGGCCACCTGTAATTGCTATGAAACAGATACAATTGGTTCGGCAGTCTCTGCCTAAGACAACAGAAGTTGCAAATTTGAGTTCTTTTCTCATACAATTTCACATTTGTACATTTGTTTTTAAGATAATTCAATAACTACAGAGTCAGGATACAAACTCCTGCTGAGCTGTAGAACACAAAACATTCCTAAGTTTCTGATGTCTGAGGTGTTACTCTTATCAGCCAGTCTTTCCACAGTCTGCATAAATATGTGCATTTTTTATAAAAAGCAGAATATAATCATCAAGTCATTTAAAGTAAGCAAGATACCTCTCTGGAGGATTCATCCATCTGATCATTTAGATCTTTGATCTTCTGTTCAAGTTCTTCCAAGTTATTCAGAATAATAATGCGCTGCTCTTCCATCTGATTCAGCTCCAGTGTTCTTTGCTCATCGCTTATGCACTCTGGTGTCTGCAATAAATCAAACAACATTCTCAATGACTGCTTTCAAACTGTGCAAATTTCCATTATGCTTTTGCATCCTTCCCTTGCCCCTGGGTACCAGCGATGTGCGGTGCAGGTGTGGCAGGTGAAGCAGAATCACCCCACCGGAGTTCTTTGAAACGTACTGATACTGCTGTGATGATCACACAAAAATTTACAACTCACAGGCTCTGAGTAGCTGGAGCCTGTGGGTTGTAAGTGTTTGTGGGATCACAGCCACCACAGTAGCAGTGGTGGTGAGACTGTTCTGCCTCACCTGCCACACCCGCATTGCATGTTTTTTGCTGGGTATTAACTAGATGTTTTCAAAGAAGAATCCTACTTCACAAACAAGACTCTTGTGCTTCTTCAAAAGCACTCCATCTTTCATACTTCTGTGCTCTAAATATTGGCAGGCACAAAAACTACAATTAAGGTTGTTTCTTGGGCAAATATTTCCTGCACCCAAACACCTTTAAAACAGATCTAGCCTTAAAACTGATGTTGTAGTTTGTTTTTCAAAGGGGCCAGATGTCTTCTGAGGTTAAATGACTTGCATAAATATTGACAGATTATTTTTAAAAAGTGACTTCTATGTACACATGAGTCTTCCTCAGTTTCAGAATTACATACAGAGCCTGGTTCCCAAATAACCTTTCACTTTATATTGTTAAACCATATGTCCTTCACTCAGTGTTAGATTAAGCAATGAAATTTTGTAGCTGGATCTATGGCATTTTAGAGCAAAGAATGGATTTCAAAGAAATGACTGCTATTGTTATTAATGACAGTATATATGATACGCTTTTTAATGAATTGTATTCCCATCTAGCCCAGTAATCCTAGCAGTAAAGCTTCTTTTTCACTAGCATCCTGCTTGGCTAACACTGACATGGCATCTTGGGTTTCACCTTCCTAGCAGAGGATTAAAAACAGGATCTCTCACTTAGGGAAGGCAAAGAATGATCATTAGGATGAAAGAGATGCATAAGGGATGAATGAGCTGCAAGATCAAAATCTTTGAATTCCTGAATCAGTAGAAGAGTAGCAAAGACAATGGAGCTAATGCAACTTTCAAACAACAGATGAAAGAAACTATTTCAGGGAAATAAAAGCATATTGCCATTGATGTTTTTGATTCTACAGGTTCACTAGTAAACGATAACTCTTTTCTAGTTGTAAAAAACAAAACCAAATTAAATTGTAATGGCATTCACAAATCCAATGCTTGCACCAATTTGCTGGGTGCCCTGGGACAAAGCCTTGCACTGCCCCCACTTTAGAGTTGCCAATTCTGAATGAAGCTATTCCTGGACATGTCTTTTGTCTACATCAGTGGTTCTCAAACTGTGGGTCCAGGACCCACCAGTGGGTCACAATCCAATTTTTGGTGGCTCACAAAACTGACAGGGCAGATTACGCTGTGTGCATTGAGGGTTAATCAAGCTGCTACAGGGAAGCGGGGAAGCACTGCTATCCAATGACTATTATAGCCACACCCATTGGCACTTATAAATCAGGCAGTAGCCTGTAGGATAGTGATTGTCAGCCACTGAGCCACAGCATGCTGGTGTGCTGCAAAGGATCTGGAAGTGTGCTGGGGGAGTTTGGGGCAGGATCATATATTAGCAGGGGATCCCAGCCAGGGGTGCAGCGGGCCTCGTCAAAGAACTGATCGTGTCCCTTGACAATTTTAGTACCTTCAGCAACTTCTGTTTGTTGTGAGATGAAAAGAAGTTGAAAATCACTGCTTTAGAGCTTCTTAAAATTTTGAGAACCACTGTCCTACATGATCCAAAGCTGGAAATTCCTGGAGATCCTGCTTTCAGGAGTCAGGGGAAATTGAAACTGATTCATGGAGACGCCAGGCCAATCTTGAAGGGTGGGCAACTCAACCTCTTATGATGCCCCTTGCCCACCTTGTCATGACCCCTGCTAACTGGGCAAGGGGCACTTTTCCAAGTGTTGTTCCTCTTATATTTAGCAGGGGGAGAGTAACTGTCCCTCTTCACCCCACCACAGTGCCTTTTCTAGTGGCTGTTGCTGGTGGTGTTCTGCATTTTTTAGATTATGAGCCCTTTTAGGACAGGGAGTCATTTAACTTTATTATTATTTGCCTGTTATCTGCTTTGGGAACTTCATGTTGAAAAACGATAAATACTTTTTTGATTGATCGATTGATGATGCACTGCCAGTACTGCTGCCATAGGTTCTGGGGGTTCAAGAATCAGTCTGGTCAGGTTGGTCCTCTGGCAGTGCCTGATCCTGACATCACCCCTTCACATATTCAAAGTAAGACAAACAGAAGTCATCTCCTTCCTGTTTGTTATTTTACTGTCAAAAGCCCAATACCCACTGCCCTTACTACAAAGCAAATGATAGAAAAACAAAAGCTTGATACTACCACAGATGCACTTTGACCCCATTTAGGGCACAATCCTACCTGTACCGTGTGCCAACCTATGGGCATTGCAAACATGCCATAAAGCGTGTTTGTGATGACTCAGCCAGTGCACAGATGTCACTTGGACCAGGTAAGGGTGGCAGAACAGGGGGGAGGGTGGGCGGATAGGCGGCCCAGCCTGGGGAAAGGAGTGGGACCAACCTGGCAGACAAAGATCGGACCTAACTCCTGGCCCAGTCAGCCTTATACGAAATTATTGACACAGCTCCGAGTAACCCTATTGGGACTGCTGGGGCTTTACTTGGGTAAGGAGAATGAATTCCCTTACTCCAAATTATACCGCATGCGGCCCCAACCTCGTGCTGGATATGGGACAGGCCAACTGGCTCAATGGTCAACATTCAATAGTGCTACAACATGCATTGACTATTGAAGGCAAGCCCTATAATTTAAGGGACATGGTGGCACAGCAGGTTAAAGCGCTGCTGCTGGGCTTTCCGACTGGAAGGTTGGGAGTTCAAGACTGAGTGACGGAGTGAGCTCCCGTTGCTTGTCCCAGCTCCTGCCAACCTAGCAGTTCGAAAGCACCTAAATGCAAGTAGATAAATAGGGACCACTTCGGTGGGAAGGTAACGGCGTTCCATGCGCTACGGCGTAGAGTCATGCCGGCCACATGACCACGGAAGCTTGTCCTCAGACAAAACGCCAGCTCTACAGGCTTAGAAACGGAGATGAGCACTGCCCCCTACAGTCGGTCACAACTAGACCATTCGGTCATGGGGAAACTTTTATCTTTACCTATAATTTAGTACCATAGATAGATGAACAGACTAACTAAAGACAATTTTAAGAATGATAGTCTTGGGGAATTACTTTTCCCAACTTTTTTTAAATGGTCAGAGCTATAAAAAAGCTCTTTTTGATTGCCACTGAATGGTGGCAGCTGAAGATCACACTGGGCCTCATTTCTTACTTCCTGCAGCAATCACAAGAGGCTTTGAGCCCTGCCCCTGAGAATAAAGAGGCCGCTATCTAGAAAAGAAAGTGCAATTTATGCACCTCTCTGGATCATGGCCACAAAGCTTATAGCTCTTAGTGCAAAATTAAAACCATTTGACACACTGTAGTGGCTTAAACTTACATTTTAAGCATTTCCTTTGGTAAAAGTATAGAAACTGTTCCAATCCAGAACAGACTATTCAACCATATTTTTCTGCAGAGTATTTCATGATTACCTTTGCTATGATGCTTAGGTAGGAAGAGTCATTCACACTTTTCAGGAAGGCAGAAGGTGGTAAAGGTGACCTTGTCCTACAGTCATTTAAATGTTTATTTGTCCTGGTCCCTATAGAGGAAAGGAACCCCATCGCGTTTTGGCCAAGATCGCTGAATTCAGAGAAGCTAGAATCACCAACAGGTGACTGCAAGTGATTTCTGAATCTTGTTTCTGGCATCATCTGTGAATCTTCAAATACGGAATCTTCATCGGACAGCTGAAGCTTTTCAAGTTCTTTATTGATTTTCTGAACATCAGCAACAGTGGTGACAGTGGCAGGGTCATTGTCGGGCTTGGAATATTCTGCACATAGGTTGAGAATCGTCTCCAGCCGTTGACGCTCCTAATATTGAAAGAAGCAATGAAAAATACTCAAGCCAAAAGACTGGATACATACAGAAATCAACAGCATCCACCTGTAGTAGAAAAGGATAACTTCTTGATTTGATATTTTTAAAAAAATACTAAACTGGCACATTCTATACACATTTACTGGGCTGCACATATTGCTGATTTCAACTGATTTTGGTTCTAAGTTAGCTTTTAAAATATTATACAAAAAGGCATGTAAGGTATCAACTAGCTTCAGACTCATAAATAATGAGCTTAGGGTCCAGTCCTATCCCACACCAGCCCACTGCACACATCGACACAGAGTATGTGCTGTACACTAAGGGCTGGGGGATGACGACAACCAGATAGCGCATAGTATGCTATAACCTTTTTACTTCCCTTTCTGTAGGCTATCTGATCCCTAATGAAACTATTGCAGTTCTTTGGCACTCTTGGGGGCAAATCTGGGCCAGAAAAGGGGCACAGAATCTTGGTTTATAGGGGAATTAGATTACTGCTGCTGAGATCCTTCCCCTCCTTTCCCTCAAACTGCCCCAGGCATGATCAGCTCTTGCTCCTTCCTTGATCCACCCCTGACTCCAACTTATGGGGAGGACAGCAGAGGTTCTGTGGGCCACTGTCCCCAGTGTTTGGCTTCTGGGCATTTCTGTTAGCAGACATTGCACACCAAATAGTGGAACAGTTTTCAGGCCAACAGCCCGGGACATACAGTGGCTGATCACAAGATCCGCCACCATAGGTTGGGTTGTACCAATACTTCCACTCCAGGTTGTGTCTCCTTATCTGCTGATTTGGGTCCCATGGATTGGACCCTCCTGACCAGGAGGCCAACCTGTACCACCTCGAAGAGCAAACAGAAGAGTCTTCCGGTCGCACCTAGAAGGTGGTCTGAGGCCCAGGGAGGCTGTGCACAGTCTCTCTGGGCCTCAGAAAAGGGCCTCTGGAGCCAACTAGAGCTCAGCTCTGGTCAGGTTTGGAGGGTCCAAGTGGGACCTTCCCCCGTGGCTTTGGAATCTGCAGGTCCAAAATCAGTGGATATTGTGGGCCTACTATACTATCTGAAATGGGTATAATATTGGACCAAAACTTTACAAAGTACAGTGTTAGCCACAATGGTACTTTCAGCACTGCTTATAACAGTACTTTGTTGTTGTTGTTGTTCAGTCGCTAAGTCGTCCGACTCTTCGCGACCCCATGGACCACAGCACGCCAGGCCTC
This sequence comes from Lerista edwardsae, assembly GCA_029204185.1. Taxonomy (NCBI): domain Eukaryota; kingdom Metazoa; phylum Chordata; class Lepidosauria; order Squamata; family Scincidae; genus Lerista; species Lerista edwardsae. The sequence continues at coordinate 5,350,185 of JAJKFI010000027.1, read as the reverse complement.
CCTGTGTTCCACTAGCTTCCGGAGTTTGCCCAAATTCATGCTCATCACTTCTGTGACACTGTCTAACCATCTCATCCTCTGCCGCCCCCTTCTCCTTTTGCCTTCCATCTTTCTCAGCATGAGGGTCTTTTCTAACGAGTCCTCTCTTCTCATGCGGTGGCCAAAGTATTTGAGCTTCAGCTTCAGTATTTGTCCTTACTGGTAAAAGATTCAATACACCTTTACCTTAGGAAAAACCCCATTAAACATTGTGAAATTTTCTTCTACGTAAACACGCATAAAATAGAGCTGTACTTCTGTTTCAAAATCTAGACTTTCCCCTAGTTCATTGACTTCTTGTATAGAAGACCCAAGCTACAGCTCTTTAAAGAGATTTTAAGAGACTTTTGAGAACACTCACAGAAAACGATGTTTTGAATAAACAGAACATCAAATATGTATAATTTGGTATTCACTGTAACGAACTCTACTTAACAGAATCCTATGAAAACGCAGGAGGGGGGAAGCAATTCCACTGAGGTCAGTCAGAATATGGCAACATAAGTAAAAAAAAAATCTAGCACTACTCCTCTGTGCTGAACATTTTCACATACAAACACTCTGAACTTTTGCAGTTCATGTAATGACAATATTGGAGCCATTGCTTATATTTAACAGTATGCATGGGATAAAGCAGTAATAAGCATTTCTCAAGAACAATACTAAAGTCAGCGTTTTCACAGGATGCATCTTCATTGTTCAAGCAGCCCTATTCTTTGCATTTAGAAGGAGAAAATGTGTTTTGTTACTCTCACCTTAACTGCAAGAAGGAAAATAAAAACCTTACCTGCCAAAAATTAATGTTTACAGTTTTCCTTTAACCTCAGTACTTGCCACAACAGTCAGCACAAAGTATGTATCCATTAGTATCTCCACATTCAAAAATAAGAACGTTCAAAAAAAAAATACAGAAGTAACATGCAGCACTAGGCTTGTTTGCTTGGAAGTAAGGCCCTTTGAGTTCAATCAGGCTTATATCCAGATAAACATGCAGAGGACTGGAAATCCTGCATTCAGTTCTGCCAGCTCCCAGATATTACGGACATTTTTAAAAGGAGCAAGCTTCACCTTTTAGTCTACCTGAATGAAAGCTTCACGCCTGAGCTTAACAAATCAAGTGTTCTGTGGCTCCATGAACAATGTTTGCAAATGTAAAGCAAGAGCCCAACATCCTCCGTAAAGCTTTCCAATCAGCAATGCACTCTCTCCTGAATTCTGCCTTCTAGTTGAAGTCAAAATAGGCCTGAGCTAGCAGTGTAGTGTTACTATTCAACGGTATGATTGTTAATTATCCCCTAGCCTAGCCGGATGTCCCTTCCTCTCCACTCCTCCTCACAATTCAGGCACGGCAGTAAATGGTAACAGAAAAAACAGCAATGAAATCCTTGCACCTCAAAACTCCTTTGTTCTCTCCAAGCACTTTCTGCATCGGCCTCCAGCTCCCTCTTCATGCGCTTTGCCTGTGTTTGCTCTCTTCCTCTTAAGCCTGTATCCTTTGTGCCAGCAACCCATTTCTGAAAGCACCGCCTGACTGCTGGCCAAGAACTCCAACATTTATCCACCCCTGGATGCTGCATTGGGGGGACGCTTTGCTGGCACAGTGGCTACCTTCGCCGCCACTGCAGAGCTGGGGTAAACAATACTAGATCACCAAGTCCAGCCCCACATACAGCGACAGGATATGTTCATTTTAGCATCTCTTCTCACCCACTCCCCAGAACACAGGACATATCAAATTGCAGCCCACACGGCTACAGGATACCTTCTGGTCTAGCTGAGCGCAGCATGGTGAGTTCTGATATTGTTAAGTGCCGACAACACCAGCACCCTACACAATATGTCTCAAACACCTGTGATTTTGAGTGAATAGAGGTTTTATAGTGCAATCCATTGCATACTTGTCTGAAAGTATACAGTACTCCATTCCACACAGTGGGACTTCTTAGTAATCATGCAGAGACTTTCACGTTCTCCTTGAAAACCCAAGGATCTCAGCATTTGATGAAGTCCATCTGCTGGGAATGCAGAGAAACGCTCCTAAAAAAATAACTGCTGATATTTCAGATCCAAATCACAAGGAGCCCAATGTGATGCAGTTTAAAGCAAATGCATGATTTTAAATCTGGCACTGACAAATCTGAAAACAGATTATCTGGGTAATTCAGTAAGAAATCCCTGAATGCTTGTACGTATAAGAATGCGGCTATATCCAGTAACAAATATAGCTTCCTTCCCATCACTGCTGCACAAGTAATAGGAGAATATGTTGCCTCATTTCTATTTCAATATGCACAGCGTGGTATGAGCTGACACACAGGAAGTTTTGTCGACTGCTATTTTGTGCTGTCTCTTATCATTCTATTGGCGGCCAACAACTCATCCCAGTTCCTTTGCACCTGCATTCTGCACTTCATACCATAAATTTAAAATCTGTTTTGCAAGGCAGAAAAAAAATGGAAGCGGCAATTGAACTAGTAGCTGGGGAGACTTGCTGGAATTAACAGCACATATATAGTCCAAAGTTTATTTTCAGTTACAACGTATTTCATTAAATATAATGTAGATCAATTACAACGAACAGTACTTTGTATATCAAAAATCAAAGGGCACAATCTAGTCAGTAGGATTCCCTCCTTTGGAAGCTCCACTGGAATAATTAAGGGCGCAATGCTAACCTGGAATGCTTGCCCACATATGGACAACTTTCTCTGCATTCAGAACCACTACCTTTGCACAGCTGCCAGTCATGGAACAGGCATGTTGAAGGTACACTGGGCCCTCGGTATTTATGACATTTTTATCCTGCCTTTATCTCCCTAAGGGAACCCAATCTGTTCTGGCACTTCCAGGAAATACCAAATTCTGCAGATAATTAAATTCACAGTAGAGGGCTCTCCAAAGTGTCCTCTCCGAAGTGTCCAGGAGGCCTTCCCATGTCTCAGATTGCTTCCCAGACATGATAGGAGGGCATTCAGGAGGTCCTTGAGGCCCTCTAGACGTGAGGCTGGCATTCACATTGACTTAAATCTGCAAGTGCCAAACCCGCAGATAGGTAGGTAAGGGCCCACTGTATATTATAGAATGTTTATAGGGCAGGAGTAGATAGAGCCTGTTCCTATGATGATTACTCCACTCCTACCCCAGGTACAATGAATTCACATGGATCAGCCTACCAGCACAATCCTAACTTGGAGTAAGAATGGCACAATTAGGCCAGTAAAGTTTGGCTGGCCCCAGGGGTGCCGACTTGCTTTCAACATTGGAGGTGCCCACAGCCATGTCCTTGACGTTGATGTCGCCACACCCCCTGACATGACCACGCCTCCTGTCATCGCCACCAAGGCTTTCATCACCCCCTTCCGAGGCCGGAGCGGGTGATCACCCGCCCCAGCCTCAGCAGAGGCTGATGCACCCCCTTCCGAGGCCCGGCCTTGGGAGGGGCTGGCTTACAAAGCAAGCACCCGGTCCAGCGCCCTACATTTGGGGTGCTGAGCATCCCCAGAAAATTATTGTGAGTGCCGACAGCATACTGGCACCTATGGAGTTGGTGCTACTGGCTGGCACAAGGGACACCGTAAAGTATGTTTGGACCATTCTCTGAGTCAGAGAGGACAGCACACAGACGCGTACCATCCTCTCTGACTCCCAGAGTGGTCCAAACGCACTTTACGGTGTGTATGTGGTTTATTTTTTTTAAAACAGTATATAATTTTTCCTAATAATAAATAATATACTTTCCAGGTATATGTAACCTGCATGTGCAAAATCTAGATGTACATGACAAGTGAAGTGATTCTAAATTCTACTGAACTGTTAAATGTAATCTACTTTTTTCTTGTGCATTTCTATGGCATAAACGAAGCTGAGAAAGATGGATCTTTCCCAGTCCTGCTTGAAGATTCCACGCATTGAAACTGGGGCCTTAAGCGTGCTCAAGCACTCAAGCATATTCATGCTCCATCATGTGTGATTCCTCGAACTCGCCAGCTAATTCATTGTTCATTTAAAATCAGTTCCTCCAATAGGAGTTCATATCTGGACATAAGACTGTTTGGTGGACGAACGCATAGATGCCTGCCCCACACACGCCAATATGTCGATGTAGATATGGTGCTATAGTTTTTAAAACGCCTGTAATGAAAAAGCAAAGTTTAATTTTAAACCCATATTAAACCCAAAGTGTATCTGCCTGCCTGCCTGCCTGCCTGTACCCATGCTTGTGTGTCTGAACCACTGGGCTTGGGGGAAAATGTCACCACATTAGTAGGAAATCTGTTATTTGGACTATACCACCACACTGATACTGCTGATTTCCCAGTCTGTTATTAGGTTTACCAGGGCACATCAGCACAGATTTACAATATATCTGTGGTTTGTCCACATTGGGATACACTGAATCAATATCCTTAAACCGAAAAACAACAACAACAACAACAACAACTGAGTATTACACACAAACTGATGGCTGGCTTCAGGTTTCCCCCCCCCCCCCAGTGTCAATAAACAATTTTTTTAATTAAGTAGCACCATCTAGAGGTTAAATAGTACATTCTCTTAAACTAAAAAGCACTAGGTGATTTTACACAACATAGCCACCGGGGGCAGAGCTGTCAATTTCATCTCATAGCTTTCACCAGCAGTTCATGCCCTAAATTCAACATGCCAGCAGCATGATTCATCCAAACAACATTGTTTTAAAATCCAGAGCAAACATATTTTCACCTTCATTAACAATTACTTCCACAGATCATAGACTAGGCCAATTGACTGGTCCACACTTTGTGATGGCCTCTCTAAAGATCTCTCTAAAGATCATTCTATGCTGCCTCATCTCTAATAAAATAGAATCAAAATTTGCAAAAAGCCTGTAGCAGGTGCCAAAATGGACACGAGAGGTTCTGACATAAATATTGCTGCATTGTCATAACAACGCACAGCTAATTACACCATGTAAATTGTGGGGAGCAGGGAGATCTTCTGCTTGCCTGGGTTGTCAAGTGTATGCATTTATTTGCTTGATAAGCAAGGGATCCATCTATATTGCAGGAGGCTGGAACAATCACACAGATAAACATATAAGGAAGGACAAAATCCCATGCCTCTGAGTATGAATGCTGAAATAACTCCATGTCTTTTCCACCCTTCAGCAGCTGGTGGCCATGAACTCCCATGCAGGCAAGCTTTCTGTACTGAATGCCAGGCACCCCTCTTCCACCATCACGACTGCTTTGTCAAACACTCACAAGCCCTTTCCCACCACAGCACCATAGATTGCCCACATGGAACAGAACAGTCAATGTGCACACAGAATTCTACTGCAGCTCTCTATAGAGGAGGAAGTATTCTTGGTTATATTCCTCTCCCTCAAGGAAGGAGGAGAGATAGGCTGAGATTAGAGCATTGGAAGAGAACCACTCTCATTCCATCACTTGCTCACGAACATCCACTGTGCATCTGGGTCCAGAAACAGTGTGTTGCAGCTGCTCCTTAGACACTCTCTGTGTGTCTCCCTTTGCTTCCACAGGCAAGCCACCAACAACTGCAGAGGACAAGACCTTCCACAAACTCCATGCCATGTTTATCGCAAACCTTCCAAGGGAGCGGTCACATCCAAGATTTGAACCTGGGCCTGTATCATTTCATAGAGTTCAGGCCTGATCCTAAGGCCAATATTGCCAACAGCAGGTGCCTATTGCCAGCTAAAAGTGTTGTGAACATGCCGGAAAGCATGTTTGCAACACCATGGGAGGAGGGAGCACTGGTGCTGAGCTGGCACTAGTTAGTGCCCAGCCTCAGTGTCATGAAGAAGGGCCATCAGCACTCCAGCAGCACTGGTGACTGGTAAGTTCATTCAGGATGTGGAGGGAGGCAGGGAGGGGGCAGAACTGGGCAGGGGGAAGGGAGGTTCAGGCCCAAGTGGGGGGTGGGTGGGACCCAGTGGTGGCTTCCACCGCTGGATCCTATGCCCCATTTTGGGCCAGGCATCCCAACATGTGGCTGTTCAAGTCTCAGTCGGCAAAACAGCCAACAGATCTTGCAGATTTCACAGGATGCAGTGGTAGCCATTTTTCTCCTATTGCTCCTACGGGAGCCAGGCAGTTCAGGATTGGATTGCCCAAGTTCCTCATACAACCCACTTGGTCCAAGTATACATGACGAGGCTTGTGGTCTAGATGCTGGGGGATGACACATGCCCCACAAGGTGCCTGCCTCTCACATGACTTGCCAGCCAGGCATGCAAAAGGTGAGTTTGGTCTTGAGTCTTATTTTTTCCGTGATGACACTTGGTTCTGACTCACCTGGTTCCCAGCCCAGTGACATAATGGAAGCCACACCCGTAAGAATACTGTACAACTATGGTTCCTCTGGTTGCTTGTTCTAGTTCCTGCCTGACGAAAAGGTTCCTTCCCCTCAAATGGGTATTGCTTGCTCAGGTTCTTAATCTTCTTTCCCTATTGTTGTTCTGTTCTGTGAGGTAGGGTTAGGTGGGATATTAACAGTGCAATCCTATACATGTTTACTCAGAAGTAAGTCCCACTGCATTAAACGAGGCTTACACTTAGGTAAGTATGTATATGATTGCAGCCTAAGAGCTGCTTCCCCCCAAAACAAACTTTTGTCCCCGGTCCCAAATCAATTTACACAGATGTAGGGCGCAATCCTAAACTCAGTTAGGCTGGCATAAACTAAGCCAGCAAAGTTTGGCCAGCACAAGGGACACAGTTAAGTATGTTTGGACCACTCTTAGAGCACAATCCTATGCATATCTCCTTGGAAGTAAGTGTTCAATGGGGCTTGCTCCCAGGAAAGCGTGTATAGGATTGCATTTTCAGAATCAGAGAGGCCAGCACACAGATGTGTGCAGTGGTGTTATGCTGCCGAAACACTGGGCGGGACATCCAGGTAATCGACAGCCCGCCCGTCGCATTCCAGAGCATTACGCCATTTGCGTAACGTACGCAAGCGGCGTAATTGGTTATGCAAACAGCGTAACGCTCCGGAACACGACGGGCAGGCTGTTGATCACCCAGATGTCCCACCCAGCATTCCAGCAGCATAACACCGTTGGATGTGTGCCATCCTACCCTGACTCCTAGAGTAGTCCAAAAATGCTTTATGGTGGGCCTTGTGCTGGCCAAACTTTGTGGCTTAGTTTATGTCGGCCTAACTCCAGTTTAGGATTGCGCTCATAATGTTGTTGCAACTGGGATACCAGCATGGCAGGACTTCAGGATTGCTCTATCCAGCATTTATACTCTTTTAACAGAGCAATCCAAACATTGCACTGGGCTGGCATAAAAGACCACTTGAGCTGGTATGTCCAGTGGTATGTATGGGACCCCCAGATCCATGCCACCTGGCAACAGGATCAGCAATGCAATGCAACAAGCAGCAGTAGGAAGCTTGGTTCGGCGGGCAGAGCTCCAGCAGGTGCTTTTTGTGAGATCAATAAAGCTCTCCCATCTGCCTTGAGCCACTTGCTGGTGTTTGTCATGTTGTGCCTGTCCTCCCACCCAATCCTGAAGTAACTCACAGTGACATCATCGTCAGTTACTTAAGGTGGTACTTCCAATAGGCGGAGCATGAGAAATGATACAGCAGGGGACAAACATTGAGAAACACTATACTAAGTTATACAAAACACATTTAATGTTCTCAAAATAATAAAATAAATTGAGGTTTGATAAAGAAGGATTGCATACATTTGCCCTGTTTACTAAAATTTCTTCTTTTAATGAAAAAAAAACCAGAAAAAAACAAAACAGTCTTCAGTTCACTCTCGCAACAACTTTTTGGAAAACCTGATACCTCTACCTGCAAGTTTGAATTATCTCTTAGGAAAATAAATTACTGTTCTATTTAATGGATTAACAAACACAGCTTCAAACTGTTTAAAAAATTAAACAGTATTTATACCACTTTTAAACACAAAATTCACAAAGCGGTTTACAGGCTAATAATAATAATAATAATAATAATAATAATAATAATAATAATAAAGTTAAATGGCTCCCGGTCCCAATAGGAATCATAATCTAAAAAAAATGCAGAACACCAACAGCGACTAAAAAAGACACTGTGTTGGCGTGAAAAGGGACAATTATTCTCCCACTGCTAAATGTAAGAGGAACACCACTTGAAAAAGTGCCTCTTGCCCAGTTAGCAGGGATTGCCAAGTTTGGCAAGTTAACATGCCAAAATGAGTGACTATTCATCGGAAATGGCTTTTGATTGTTTTCTGTTTTGATTTTTTTTCTCTGTTGCCCTGCACTGGGAAACAGAATGGGTATTATTTAATTTCTCCTATTTTCATCCCACCTTTCTCCCCCTAGGGGGAGCCAAAGCGATTACATTACAACCTGCACTGAAGCTAAGGCACCACAGTGAGAGGCTTCTGGGAAGGACAGTAGAATTACAGCTGCAGAAAACCTGACCTTTTGAAAGAAACATCAGGCCGAGGATGGAAGCAGCCACTCCTACAAACACACGCTTCCTTCCAGAGGTGGCTATTTTGGTTCCAACGCCTCCAAATTGTTTGAACATGCAGTTCCTTCAGCCCGTCTTTTGATGGGATAACTTGAAAGACAATTACTCTTGCAGAATGCTAAAAATGGAAAACTAAATGGAGAGGGAGGAAATTCTTTCACATGTAAACATCACATGTTCAGTCTCTTGAACATCCTAACATGCTGCAAAGCCAGCAAGCCTCTCCTCCTATTATCGGATGAAAGCTAATAAGGAAAAGTGCTGGGGTAAGGGAAAGAACAGCCAAATAAAACAGGAGGAAACTTTTTTTTCATTTTATCTTTAAGCTAGGAATAATTCCTTAGATATTCTGACGGATATAATTACTAGTCCCCTCAACTCTCTCCTTACAGATTTTTCTTTTTAGCTACATATACACATTAGCAGTTTCTACACTTTCCAAGTATGTTCCGTTGTTTGTGGCTGTGTGACACCTGGCAGGACTCTTTGATGTGCATGCTGCATCTAAAACACATTTATCTGCCCACTGCCACCCCTCCTTTCAGCAGACCACCCAGGGAAGAAAATTGGCACATCTCTTGTCAGCTGCTTTGCACTAATGCAGCGGTCTACAAACTCCAGCCTGCAGGCTGGTTCTGGAGACCGCTGTTTCCCTCCACCCGGTGACCTGTGCTTACCGCTCCGCCAGGGAGTGTGGGAAAGCCACAACTACAGCCCCCAAATGTTGCTGCGACCAGCCGCTTCCTGGTTCTGTTGCCCCAGCAGGCTGTGCACACGGCGTTCTGGGCAGACATGACAGGCCGCGGTGATACTTGGGAGATGTAGCTGCGGCTTTCTCAACGCTCCCTGGAGGAACAAAAAGTGCTGGTCACACCAGGGAGTCTTTTTGGCACTGCAGTGGTCTCCAGTTTAGAGACCACTGCACTAATAGAAAGAGAACAGCCAAGGTAAGGCCTATAGCCGGTTCAAACATGCATGTATGGACATTGCTTGATTTCTCATCACTTAATTGCTCAACTGGTTAATAAATGAGATGCTGAGGAAGTTCTCTTCAATGTATCATTCACACATTCAACTTATCATGTTGTACTGTATTTATTAAGTGATGAACATGCATGTGCAAATGATCTGAAATTATTAAAAAGAATTGATAGGAACACATTTTTAAATTCTGAAATTTGGCACTGTGGTGCATACTTTCTGTTCTAATCCCTTTCATTCGTTAACAATGTAAAGCTGGCCCTATAGGATACAGTGGTGGCCATTCAGAGCCACTGTAGCTCTGAACACTAGAGAAGCATAGGTTTGGGCCCCCAAGTGTACCTTTCACGTTACAGGGCAGCCAGCCTTCGGTGTCCAATACCTTAGTTAAGCCACTGACTGAAGGTTGTGATCATACTTAGAAATCAAGTGTGTACAGTGAGGTAGAGGAGACCTTAACCAGTAAGAACTGTTTTCCTCTCCTGAGGGAGTTGCTATTTTTATCTATTATTCCCCTTCTTTGCTTTTTTCAGTCATGAGCGATAGCTCTCAGTGAACGTTAAATCCTCAAATATGGTTGCCGCATATCAGTGATATTATGTCACAGAGGTGAGGAGAGTCCTTTGACATTCACTATCACTACAAATCATCCATACTGTCTTGAGGAACTCAGGGTGCAATCCTAATTGACACAGCTGTGCCAAAAGGGTGTGTGCTCCACCCTGAAGTTGGGAGACAGTCACGGAGACCTCCTCAAGATAAGGGAATGTTTGTTCCCTTACCTCAGAGCCACATTGGTGCTGGAAAGTTGGTTAGGATTGTGCCCTTAACCAAAAATGGAAACATGCTTTGATGGAACAATCACTGTCAAATAATTTCTTTCTTTGTTTCCTTCAGCAAAATTCAAACAAGTATGCCCTATGCCCTCAGACAGCTTAGCATGGAGACACAGGTTACTTATCCAGCTACCACAAAACAATGACATCAGCTTTCTTCTTTAAAGGCTGGATCCCTGCAGTATACAATTTGTGGGCGTTTGAGTATGTGATCACTCTGGCAGAACGCACAGGACGAATTGCCGTAATTTCTAGCAATTTCCTACATGATGCACATGGATTCATTACACTGCCCAGGTTTTAAGGCAGTGCACTACATGAGCAACTGATACAGTAAACATTGTTTCACTCATGTACAAGGTGAAGCACCCTCATTTGAAAACACAGCAGCAGACATTGTGCATGCCATGCGCACCACCAACATCTTTAACTTGAAAACAACAATGTTAAAAATTAACAGGAAAAAAGGTATTACCAGGCGCTCCATCTCCTGCTCTTTAAGCCTCTCTTCTCTCTGCCTCCTATGGTAGTCCATCAGGTCCTCCCTTCCAGAAATGGAGCTAATGCTATTCTTTCTCTCCCGTAAGGAAGGCGTTTGTCTGAGGCTTTCTAGTTCTGCTTCATCAAACTCCATGGAACTGCTGGAGACCTTCCTTCTGACAGGGAATGATCTCTCGGAATCCACAGGGGCAAAAGAATTATTGGGACTGATCCCTGAAAGTCCAGCTCTATCAAAGTCCTCGGACGCATACGAAGAAGAGGTCAGAAGCATTTTCCGAGCAATACGAGGGCTTGCGGGAACACTGAGAGTTGAATTCACATAGGAATTGGTTTCAGATGCAAAATTTGACAATGGCGAACCCCCTGAGGTGCATGAAGAAAAATTAAGGTAATTGTCAGCATCTAGTAGACTTTGAGGTAGAAGATCTTTTTCCATAGTCTTTTTTCTTTTCGAATTCCCAAGAGAGTTTCTTGGGGGTAAACTTAGCGGCACGAGCTGGCTTTCTGTCGACTTGTAAAGCCTAGGTAAAGAACGGCTATGCACTCCCATATGGCTCAGGGAACCACCAGAATACTTCCTGGTTCTGGAGCCCAGAGTTCCCACTGTTGTGTCCTTCTGTTTCACTGGCCTAGACTGAAGTGCTAGAAGATCCTGAAAATTCATCCTCCTGCCTTGCTTTGGACTAGAGGGCATACTAGTAGCTCCAGAACCGCCGACTGGTGAAAGAATGATCTCATTCCCTGAGCTTCCATTCCACATGGCAAGAAGAGATCCAGAGTTTTTCCGCCCATCCAGCACTCCTGGGAAGTAGACATTATCATGAGATTTATTTTTCTGACTGTACTTTGAATAGGCAAACTTATCCAGATGTCCGAACTGTTTTTCATTTTCTTGGTTAGCATAAATATCAAAGTCTCTCTTCCCTAGGCTGTATCCACTTAGAGATGGAGACGTGCCCAAAATGGAGCCCATGTGCTTTGCAGAAGCATTCTTGTCTGAGAGATAAGAGCCCTCACAAAGCAAAGGTTTGCTGCCTTGGATTTTGCTAACAGACGGCATACTTTTAACACTGGACGCAGGACTGGATTTAGGTGGCCCAGGTTGCGAGAGGGTTAAATAAGAACCAGAGTAGTCAGTATTGGTTTTAAATTTCAAACTTGATGAGTATTTCTTCTGGTTGAGCCTTTCCATTATATCCTGGAGATCATTTTCAATTGAATTCATCACCGACTCCTTTCCTAGACTAGAATTTTGTAATTCCACGTGGCTTTGCAAATGGCTATAGTCATCCATCATCTTACTTGAATCTGAAAAACAAAAAAACAGTGAGGAGACAATCAGAAACAGTTTCTGCAAATGAATTATTTCTTTTTTAACCTGCAGTAAGGTTACACCTAATCTTTAGTGCCTCACATAACCCACGATGCTTTTCATTGGCTTTTCTGTGGCAGTGGGGCATGTCCTGCATCCTGTGCTGGAGAAGTAGTCATGGAAGCCTCCTCAAGGTAAGGGAATGTTCATTCCTTTACCTTGGAGCTGCACTGCCCTTACCCCAGTGCTGGAAAGATGGTTAGGATTGTGCCCTCAAAGCACTTCGTAAAAGTAGCCAGCTTTCAAATACTAATACTATACCAATCTCATATTGACACTTGTAACTCAGGTAAACTCAGCCAGTCAGTGGAGACAACCTATGTCAGTCCTGCACAACACATGAAGATGGCTTGAGACCAGGAATGGCCACAGTTTGATGGCAGAACATAGGCTTAGCATGCAAAAGGTTCCAGGTCCATTGCCTGGCATCTCTAGGTAGGGCTAAGAAAGACCCCTGACTGAAATGCTGTCAATTGACATAGGCTTAATACTGGGCGAGAAAAACAAATAGTGTGGCTCAACATCATGCAACTTTGTACGCTCGTTTATAAAATTCCAACAATCTATGGGGGCCACAAGAGTCTGGATAACTTCTGCTTTCATCTTGAAACTGCATAAGGAGGACTGGCAAACACATGACAGCCATGGAGGGTGGGGTATATTTCACTTCATAGTTCACGGGTTGTTCAGGTCTCATCTAGATCTTTCAGGATACACCCAATGAACTATCTGGGCCAGTGCTATTCAAACTGTGGGTCGGAGCCCACTTGGTGGGTCACAAAAAGCTGGGAGCAGCCATCTTGGAAACTGCAGCCCTTACTCTTGTTATATTCCTTTTGTGAATGTGAACAGTTTGGATTTTTAAGTGAGGGTTTTTTTAAAAAGAATTGTTTTTAATTCAGTGCTTTTACATAATATTTTGTCCTAATCTCGCTTTCTGTCAGGGATGTTTCATGGTTGTGCATTTGCTTCAGTCCAAGAATGCCAGTTTGCATTCTAGGAGTGTCATTTGATTATGCCACACTGATTGCACTTTCTGCTTGATGGCACCAGCTATGACATCACTTCCAGGTTAATGACATCACGTCCGGTGGGTCCCAATACGAGGGACATTCTGAAAAGTGGGTCCTGGTCTAAAAAGTTTGAATACCACTGATCTAGGCTATCTTCTCCTCAGACAATCTCTCCCACCTCACCCTGACCAAACAAGAGATAACTGAACATGGAATCACTGACTAAATTCTGGACACAGCCCTATTTATTACAAGCTATTGCTTATCCCATAGGGAAGCCATGGGAACCATCCTGGGGAGCCACAGAATCATCATGAAAAACCTGTTGCTCTATACAATGTATAGGATTGTAGCTCTAATGGGGAGTGTGGCCTTTTGGGTCAATTGAGTGATTGACCTTTTGGGTCAATGGCCCAAAAGGTCAAGGGAACCACAAATCAAAGAGGTTTGGGAACCACTGCCAAACATGGGGAACCCATGTTACTGGGTATGAACGTTGATTCTGACTTCGAACAAAAACCTTCTATCTAAACTATGAGCACCCCTTAAACCACAATTATGAAAAGTATTTTGGTTATTTCCTGATTTGCTAAGAAGCACAATCCAACCTGAGCATTCCAAGTTTCACACATGAAATGCCATTTCTAATAAATGAGACAGCAAGAAGAATGTAGCTCAATTCTGCCTTTTTAGAGATGACAGAAATTCCTGCTTAAACAAATAAATAGGAATCTGGAATTCCTGAGAGGACAGACAAAATCCCAGGCAATCAGAGCTCTATGAGTGAATACCTTAGGGCAGGGATGACAAACCTATGGCATGTGAAAAAAATTTTTTGGAACACATCCTTTTAAACTCTAAACACTGCGCGAGAAAGGAGCACTTTGCTCCCCCTCCCTTTGCTGGCATTTAAAGTTTAAAGGGACACATTTCCTTTACACTTTTAATCGCTCACAAGGTCAGAACTCAGTTAAAGATAAGGAGTTTTATTCTCCATTCTGCTTCCAATGCTGCAAGAAGGGTTTTTTTTTGGGGGGGGGGGGAAGAACTGCCAATCTCCAGAGCACCTCTCCCTATCTATAATAGTGGGCAGAGACAGACAATTTTGAGCACGCCCCCCCCTTCTCTTTAGGTTATTTGTTTAGATTATTTATGACAAATGTGACCTGAAACCTGCCTGGTCCATACCACTTCTGTTCGATATGAGAAGCAGCAGAGCAGGCTGGGAATCCAAACTGCAGCACTTCCATTTCAAACCAGGCATGCTGCAGATTACACTCCTGGTAAGTAAAAAGATGGACATGGACATGTAAAATTAAGAATGCTTTCAAGCCTTTTGTTCTTTTTCTCCTTAAAAAATTGTAAAATACAAATATGACAACAACAAATGAAAATCTGCTGCTCCAAATTATTATAGGCACACAAGATTATTATTTTTTTTAGTAGGTTCCTGTCAATTTGGACACATGTTATCAAAAGGTTCACCACCCCTGCATTAGGGCAAGGCAGAAAGGTTAAGGATGTTTATCTGGAAATAAATCTCAGGAAGTCTACGGGATAAAGCTAAACATGTTTAGGATCTGGATATCACTCAGTCATAAGCAGTTTACAATTACAGGTGTAAAGACACTTTAGATTCTGCTCTCCTCACATACCAGTAAGATAGATCTAAGAAGATTCCATATTTAGACACAGTTCCAGGACCAAACTAATCAGTTTCTCCTAATTCAATTTATTTATATTGTGTGACATTTTTACCTCTGGAATTCTGTGTGGATAAAGCATTGAAAGATTTGTATGTGCCCAGATACTTCACCTTAGATAAAAACAAACATTTACAATTGCTTAGACTAGAGGTTCTCAAACTTCCCTACGTTGGGACCCACAGGCCTCAGAAAGCCTCCAGAAGTATGACTGGAAGCAAAAGCAGATCTACAGGGAGGGCAAAGCTCCAAGTGTTGCAAGAAGCCTTACCCTGTCATGTAAATCCCTCCTCTCCCTTGTAGCCAGTAAGCAACGCCAAGATGTTGCTGTTCCCTGTGAGGATTGGCTAGAACAGTGCAGGAGAGGAGTGATTTCCACTGCAAGGTAAGGCTTCTTGAAAAACTTAGAGCTTTGCCCTCCCTTAGATCTGCCTCTGACTGGAAGTCACTTTCACGGACCTGGAAGTAAACTGGAAGTGACTTCTGGCTGCTTCTGGAGGCCTGTGAAGGCCTTCTGAGGCCTGTAGAGGCCCAATGAGGCCTCCAATTTGGAGCCAACTGAATACAAGGGTGGGCAGGAGGGCCCAACCCAGGACGCACCAGACCTCAGGTCGCAACCTACAGTTTGAGAAACTGTGACTTTCACTTAAGAGCTGTTGATTCCTACACCTATTATAGATTTCCACTCATACTGTGCAAAGGACAACTGCTCTGTGAGTAGGATGATGAGAATTATCCTGTGTTAAAGACAATTGTCCTGTGGGCTAAGTTAAAACTACAGTAACTCACCTTGAACAAACATCTCCGTAACAGTTTATCTTTTCTTCTTAGCTATGCTATGAACTTCCTTATTAATTAATATAGAAAAGTAATGCCTAATTGTCCCATTGTTTATCTTTGTCACCTCTGAGAAAGGGTAGTTGGGGAGGAAAGTCTATGGTCTGAATACGTTCACATTCTCTGAAAACCTCAGAACTGTCAGTCTAGTCCTCAAATGAAAGAGCTGTACAATGCAACTGATCGCATTTCAGCATGTTTCACAGGCATCCATAACGGACATCATCATCTTTGAGAATACTTACATACCACTTTTCACATTGGGCCTGCTCTTGAAAGTATGTTCAGAAGCTTTAGCTGATACAAACACTAGGCAGAGGTGAGATATTACAAATCCTATCTTGCCCTTGTTATTCTGGCTACACTGGGTACTAATTTACTTCCAGGGGCAATTAAGGTACTGATTAAAGCTGCAATCCTATACTGCTTATCTGGAAGCAAGTTCCATTGAAAAAAAATTGGCCTTTCTTCTAAGAAGACATGCATAGAACAGTGCTCTTACAATACTAAATAGCCTGGAACCAGTGGCATTCCTGGGGAGGGGGAAATGCTGTGTTTTTCAGGAGCAGGAGCTGCTGTGTATAAAGGGGCCCCTCCCACTCAGATCCATGCATGGCTCAGAGTGCAAAACTGTGACTGGTTCTGAAGGCAAGGAAATGGGGCTGCTTGACACATGAGCTCAGGCTCCTGAAAACTTAGTATTTTGCCCCTCTTTAGGAACACCACTGCCTAGGGCCAAGGTACTTGAAGGATTGCCTTTCTCTAGTTAGTCAACTAATGCTGTAAGTTCTGGGAGGATTCTCTTCTGAGACAAAATGATTTTCTGGGAAGGCTACCTTTGAGCAGCTGCTTGTGGAAATATGTTGGAGTGCCTTGTCACTGGCTCTGTGGAATTCTCTCCTATTTATATGGGAGATCCAGTTTTCCCTCCCTCTTTTTTGGAGATGGTTGAAAACTTTTATGTTTTAGTTGGTGTTCTCCAATTGCAGCTGATCACTGATGAATTCTTATTCACTTCCCTTATTTGATGTTCTTTGCTGACTTGTGATTTATTTTTTTTACAATAGGGTTTGTTGTGTTTCAATACTTTGTGGTTAGCCACCTTGAATCACGGAGAAAAGCAGGATATAATTCTAACAAAATAAACAGAAGGCCCCTTATAAGTATCTGCATTTCTAAATATTCTTCTGGGTGACCTAAATGTGTCCTTGCCAGAGCAAAGGGGAAAGGACTAAGAGCACAAAGTTTGGAGTTGGGCAGGCACAGTTAGACTAGCAACGTTTGGCCGGCGCAAGGGACACTGTAAAGGATGTTTGGACCACACTCTGATAAGCCAGCACACAGTCATGCGCCACTCTCCCTGACTCCGAGAGTGGTCCAAACCATGCTTTACCATGGCCCTTGTACTGACCAAACTTTGCTGGCCTAACTGTTCCAGCTGAACTCAAGGTTAGGATTGTGCCCTATACAGAACCAGGTTCAAACCACTTTTTGACCAGAAGCAATAATTTGATAATTTCAACAGCCTCTTGTAGGATGATGGGTTAGTGATAAACATAACCCATCATACAACCATAATTCTCAACTTTCTTCATGTCTTGTGAAGTCCCTTGTATGGCACTCCTGTACATGCACAGGCATAGTTGATGGAACCACCTTCCAGAAGGACAGCATAGGGAGCAGGTTCTCTTTTCATATTTTAAAGCATAAACTATCTACCCAAAAGAATCAGGGCAAATTGTTATTCCTTCCCCCCCCCTCAAAAAAACCCAAAACATACCTACAGCCGAATCCTATCCTGGGCCAACGCACTTAGAGCACAATCCTAAACATCGCTGGATTGGCAAGGCGGATGGCATTGTGCCAAATCCTAGAGCTGCTCTGGGGAGGCTGGAGCCTCCCAATGGCAAGGGCACATTTGTACCCTTACCGTTGGGGAGGCTCCTCCCCAATACGCTCCTTGGATCTGTGCCTGTTAAACAGCAGGCGCAGATCCGAGGAGAGCAATCCGAATAGGGGCCACCCGGCCTCCCAATTGGGCTTCAGATTCGGTCTTATGGATTAGGATTTAGCCGACGCGAGGCAGGCTTGCTGTTGGCACTCTCAGGCCAACGCTACTCATAGGGTTGGCCTGAGAGCACTAGCACCAACACAGGGGTGCCACTTAGCACCCCCCCATCGGCGCAACACAACTGCGTTGTGTCAATGCTATGGGGCAGCTGGGATTGCACTGCCCATGTTTGCTGGCCGCGAAGCTGTTGCCGAAAATTGGCCCAAAATGGTTTTTATCGCGGGAAAAGCATTTAAAAAGGCAGACAACCAAACGAGAGAGTATGAGGATTATTTTTATTACACCTGCGCAGGCGGGCCAATCTCCCTGCCCCGCTCGGCAGGTAGAGAAAAAGGCAAAGGCATACAATTCTAAATCAATCTATCGATCAATGTATTTATATACCGCTTTTCAACACAAAGTTCACAAAGCGGTTTACATGCAAATAAATAATAATAAAGTAAATGGCTCCCTGTCCCCAAAGGGCTCACAATCTGAAAAATGCAGAACACCACCAGCAACAGCCACTAGAAAACACACTGCGCAGGGGTGAAGAGGGACAATTACTCTCCCCCTGCTAAATATAAGAGGACACCACTTGAAAAAGTGCCTCTTGGTCAGTTAGCAGGGGTAAATCATCTTTATATCCCTCTCCCCCCCCCCCAAGCTGCTGCTTGGTGGAAAATTACTACACAGGGGCTGGGACATGAGAATCTCCGTGTCAACTGGGCCTTGAGAATACGCTGTGACCATTTTGAGAAGGAAGGAGGCTCTGCTGGCTTGAACCAGTTCTCTATTGTGAGGGCTAGCAGCACTGGATAGAGAAGGTTACAGGCGGGGGGAAAATGAGTGAAAACAATGAGAGCAAAGAGAGGAACAGTTACATACTTCAGCAGCTTTAGACAAGTGACTAAGCAAAAGTCTTAAGATGGCTGCACTTTGGTTCAATGGCAACAAAGCCACCAGTGCAGCATCTGCTGCATCCAATGGGCTGGCCAGGGACTTAGTTGGTCGAGAAATGTAAGAAATGAAAAGGTAAGAAGTCAAAGAAAAGGTGGCATTGCTCTGAGAAATGTCCCACTTCCTCTCCGCCCCACCCTGACCTACCCCCATCCTGGCCCAAGCCCCACTCCTTCTGCTGGTGGCCAACTGGTGATGCACTGCTGGTGGTATGTGGCTTTCCAGTTCCCGTGCAGACTGGTGAAGAAGCTGCTGTGCTGATGGACCTCACAGTACACCAGCAGACCCTTATTATATACTGGCATACCACAAAGATAGGACAGCAAATTCTGGGAATCATTTCATGCAAAGACTCATGACAGCTAGAGCAATGGCATTTCAAAGCACTGTAAGTGCACCCATTCACCTACTGGGAGACCTTACTTTTGAAAGGATGGCCTTCAAGGATGGCCTGGACAATATTAAAGACAAGAACCCATACAAAATGCATGTATGGGTTTTTTTTCCCCCCTCAAAGCTACTTGTCACAGCACATTTTTTATTTATCAGTGGTGTTGTCACAGTCTATTAATATGGAACAGGGAGGAGAAGCACATGGAAAATATTATGCCATTAGCAAGAAACTTCCATTACTCCACCCCACACACACAAGAACCATTTGATTCAATTGCTACAGTCACTATCTGCAGTTTCATATACCAATCCAAGTCAGTTTCCCACATGCATTTTCATGTTTGGGTTGTTATGGTACTCAGAGATACATAGCGCAATCCTAACCTGAAGTTAAGCCTGCACAGTTAGGCCAGCAAAGTTTGGCTGGCACAAGGGACACCATAAAGTATATTTGGACTACGCTTGGAGTCAAAGAGGCCTGTTGTGCGCCATCCTCCCTGACTCCAAGAGTGGTCCAAACACGCTTTACGGTGCCCCTTGTGCCAGGTTAGGATTGCGCCCACAGTAGAATAAGCTACCCTGCTGGACATTTAGAATCATTGTAGTCTTTAACCAGATGCCCACTGCCCAAGAAAGAACCTGTCACTGACACAACTTGACCAGCTAGAGATTTAGGACACTATCCTAACTTGTGCTGGAACAGGCAGGCCAAGTTGCCTTCGCTGCACCCAGCCCAAGGTAGGTGATGGCTGGAGGGCAACTTGGGTTACGGAGATATTTTCCCTTTATTCCATATCACACCACAGACACCTATATGGGGCTACCTGGATTTGTATATTGCTGCTTGGGCAGACCAGTCAAGGTCTGGTAACATTTCATGAAACAGAAACCCTTCTATTCCCCTTCATTGCAAACAGGCAGAGGGAGAAGCACATTTTCAGAAATACTCTTTAGTATCAAGTCACATGTTCCAGGGCTGTTCTGGATATTCAAAACAATCATATAGGATTCAGCTCTATGACTATTTTAGAGATTGCTCTAAAATACTCTGGATGATTCCTCTAGGGGTTATAAGCAAGCTCCCAAAACAAATAACCAGTATTTTTCCATCTAGGTGAAAAAGCCAAAATCAGCATTTAAGAGCACTTAAAAATATCTAGTTGACATTAACCAGCAGTTCAAACAGTAGAAGAGTAATGTGCAATGAATCTGGCATGTTTACAAACTTATTTCATACACGCATTCTTTAGTCTAATGTTCTGGACTTTAACACGTCACATTCCCATGCTATGCTCAGCTGCTTGTGTAATGGTTTAAATGCAGGAAAACTCCACTAGTGACAGTCTATTCACACAC
>JAJKFI010000027.1:5264037-5322955 GCA_029204185.1 Lerista edwardsae | reverse complement strand
CCAGTTCCACTCCTCAACGACAGCAATTATGTGCAGTGGGCCCATAAAATGCAATTGCTGTTGGAACGAGAAGATCTTTGGCAACGCACGCAAACGCTTCCTGCAGCCGGAGATGCCGCAGAGGCGGCCGCCGACAGGAAGGCGAAAGCGACCATCGGTCTGGCGATCTCTGAAGATCTTTTGGTTTACGTGAGGGATCTTCAGCACGCCAAGCACTATTGGGACACGTTGAAGGAGCTGTTTGCCAGGGCATCGCTAACCTCCAGCATGGTTCTGACACGCAAGTTGTGGCGGGCGCGTCTAGAACCGGGAGGCGACTTACGAGTCCACCTGAGAGCGATGCAGCAGAACCTCAAGGATCTTGAGGCAGTCGGAGAACATGTTGCAGAAAGGCTCAAGGTGTTTGCGATCCTAAATTCCCTAGATGAAACGTGGGACATATTTACCCTCACTTTGGAATCCACTCCTGCAGTGCAACTGACGGTCACCTTTGTAGTCGCCCGGCTTCTCGAGGAAGCAGACAAAAGGAAAGACAATCAGCGAGAGCGGGAATTCCGAAAGGAGAAAAGCAACAATGCTGGGAAAAAGCAGCAGCAGCAGCATCCCAAAAACGAGTCCCAGGCGCAGGTGTGCGCCAGTGTGCGGCAGTGCTTTGTGTGTGGATCCATCCATCATCTTGCCCTCCAATGCCCCAAGAAGAAAGGAGGATCCAAGAAGAAGAAAAAGCCCCCAGGTGAGCAGAGCGGGCAGGGGCAATCCACAAAGCCCCATGCACAGCAACCCAAAGCGAGCATCGCGTTTGTTAGCTCAGCAGAAGGTGTGCGCACGCGAGAATCCTGGCTGCTCGACTCGGGAGCAAGCCATCACATTGTGACTTCTGCTGACTTACTCACGAGTAGACGCGAGACTGACCGTGAAACTGTTGCTCTCGCAAATGGGAAAACAGCGCCTGTGAGCTGCGCTGGAGAAGTGTTTCTGCCTCAACTGCAGACCACCTTGAAAAATGTGCTGTGCGTGCCAACGATGTCCAGGAATCTGCTCAGCCTTGGCACTCTCCAGGAAGATGGATTTACAATCACTGTTCAAGACAACACCTGCACTCTTAAGAGGGGGAGTCTCTGCGTGGCTGTCCCCCGAGTGTACCGTCTGTTTGTACTTGGAGCGCAGGCGACAGAGAAGCAGCAGGCAAGTGCGTACTTCAATCAACCGAAGCACGGACACATCTGTGGACATTTGTGGCATCTGCGCCTAGCACATCTGAACCATGACTATGTGAGGAAGACAGCTGAACTTGTGCGTGGAATGGACTTGAAAGATTGCGACACATTTGTGGATTGCGAGGTGTGCAAACTCACTAAGTCGCATCGCGCAAGCATCCCGAAGTTCAGCACACGCCAGACCCAGACTCCCTTCCAGCTGGTGCATATGGACTTGATTGGGCCATTGAAAAAGACAGCAGGGGGGGGCACAATATGTTCTTACCGTTGTGGACGATGCTACAAGGTACAGTTTTGCCTATTTGATGCGTCAAAAGTCTGAGGCGTTTAATAAAATTCGCAATTGGGTCAGGTGGGTGGAGAGACGGTTTGAGCATCCCGTAGTGGCGATTCAAACCGACCGGGGAGGTGAATCTCTCAGTGGGGAAATGTCTCAATGGTTGGAAGAGCAGGGCATCACCCACAGACTCACCGCCCCCCCGCACCCCAGAGCACAATGGGGTGGCGGAGAGAAAAAATGGGGAGCTCCAGACAATGGTCAGAGCGCTGATGGAGCAGTCAAAACTGCCCAAAGGGTTGTGGGGAGAAGCAATGAGATACATTTTTCAAGGTGGTCTGCAATGAGATATGCTGTGTTCATTTCAAACAGAGTGTATCACCGTCAAATTGACGGGGTCCCCTACACCAAGCTATACGGTAAAACCCCCGATCTCGCATTCCTAAGAACGTTTGGGTCATTTGCCTTCGTGCATGCAGATCGGGAAACACGCAGAAAAGGTGCACCACGAGCCAAGCGCCTGCAATTCATTGGAGTAGAACCAAATTGCAAAGCGCTCAAATTTCTCAACCCTGACCATAGAACGGTCACAATATCCAACTCTTACGATTTCTCTGAGCAAAGTATGCTGCCAGATCATGCTGAACAAAGCGTCAGCATCCCCACACAAGCTGGAGAAAGTGGGGGGGAGGCAAGATTAGAAAGCAGTCCAGATCAGCCAGCAGCATCACCTCAGAGAACTCCAGAGAGTTCAGAGAGCACTCCAGAGAAACATAGCGGCACAAAGAACTCACCGGCTTTCCTAGCCGGCAGACTGAAACTTTTCACCTATCTCACTTTCGCTACAATAAAGAGACTTTGTTATGGAAATGTGGCGATCGCTTGTTTCCTTCGCTCCGAAGCGCTGAGGCAGGCGCTGGGATGGGTCTCCAAGCCCCCAACTCTGCTATTATTCACACAAATTCACAACATTCAGGTATGCCTAATAGTGTATTCCATGAAACTATGTTTTTTACTCTTCTTTTTCTTCCTTATAAGGAGATTCCCCACCACATTACAAGTGAATTGTGGCATTTTTATATCACCGTAGCAAAAAAGCAAGTTCTTTACCTTTTAACGTATTACGCATAAAATGCAAGCATTGTGCCAACAATGGAAAAGTCAAAAACTCTCCATATGGTATGTATCAGAAATGTTCTCAAGTATCTGCGTAATATGTGTTTCTGCCACACACTATATATTTAATTCACAGAACAGACACACTCAGTTTTATCACCCCAAAACTAATCCTTCTATCATAATTATAAGACCATTTTTCTATAATTATAAGACCATTCTTCTAAAGGTGTGGAGGCAAAAATAGGGACAGCTTCAGTCCCCAAGCTTGAAATGTCAAAAGCCACTTAGGGCCCGATCCTATCCAACCTTCCAGTGCGGATGCAGCCACAATGCAGTCCCAAGGAAAGACAGCAAATGTTCCCTTACCTTTAGGAGACCTACGTGACGGCTCTCCCACCGCTGGACACGGTGCACATCCCATTGGCATGGCTGCATCAGTGCTGGAAAGTTGGATAGGATTGGTCCTCACTCTCTAGAGGTTTCACCAACTTCAATGGGACTACCCTGGAACAAGGAGGTTTAAGACTGCAGATCTGAGGTACAGGCACGCCCCGGTATTTGCTGCGGTTCTGTTCTGGAAACCCCACACACACACATACGTGGATACCAGAAACCGTGGATACTGGGAACACCTTTTTAAAGATAGGGGAACATCAGTGGACAAGGTAAAAAAAAAGACAAAGTAAAAAACAAGGTAACAAAAAGGTAAGAACAAGGTTAAAAAAGAGATTTGTGTAATGTCCCCCAGCGAGTTAATCCACTGTTGCTGGGCTTTCGACCGCCAGGTTGGGAGTTCAAGACTGCGCAACAGAGTGAGCTCCCGTTGCTTGTCCCAGCTCCTGCCAACCGAGCAGTTGGAAAGCACCTCAATGCAAGTAGATAAATAGGGACCACTTCGGTGGGAAGGTAACGGCGTTCCATGCGCTACGGCGTAGAGTCATGCCGGCCACATGACCACAGAAGCTTGTTCTCGGACAAAAACGCCGGCTCTACAGGCTTTGAAACAGAGATGAGCACCACCCCCTACAGTCGGTCACGACTAGACCATTCGGTCGTGGGGAAACCTTTACCTTTTATATTTTTAATAGGCATCCCAGTATCCATGGTATCTGTTGGTAACTGAAAACGTGAATATCGAATCAGGGGACACCAGGGCACGCCTATACTGTTCTGCAACTTACCTTGCTATGAAGCAGTGTTCTGACAGCCTCTGTGCCCTTTGGTGCTGATATGTTCTTGATTAGGATGCATTCCTTCACTTAAGGGAATGCGTTACTGCTAAGTTAACTATGGAACTATTTCAGCAAAAACCTGTCAGAGCTCCGGACATTTCAGAGTTAGATTAGAAAAATAATATCTAAACTTTTAAAAGCACACACTTATACATTTAATTATACGGTATGTTCACAACTCTGTTCTTTGCACTTCTCTTTCAGATATTACTCATGCCCATACAACACAATACTTAAAGCTCTATTTTTTATTGTCTCAATATCCTTCCCAATATCCTGTTCATTTCAAAGGCGCTCCAGATTACAAGAAAAAATGCTATGATACACAAATGGACCTCAGAAAGGAAAGGAAGCAACAATTGCAACAAAAGGTTAGAGGAGATTGGCTCTTATTCACATGCCTACACTTGCATGACTCCAAGCCACCATAATCGTTTGCAAGCTTATTTAATGTTTAAGTAATAAGATCTTCCTATTCACATTTCCCAAAATAAAGAAAAGTACATTGCATGTACCTTATACTATCATATAATTTCCATTAGCATTTTGGTTTCCAAACTGTGGGTCGAGACCCACCAGTGGGTAGCAAGCCAATTTCAGGTGAGTTGCAAAGCACCTAGGGCAGCCATATTGAAAACATGGGAAGATGGGATGCTGGAAAGGGGGAGGGCTGTGTGGTTATTTTGCTTACGTCAAGGTTGTAAATAAGCTTTTTTTCCTTTCTGATTCATTTCGCTATTGAAAAATGACTGAGAAATAACTCAACTTATTGCTGCATTCTCAAGAAACAAGCAGGCTCTGGTGACGCAATGACATCTGGTGACACAATGACACACTTCCAGCCATGACATCACTTCCGCTGGGTCCCGGAAAGACTGTAATTCTAAAAAGTGGGTTCTGGTGCTAAAAGGTTTGAGAACCACTGCTCTAATGAATTTAACTAGCCCTTGGGACTAAAACAGTACAGAAAAACATTTTAAAATGTTATGAACTAGAATCCAGAACATTTTTAATGAAGAGACCTAAAAAGAAGAAGGTTTTAAAACACCATTGCAAATTTCTAAGCGTCAACGGGTGAGTGGGGGTTGGAGCTACTTAGGATCGGGCTGCAAATCTCTGATCCAGCTATTTTCAACCTTTTGCATCTAACGGCACACTGACAAGGAACTAAAATTGTCAAGGCCCACCTTGACACCCAATTTTGTATGTATGTTTTTTTTATAATTGACAAGGCACACCAGGCTGTTTGTGGGGGGCTCACATCCACCAATGGCCCTACTAACAAATGAGCCTTCCCCAAACTCCTGTGGGACCTACTGACCCTTCGTGGCATATCAGTGTGCCATGGCACACTGAATGAAAATAGCTTGTGTGTAGTTTCTCTGACCCCCTCCCCATCTTTACTCTTTCTGGTGGGTATAGTACTGTACTATAGAAGGGATTCTATATAGGGCTTTGGGACTCCAAAGGGGACAACTTAATAGGAGTGGGTTATATTTTAAAAATTGGGTTATAATATGTGTACACAAATCCCAGCTGCCATTGGAAAATATTGTTCTTGTAACACTGCAGGTTGTCTAGTATGGAAAAAGACTGGCAGAGGAAGTTCTTATGACTTTATCTTTTCCTCAAAGGAAATCATGTGGAAAAACTGGAAAAACAATGCATTTTAACAAAGAATAACTTTGTTTTGCATTATAGATGTGTGGGGTACACATCTCTTGCATTGGGAAAAAACTTATTTAATAACGAAATATATTAAAGGAATTCTATGCTATCTCTAGATGCAAATTGTGAAAACTTTAGATATGCTTTGTTGAGTTGCTAGACATTAAAAACCAACTAATTTTACTTTTAAAGGAAGACTATCACCTTTTTTTTACATTCAGTGTTGCCAAATATATATTATCTGAAGTCAATTTGGAAATCCTTCTATTATTATATATACTAATAGAGAATTTAAATGGTCAAGTCTCATCAGATTGGAAGCAAAAGAGGACAATCCCAAAAATAAGGTTTCTACATAAAGTCGTAACTCATTATCCATTGACTGGGTATCAACTGATTTGACTCACTGCTGATACTGGGGCCAACCTTTAAATACCCTGTAACAAGGAAAAAAGGGAGCCAAAATCCCATTTCCTACCTTCCATGATATTCCATTATTAACCCATCTAGTGGCTGAATGTGGTATATTGTCTATGCCAATGTAAAAATGGACATTCTAGGGCAAAAACGGAGGAGCGGGAAACCTGGAAATGAGCCTTTAAAGCTATTTTTCCATTGATTTCAGTATCCATTGATTTTGGTATCCACTGGGCATATACCCCAGTGGATAACGAGACACAACACGTACTTAAGAGACTCAGGGCGCAATCCTAAACAGCGCCGGACTGGCGAAGCCAACAGGCCAGCACCAAATCCGACTAGGAGAGGCTAGAGCCTCCCCATAGCAAGGGAGCGTACACTCCCTTATTGTAGGGGAGGCTCCAGCCTCCCCTATGTGCTTCTCGGATCTGCGCCCGCTAAAGAGCAGGCGCAGACTGCGTGGCCCAAATTGGGGCCGTGTGGCCTCACTGACTGGTTTAGGAAGTGGCCGTACGGCTACCTCCCAAGCCCGCCCAGGTCCAGCCCGTCCCACCAATCCCCGTCCTGATACGGGACAGAGAATCCCTCATGCCGACTAGCTAGCAGCGCCAGTCCTGTTGCTTTAGAGCCGACATGGGTGGCTGCTAGGCGCTCCTGCATCGGTGCTAATGCCTTAGCGCCAGTGGTGCAATTCAAATGAATTAACAACCAGTTCTATGACATCATAGCCGGAGCCAAAAAAAAACCCAAAGCCAGCCGAGGTAAGCGAGTGGGCGGGGCCCGGCTATTTAACAACCAGTTCTATAGAACCTGGGCTAACCCCCTGAATTTCACTACTGCTTAGCGCTGACACAACAATGTTGCATCAGCGCTAAGTGCCAAATAGGATGGCGCTGCCCGAAGCAAATAAGTTTGTCAAGTAAAAGATAAAACGGAAAAAAAAACCAAAACACCCCTATGAGGACAGAGCACTGAAGATTTCCAGAGACCTCCTGGGTTAAGGGAACATTTGTTCACGTGCCCTAGGATACACCCCTGTCCACCCACTGGGTCTTCCTGAACATGCACCAGTGCTTTTGCTAACACAAGTCTGCATGCGCCCATGTAGGTTGCAGCATGCACCATTGCTGACAAAACTGCACCTTTCCTAGTCCTAATCCACCTTCCTCCTTGTCACTATCACTGCCCCGTTCCACCTACCCACACCTCCTTCCCACCCCTTGGTCACACCACCCCTGCTTATACCACCAGATCCTTGAATTAGGCTAAGTACTGTCTATACTGACTGACAGTGTCCAGTTTCAGAGAAATCTTTTCTCCCCACCTAGGCATCCCAAGAACTAAACCTGGTGCATCTGGCATGAAAAGTCTGCGCTCTTATGCTGATATTGTCCTCCCTTTTTGTTGTCTACCATTCTTCTTCCTCAACATAACCTTTGCACACAAGAATTTAAGCCATGATCAACCTGTCAGCCTTCAAATTAATGCAAAACTCTTTGTTTTTGTACAAGAGAACAACAAGATTGCCCCTCTGGAATTCAGAATGCTGAAAGTTTCCCTGACAATAAGTATGTACTTATTTATTTTATTTATCTGAGTATTTGCATGCTGCCTTTCCTCCTCTTCACATAACAGGTCCTCTTCCAAAGTAGAGGAAGTACCCCCATGTAGAAGGAACTGCAATAATTTAGGCTGGCTGTGACTAACACATGTGTTATACTGGTCTGATCCACCATCCCTAAAAAAGAGCATAGTTGGCGCACTGACTGAAAGTTCACAAAACATATAGATGCATGTACTGTACATGAGGATTAATGGGTGTTTCAACATAAAGGAAACAATGCAAGGATACATAAGCCAACCATAACAGTTCCCGGGTTTGTATTTCTTTTGGAGTCAAATGCTGTTGTCTTCTTTTTCCCACGCCACTGTCCTTTTCAGTCTCTGGATCAACCATCCCCAGGTTGTTATACTTAAATTCAGAGGCTCTTACTGAAGATTACATGTCAGCCTATTTTCATTTTTCAGTCTCTCTCATTTTTTATTTAGGGCCCAACCCTATCCAACTTTCCAGCGTGATGCGGTCAGAATGTAAGCCTGAGGTACGGGAACAAATGTTTCCTTACCTTGACGAGGTCTCTATGACCCCCCAGCCCCACAATGCGGAATGAAGTGCAAGCCCCATTGGCCTGGCTGCATCAGCACTGGAAAGTTGGATAGACTGAGGAACCAACCTCTTTCAATGTCTGTTGGGTCACTTTCCCACATTTTGATTACAGTTGTTCAGCTCAATGTTACCTGGTCTGACCCATGCCCCGTCTCAGGCCCCAGGGCTGGCAACCAATTTCCTTGTGTTTCTGCAATCCAAAGCCTGGGACAGATCCCTGTTGCAGGATGATGCACCACTGTCATAGCCATCTTCATACCTTACTCCTGGGTTCATAATGGCGATGGGGGATAGAGGGCTTAACAGACACTCCTCAGAAGGCTGGATTTGGTCCTGGAGCTTCCACTTTCTGATCCCCCATTTAAAAAGTCAATGTTATGCTTTGACAAACCAGTCCTATACTATGAGCCACACAGTGACTAGCTGTAGCCTTCTTTAACACTTTAGATTTCAAACATTTTCAGGACACATACTATTTGACTCAGAAGGCATTATGAACAAGGCATTCCCCAGCCCCGAAAGTACAAGCAACAAACATGGCTTGTTGTCCATGGCTTAAAATGTCCACACTTTGCTTCTGGACAAAAATCTTTGGCCTCCTACAAATATGTATGTAATGCTCTCCTGGGGTAATTCAAATCACCACTCTTATCATTACAGGATGTTCACATGAAGCAGGCCTCTGGAACCAGTCCATCATTTTATATATGCGTCTCTACTCCCTCAATGACAAATGAAATAGAAAACTGAGGGCGCAATCCTAACCTGGTAGGCCAGCACAGTTAGGCCATCAAAGTTTGACTGGCACAAGAAATACTGTAAAGGATGTTTGGACCACTCTCCAAGTCAGAGAGGCCAGCACCCAGACATACGCCATTCTCCCTGTCTCCGAGAGTGGTCCAAACGCGCTTTACAATGGCCCTTGTACCAGTCAAACTTTGCTGGCCTAACTGGGCCAGCCTAACTCTAGGTAAGGATTGTGCCCTGAGACATGGGGAGTGGGGTGAGGGATACCACAGCATCATGTTGTATTGCTTTAAGTATTCTACCTTCTTCCTTATCTGTTGTCAGTTTTTAATTTTAAAAAACCTTTCACGATTCATGTTTCAAATTTAAGTATCATGGTCAATTCCTTCCTTTTCTTCACTCACCAAGCATCCTTTTCTTCACTTACCAAGCATTCAGTAATTCTTCTTGCTTGTTTCCTAAGAACATTTGCAAAATGTACAGCCTGAATCTGTATCTGTTGACTTGAGACGAAACCCCATTGAGTTAAATGGGGCTTGCTTTCAAGTAAACATGTCAAGGATTGCAACCTTATTCCATGCTCTTTAATCAAAGTCAATAACCATTAACCACTTTATCCATCCTTTCCCTCCTCTCCTTTATTTTTTTCCTTTCCCAGTGCCATATGCTTACACTTGACGACAGCAATTAGAACGTGTTGGACTATTTCATAGTTTCACATGACTTGGTCAATGCATTTTAATCACAGCCAGAACTACAGCTGTAGCGCTGCCAAATGTAAATAAGCCTCATCAGTGAAGGAATAATAAGCATCAATTGACACAACATAGCTCAATTATCAAGCCAGAATGGTCCTGTACAAGTCCCCTATAGATGTCAGTAAGACAACTCTAGAACAAATAATTCTGAGATGGCTGTCATAAACTCATATCAAAATGGTTTCAATTCAAGTTCTGAATTCAAAACTTCTACTTCTCAAACCAAACAAAAAAGTATTTTTTAAAATGTATAGTATTTTTTAAAAAAAACTGGCTTCATACCCTATCCTATCTCAAAGGCTTGGAGCAGATATGGAAAACCAGCATTAAAATAATGACCAAAGAGCATATACGATTTTAAAATATCCTACCATCATAGGATATCCTACAACCCCTCCACTACCCTATATTAATTCCAGCTATAAAAACCAATCCAAATAGAGCATTCAGTCTTGGTACATTTTCACACGTGATGTTAAAATGTCTTTGTGCTTCTTATGCATTGTCTGAGTGCACGTGCAAATGCTGCAGGGGGGGGAGCCGTAGCTTAGGGGTCGAGCACAATGGCAATCCCCGAAAGGGGGCAATGCATTAAGTTTTGCAGTGACCTCAACGTGCCATGTAAGCGGACCCTTGCCTGCAGAGCCATTCTGGGTGATGAGAGCAACAAAAGGCGTCTCCTCCGCATTGCTCTCCCTACCCAAAATGGTTCTAGAGGGGAGGTGGCACTTATACGGCACATTATATGGCACATTGAGGCACCTGCATTGCCACCAAACACCTCCCACCATGAATGCCACTGTGAGCATATTCATTGCATGCAAGAAATCCCAGCTCTAGTCCCTGGCATCTTCAGGTTGAGCTGGAGCAAAAACCTGCCAGAAACCCTGGAAATCCATTGTTCACTGTGGGTAATACTGAGCTAGAGGAACCAATAGCTCAATAGCTCAGTTCAAAGCAGCTTTGTTTGTTCATTAATGCTGGACAGAAAGTGGAAGAGAGTCCTTTTAACCTGCATATTCCAGCCAAGGCAGACTTTACATTTCCTCTCCAGGTGCATGACATGTTTTTTTTTAAATGCTTAAATACAGCATCAGGTATGAAAGTGGTCTTAGATTGCTGTATGTGTTGTATGAATGAAGGGCATGTGTAATGTTGTAAAAAGAATATTCTCTATGGTACTAGTCAAACCCTACATCCATATGATGATGCCAGAGAGGCACTCTGCATGGCAGAACATGCACTTTTGGTAACTTGTGAAATTTCAAAAGCATTTGCATACATGCTGTGAAAAAGCACTTTTTGTATTCCCTGCACTTGCAATGAAAATGTAAAGTTTTAGGAACTCGGTGTGGTATTCTGGGCTCAGGGCATTAAGGCATTATCAGTAATAACCAGCACATGACATTGAACCAAAAGCACAGCTAATCAGTACAATTCTTTATGAACTGGGAAAGGGGAGATTGTGTGTTCCTGGCTCACATTTCTGTTAACTCTTCCTGCATAGAGCCTACTGCAGCACTCAAAGGCATGAATAAGCATGGCCAGATTCTATCAAAGAAAAGTTTCATCCTGCATAAGAGGAAACTTATGACTGCCTGCAGCAGTCCTGCTAGATTCAGAGTGCAATTCTAGCCAAATTTCCAGCACCGGGGTAAGGGCAATGCAGCAGCTCTAGGGTAAGGGAACAAACAATCCCTTTTGTAGCCTCCGGAGTAGCCTCCAGAGTAACTTCCATGATTACTGCTCCACTGCAGGATGCAGCACATGCCCCATTGGCATGCCCCATTGGCATGCCCCATTGGCATGCCCGTTCCGGAAAACTGATTAGGATTGTGTTCTCAGAAGGATCCAGAATGTAAGAACACAGAATGTCTCCTCCTGGATTAGACCAAATGCCTACCTGCCCAGCATCCTCTTTCTAATACTCAGTATCTCTTTTTCAAAAGTACACTGACCCTGAATATGGAGGTTCTATTTAACTATCATGCAATAGACTGGTTCTCCAGGACTTTGTCTAATCTCCTCCCCCCGCCCCCAAACGCCATTCAAGATACTGGTCAACACCACAACATGTGGCAGCTAATTTCACAAGTTAATTGCTGGTTCTGTTGAGAAGCACTTCTGCTATCTGTTCTCAATCTCTTGCCAGGCAATTCACAGGATGATCAGTGTTCTAGTACTATGAGAGAAAAAATAATCTGGATTCACTCTTCTCAAAACTATTCATCATTTTATGAAACTACCACTCCCCCATTAGTCATTTTAAAAAATCCAAATTAAAAAAAGCCTCAAACACTTTAATCTGACCTCACCTTTTTCTGCTATGTTCTTTTTGAGGTGGGACAACCAGAACTGTACACAATATTTCAAACTTGGCTGCACCATACGTTTCTATATAATGTATTATGACACCGGAAGTTTTGTTTTCAACATCATTCCTAATAAGCTCCCGATACCAAGTTTGTCTTTTGGACTGTTGCAGAGCGCTGAGCTGATGTTTTCAGTGAAGTTATCTGACAAGTTATCTAAGAAGTCTTTTATGGATAGTCACAACCTGTTCATATCCCATCAGTGCATATGTGAAGACGGAATTATTTTCCTATTCTAAACCACTTTACCTTTATTGATCCAGAATGCCATTCTGTTGCCCATTCACCAGCTCTGAAGCTTTGCACAGACTCCTGGGTTTTCACCATCCTGAATAATTTGGTGTTATCCACAAACAAGACTATCTCTTTGCTCAGTGTGGACTCCAGATAATTTATGAATAAGTTAAACAAACCTCTACCCATCACAGGTGGCTCTGTCTCCATAACAACACTGAAATGCTATCATATCTTGTTTGGATTCAGTTGCAGTTTCTTAACACTCATCTTTTTGACCATGGTCACCAACGTGGCTTCGGCTCCTAGGGAGAAATCCTTAATGCACTGATAAAACACCAAACCGAAATACCTTACTCCTGAAGTGCCTAAGAGATATGTAGCTACTATAGAACGTAGCTTTGTTCAAGCTTATGCATATCTACTCAGAAGTAATTCTGAGTAATTCTGAAATTGATTTCAATGGGTCTTACTCCCAGGTAACACCCAGGGAGAAAGTCCCCTTAAACTCAATGGGGCTTACTTCTAAGTAAAGAGGATCTTGATTGCGAATGTCATAACTACATCAAATACAGTGCATGCATTCTATTCTACTTCTGACAGTTCTTACAATAAAACTATTTTGCTCCTAAGCTACTAATATATTAACTTTTAAAATGCCTCTCCTCAGAAGGACTGGAAAGCTATGGTCTAAAAAGTAAAGACTACTGAGAGGAGTTTGTGTCAAGGTGCAGGGGCACTTTCACTTCCCAAGTGGGATGTACTTAGGTACATTAGAGTAGAAATCGGAAAGTGGCAGTCCTCTGGATAGGTAGAATAATAGTTAATCCAAAAAATAATTATGTGTGAATTCCAAGCCCTGCTGAGTGACATGCTTCATCAAACCAGTAATCCTCATAGAGGTGCCAGACTGGGACACACTAAGGAAAGTTACTGATGCACTACTGGAGCTCACTTATATACCGTATCACATTTTTGTTGGCCTGTAAAGGGACCCTAGCTCAGTGGAAGGGCTTCTGGTTTGCAAGGCAGAAGGTGCCAGACTCAATCCCTGTAATCTCCAGATAGGGCTGGGTAAGAATCAAGCAATACCTTGACTTTCATCACTTTGTTCTTTCAACCATTTTTAATTATAACCACATTTCAAATTTTGTCCACATGCA
This sequence comes from Lerista edwardsae, assembly GCA_029204185.1. Classification (NCBI taxonomy): domain Eukaryota; kingdom Metazoa; phylum Chordata; class Lepidosauria; order Squamata; family Scincidae; genus Lerista; species Lerista edwardsae. The sequence continues at coordinate 5,309,581 of JAJKFI010000027.1, read as the reverse complement.
TTCCTCGTTTGTCTGATTTCATCCAACCTTCCACAACATTCACTGACATTCTTATTTTTATTTTATTTCTATTTATTTGGGTTTTGCACATATTTGCATGTGTTATATAGTTTTGTTCGCTATTTAGCTTGCATGGTTGTTGTTTTTGGCTGGCAAAATAAATAAATAAGGCTTTGCTTTGACATTTAAATTTAAACTGTTTAAATTTTTCATCCAGGCTCTGGTTCCTAACCAGACAAAAGTATTGCTGCATATTGTGTATAGTACAGACAAGCACAAAAGTTAAGTGGGCCAATGAACTGACTCAGCAAAAGGCAGCTTCCTACATTCTGTATTTGTCTTCAAAAAATCTCTGATGTGGCTGACCATTATTCCTATTTACAGGTGGCAGAGAATTACTACATCCTATGGTAGCTAGCAAAGACATGACAGCGCCATAGTCAGCTTTTTCTGCTTCCATTCTAAACATCCAAAGGGCATGCACCTCTCCCGGCACAGCTCCCAGGTCCAGAGATTGCAGTGAAGTAGCAGAAAACAGCTGTGTACCTGCAGAAGGATCTGCTTCCTCTAACATCAAAAGCCATTCTGACTACTTGCAGAGATTAGAATTAAATCCCAGTTCACCAAGTCACCATCCAATCCCTGGTCCAACTCTGGATCAAACTTGCTGCCCCACCAAAGGTGAATGCACACACTGGCATTCCATGTTATTCATCCAAAATAATGACCATCTTCTTGTTCTCTACAATCAGTAGCCTGGAGTGGAATCTCCATTACCATCCTAATCGTGCATGTGGAATCCATTTGTTTACAACCCTGCTGTAAAAGTTAACTAAAGGGAGTCTTGGGGTACCTTAGAGATCAACAGATTTATTATGCCCTAACGTTTTGTGGACTAAAGCCAACTTCATTAGATCATGAAGTATAATCTTACATATGGGTAGGGGGGAACACCTCCAAACAGTGAGGCCCCTTCCATCTGAGAACAGCACTATCTGCATTCGATGAAATGAGCTCTACTTCACAATCTATTGCAACAATGTTCTTCAACCTTTTTCATTCCTGTAAGTTGCCACAACTCCACAATTGAGGCTTTGCAACCCCATTGGGATCCTGACGCCAAGGTTGAAGACGACTGGACTAGAGCACCACCAGGTAGAGACATCTGATGTGCCCCTTCAGGGAGATGGAGAGGGAGTGTTTCTGGAGGGTCCAGGTAGACCCCTCCCCCATGGGTTTGGAACCTGCGGATTCTGAAATCCGCTGGTCTCGAATCCTCAGATATTGCAGGCCCACCTGTATTGAGTTACAGTGAACAGTGCTGGGAGCGGAGATAAGGCAGTGATGGGGTGGGATCAACAGTGGGATGTTTTATTTATTTATATATTGGGGTCATGGTACACAAAAGGTTAAAGAGCAATTGTACTACAAAGAATCTGTTTCAGGATGCCACAAATCCTGCTGTGCATCCTTTTTAGGGGTTTTCTCCATGTTAAAAGTTCGACATCAGTATTATGTGTGCTTTAACTCCTCTTCTGGGCACTCTTGATAACAATCAAGGCCCTTGAGCTTGAATTAAAAAAAAAGAAAATCACATCTTGTTTTTGCTTCCTGCAGAGAAAACTCTCTGAGCTAAACTGAAGGAAGCGTCACCCCCCCCCCCCCAGTTCCTATTTGTGAATGCTGAGAGATGGTACTGAGGCTTCCCAGCGGGAGAGACAATAGACTACAAAACATGCTTTGTTTAGCAGAAACTAAAAAGTAACAAGAATTTGGGATAGAACACAAACGTGGGAAAAGCCAACTGCAAGAATCATCTCCAATCAAATCACGTTGACGAGAGGAAACTGCTTGGTTGCACTTTCCTAAAATCTCGTTCAAGGCAAGCAGTAATCCTTCCAGCTGCAGCGGGCTCCCAACTAAAGCTCTTTAGTGAATGATTCTCAGCGGAAGGGAACAGTTATATGAAGTCAAAAGGACACCGAGACCAAAAAAATGCAGTTCTGCCTCTTTTCCTAAACAGAGGCTTCCTGCACAGTCTAAGCAAGCCCCTTAGCGGAACTGTGTGCAAAGTCGAAAAGCAAATGCATGGCAGATTGTTAAGGAAAGGGGGGGAGGGGGTCAGCAAGCCCTCATGCACGAAAGCGACCAGTAAATCTTCACTTCTCCTGCAAGACAAAACCAATCTGCCTGCAGCTGAGAGAGGAAAGAGCCAGGAGATAGAGGAGACGGCTGTGGGCTTTTCAGGGAAGTTGCATCTTCCTTCACGCTTCCAAAACTTCACGGCAAAGTTTAATTCTCTCCTGGGTTTTGTCTGGCTGCCCTGGGAAAGCTGCTCCAGGACCTCCGTGCCCCTTGCCCTAGAACCGGCTCTAGTCTCTCCCCTAAGGGTTGCTTGCCTGCACAACCAGCCAGCCCCCCTCGCTCCCTGTTGCGTGCGCACACGGACGCGGGACAAAGGAGCCTGTCCAATTTCTGAGCACGAGCCTCCTCACTCACCTCCTTTGCCCTCCTGCGTTGCGTGCATCCTCCTCCTTCCTCAGGCGCGCCGGACTCACTTGCGGGCACTTACCAGGCAGCCGCTGCCCGTTCCCCCGTCCGACGGGATCCACCTCCTTTTCTCAGCACAACCCCAGCAAGCATCAGTCCCGCCCCTCAGGGTATCCCACCTCCGTTCTCTAATAGATAAGAAGCGCGCCGCCTCTCCGCACCCCTCCTTGGCTACAATGGTTTCTTCCCTCCGGGACAAAAGCTTGAGAGAGCGCGCGCGCGAGGACGGGGGGGGGGGAGGCGTGCGAGGAAAAGAAAGGAAAATTATTGTATTCCTATTTTGCTTTAGGAAAAGTCACTCTGTGAGCGGATAACAGAATCTTGTAGCACCGTAATTATTTTGGCACCCGCTTTTATGGACTCGGTCGTGCATCCGTTGAAGGGGCTTTCTAACCCCGAGAGCTGATGTCACAATAAAACTGTTACGAGTTTCGGGTGCCACAGAGCTCTTCTTTGGGCCTTGGGGCTCACGCAGGCAAACAACGAACACGCCTCCCGCTTTTGGAATGTGGCTTTAGGAGGAAAGGGCGCCTTCGGTATTATGCGAAATCCTTGTTGGCTGTTGACATTTGGCGACATGCACATTCCGGGGAGGAAGCTCCATTGATTACAATGGGACCTACTTCAGAGTAGACGTGCATGGGATTGTGCGGTTTCGAATTGAGCTCCAACGCGTGTTAGGAGGTGGCAGTGGCCGACGGCGATTGCTTGCCCGAAGGCCATATTCCAGAAGGCAACCTGTACCGCTCCTTGCAATGGGGAAAAGATACCATTCACTGCCCCTGGAGAATCGGAGAACTGCGACCGGAGAAGATCCCCCCCCCGCCCCGAAACGAGTCCCTGGGACATCCGTGCAATTCATCACGCCAAGCAAGCACACATAGCTTGAGCCTGGGGCTTGGTGAACTTCGAGGTTGCGAAATCTCGGGCAAACTTTGCAGAGCTTTTTATTTCTGCAAAGGGGAGGCTCAACCTCCTTGGGGAGGCTGCCTCAGCCGAATTAGTTATCTGGCATGACTCAGCTTCCTGTCTGTGACATCAGCACAAAGAGCGGGGCTTTGAAGGCGAATGAGGGAAAAGGTGCGACGCGGGGGGGGACGGGACTTCAACCTCCCAAGGCTTTCCCCGCCTCCTCTCCAGAGCCCTGCCAGGAAAAGGAAATCTGTGACCTACCGCCCAACTCTCTCCAGAATCCAGCTGTGTTTACTCGACTGGACTCCCTTGATCGGACCTTGAGGACACTGAGGAGCGAGGACTGCTTTGTGGGCATGTCAGACTCCGGGGAAGGCAGCAAATACCCAGGGTCAAGGCAACGCTGGGGTATAACGTCAGGAGAGGGTGGGCAGAAGTTCATCCGCTCTCTGAAGAATTACAGGAGGCCCGGTTCAAAGTTTTTCAAAGATTTAGGGCACGCACACACGCAAAAGACAGTTGCTGTTGTTTGGTTGTGGACTTCTGGCCTCCCAAGGGCCAACTCTGTGCAATCATTTTGTTTTTCATTTTGCGCCCGATCCACATGTAAAGGTTGTGCGATCAGCGCAGAACAGAATGTGCCAAACATGACACTGTGATCTGCCACATCCAAGGAAATATAATCTTCTATCCAGATTAATGCATTTGTGCTGTTGCCCCCGCCAGGCCAATTACAGCTTTAACTGTACTAAATGGACCGAATAACTATAATCCTCTGTTAAACCTGTTGCAAGCTAATGGCTCGCGTTAGCCCCATTGCACATTGCTGTTTGCTCCTGAGAGCAGCTCTTAATCCCAGAATCCAAATCACCCCAGATGGGTATTGCCGGCCTGGCCGTCTCAGGCTTCTCCCACCCAAGCTTGAAGTAAATGCAACAGCATCTGCCAATTTTCATATGCCCTCCTATCTGCTGTTTCCTCACCGCCTATTTTAGATTGCATTGGAGCAAAGACTTGTCTATGCTATCTATTGTGAGAATATTCTTGAGAGCCTGTGCACTCCCCCACCGTAAAGCTCCAGTGCTGGAGCACTCAGGAACCTACCTGATTTGCTTTGCATTGTTTCCAAGTGGCAAACACCAATAGAAATATTTTCTCTTGTTCTCCCAACAGTTATACTGTTTCATTCATTCATTCATTCATTCATTCATTCATTCATTCATTCACAGCTGTGTAGTTGGCAGCTGCACACACTTTAGATTCTTTTTATTTAAGGAAGCCAAGGAAACAGCATGGTATTTCTCTGGAGCAAGCATAGGCAGAAAGGACCAAGGAAGCAAGCTCATTGCTGATTCCCCGACTTCATTCCAGGATCCTTGCCATAATTTGAAGAAAAGATTGTTTTCATGTACTCTTACTTTTATTTATCATCTGTCTGTCCGTCTGTCCAAGCATCAAGATATTGATATTATCTAAAAAGACAAACAGTTTTGTTGTTAACCATCTTGGCTGTCCAATGTCATAGGAGGAAAGACTGGATGCAAATATTTTAAATAAATCAAATCAAGGGCAGAGTCTAACCAATTCTAACCAACTTTCCAATTCTAACCAACAAATGTTCCCTTACCTTGAGGAGGCCTCCAGGACTGCCCCATCACTACAGGATGCAATGTGAGTCCTACTGGCTGCATCAGCCCTGGAAAGTGGGCTGTCAGTTTAAGACTGAGGGTCCAATCCTATGCGAGCTAGCGCCAGCAGCAAGCCCTTACTACCAGCACTTATATTACAAAAGTGCCGTAAGGACCTTCTGCCACCAACAGTAAGGGCTTGCTGCTGCTGCCAGCCCATCGCCAGAAGAGTCCATGCAGAGCTGGCAGGCAGTAAGTAATACTACTGCTGGGGTGCACTCTTTATGGGCAGGAGGGCGGAATTGGGCGGGGGAGAGGCAGGGTGGGGGTGGGACTGGCGGTGGCTTCCATTGCTGACTTCTAACCTTTGTGTTGGGCCACATAGCCCAACACAGAGGCCTTTAAGTCTGCACTGGCAAAAGAGCTGATGCAGACTTGAGGAGGCCCATTGTTGCCCAGAGCCCTTATCCACGGAGGGGACAAATGTCCCCTTCTCCTGCAGTGCCTTCAGTGGCTGCCCAGCACCCATAGGATGCAGAGGAAGCTGTTTGGCTACCTCTGTGCCTACAGCAGCCGGGCAGCTTAGGATTGGGCTACTGGTACCGGGTGCAAGGAAGTGGCAACAGGATGCAAGCATCTTGTTGTCTCATGCCTCCCTGGGGCACCTGGTGGGCCGCTGTGAGATACAGGAAGCTGGACTAGATGGGCTTTTGGCCTGATCCAGCAGGGCTCTTCTTATGTTCTTACTAGCTTTTTGTGACCCGGCGTTGCCCGGGGGCAGAAATTATCCCCAGGCTCTATTAGGAGGAGGAATGCGTTTGTTCTGCAGTGCACCCCCACCTCTGGGGGCGTAAGGGGGGCCCTACCCCCACAGTATATCTGTCCAGATCGTAAGGAATAAGTGTACCACGTGTGGTGCGCATCGTTCCAGGCGTTCCAGAGTAATGGTGGAACAGACCCACAAATATACAAACCTCCCTCAACAGTATGACATAGTGCGATGCATATATAGACATATAGAACTCGTCCCTGAAATACAACAGTATTGATGACCTGGAACCCCAAACGCACACTATCACTGTGAAATGAATGAGGAAACAGGGACACAATCAACTAAGAGAGCAATCTGAAGGTCCCACTTACTGTCTGCAGGTCCTGTAGCAGGATAGCCCTGACATATGAGAAACAGGCAGAGGTGGCCAGGTAGCTCCCTGGACATAGGGCCCTCTCAGATCCGACTGGGTGCTGGAACTCTGTGGATCCTGCTCTTTCCACCCTGGGCCACTCAGGCAAAGCAGTTTAGTTTCACTTTCGGTTCTGCCTCTGTCTGGTAGCTGAGCTGCTCAGCCCTCCCACATAACCTGCAGAATCGTCTGTGACCACAGGGTGGCAGCAGACCTCTAGCCCAATGCAATCCCCTTGGTTCCCGACGATCTGGGCCCCCTCCCCGAAAACCGGGGGGTGTAGGGGGGGTCTGACCCCCGCAGTGTTCTTTTCCAGGCTGCAAGGAACGTGTGTGCCAAGTTTCGTGGCCGTGGGTCAAGGCACGGAGACGTGTATAAGGAACATACACACACACACACACACACACACACACACACACACACACACGTCCGTTTTTATATATATAGATGATTGGGCTGTGACAACATTAATGTGAAATACTCTTATTTTTTCTTTCAGAAATCTAACCATTGACAGCAAGGCTCTTCTGCCTCACTCCAAACTGTTTTGTGCAAATTGGAAAGGTAACTTTGCCTGGTGTTTTTAACATAGAACTGACAACCAGAAATGTCTGTTCTGCCAAGGCAAACATCTGTAACCTTATGCATAATTTGCCCTTCTATCCTGCACACTTGGATCTGTCACACAGGGTTGATCAGAAGCCATTCAGTGCTTTAAGAAATACAAAAATCCAATGTAAAGCTTTGTCGTGGTAACTGCTGGGAAATGTGCTATTACTTTCTCGTTAGTGTCTTGTAATACAGAATGATATTTCATTGACTAGGAACAATAATATAGCATAACTTGAACATTTAAAACCAGTCATAAAATTCCTGATGTCTAGACTGTGCAAGATAAGAGTCAACAGCCACTTCAGTGATCATAACGTTTACTGTAATAATATAAATGGGATGATAAAAGATCCCTGACACTAAATGTACCTGGCGCAAGCCCAAATATCTTATTCCTTTTTAACGGTTCCACAAATGCCTAGCTGTTTAATATTGTACCAGTAAAATGAATCATGAATCATTTATCCGCTTTTTAAAACAGCGTCTAATATGCTTGTTAACTAGTTGCATTACTAAGCAATAAGGAAGATTTTTTCATGTTTTTTTTTAATTTCTTTATTCCAAGTTTTAAACTAAAATCTTCTTTAAGTGAATTGATCTTAGCTCCAGCTGTAAACTCTGGAGGGTCAGTTGTCTAGACAACTCTTCCATAGCCAGTGGTGCAGCCGTGATGGAATGTGCCCAGATTTTATAAAAATGCATACTCCAGCTTTATGTGGTATAATTGTCCAGTTTACATTAGAATGAAGAAATCCATTTAAATATAACTGGATGGGTTTTTTTCCCCTTCAAAACTTTTTTTCCTCTTCGGAACTGGCAGATCAATTGCACAGCAGACAATGTATTGTAGTGGCCAAGAGACGGAGTGATGAATAGGACTTCCCAGCTTTAAATCTTACCTCTGCCATAAACTCACTAGACAGTTGTAGGCATAAAACACTGTCTCAGGCTGCAATCCTATGCACACTTTACTGTGAGTAAGCCCCATTGAACTCAGTGACACTTCTGAGTAGACATGCATAGGATTGGGCTGTTAGCCTCAGTTGCAACATGGTAATAAGCATACTTAACTTACAGAGCTGTTGTAAGAATTACAGGCATGCCTTGATATCTTCTAGGGTTCTGTTTCAGACTCCCCCATGGATGTTTGAAAGCATGGATACTGGGGACACCTTTTTAAAGATAGGGGAACATCAGTGGTTTTGTTGCAACAAGGTAAAAAAAGGAGATTTGTTTAACGGTCCCCTGTCTTTTTAATAAGTGTCCTAGTATCCATGGTATCCAGGATAACAGAAACTGTGGATACAGAATAAGTGGATACTGGGGCATGCCTGTACATCAAGGTAATACATGATGTGAGTCTTTTGTGCACCAAGAAGTACTATACAGATGCTAGGTAGTGTTATTTAATTAATTTAACCAGTCGATATTCAATCAGTGTGGCAGTGCTAATTGTAATACTTATGGCCAGCGACGGGATCTACAAACGACCTGGGGGAACGCTGGGCGGGACATAGGCGGGACATCCGGGTGATTGGCAGTCCGTCCGCGGCGATCCGCAGCTGCCCTGGCCTCGAGGGGGCTCTTGCTCGCTGCGGAGGACGGGTGAGGGTCGCGCCGCGTGCCTGGGTGAGCAGCGGTGGGGCGCACTAACTGGGGGCAGCCTCCCCTAGCCAGGACAGCTGCAGAACGCTGTGGACGGGCAGCCAATCACGCATAAGCCCCACGTAAGTCCCGCCCAGCGTTCCTCCAGGTCGTTTGTAGATCCCGTCGCTGCTTATGGCCCAATCCTGTCTCAGGCCAGCATGCTGCCTGCGGGGCTGCCATTGCAGCATCCACAGCAGCCAGCACACTGATCAGGGACCAGGCTAGTCAGGAAAGATCAGAAGTGAAAAACTTTACTTATCTTCCTAGCCACCCTAGATCTGGATGGGATTCATCAGTTCTATGCCAGCTCTCAGAACCTCCCCAGATGGTGCCGATGGTGCTGCTGCAAACCACCTTGCTCAGCCTTCCCCCTGCAAGTCTTTTACAGCTTCCAACCGAGCCATGTAAGCTGCCCCTCTCCCTTACCACCAGAGCCATTTGGGACCTTGAAAATAACATGGAGGCTTCTCTATGTTGCTTTCAGTGTCCCAACTGGTTCCAGCAATGAGGGGGAGGGGCCATTTATACATCTCAGTCGGGAGCCATGAAAGATGGTTTAGCACTCCTCTAGCACTGCCACTGGGACCATTCATCTTTAGCATATTTTACTAGCGTGCACACACATCCAGTTATTACAACAGTTCCATAAGGTATGTTACCATTATTATCATCCAAAGTATGTGCCTGTGGAAGAACTCACAGTTTGTGTTCTTCATATTCCCCCCGCCCCAAGTTTTTTTTGGCGGGGATGAGACCCCTCATCTCAGAATCCCTTCATCTCCAGGTGACTGTTGGTGGAAGGATTTGGCCTCAGAGATGAGATATTCTGGTGGAGGAAAGAGAATGTGTGCTCCCCCCACCCCCTTTACTGAAATTTGGGGAACTTGAGGGAGGAGAGGAGTAATTTCAGCTTCCCCATTATTTTTCTCTCCTAGATAGATCTCCCTGCTCCCACCAACCTCAGTGACTAGCTCATCAGCATGTAGAAAAACATATACGTATAGCTGTGGGTTGAAACTTAGAGCAGCTTACCTACAGCCACTAAGGCTGCAACCCTGTCCATACTTCTTGTTGTTGTTGAGTCGCTAAGTCGTGTTCAACTCTTTGCGACCCCATGGACCACAGCATGCCAGGCCTCCCTGTCCTCCACTAGCTTACGGAGTTTGCCCAATTTCATGTTCATTGCTTCGGTGACCCTATCCTCTGCTGCCCCCTTCTCCCTTCAATCGTTCCCAGCATGAGGGTCTTTTCTAAAGAGTCCTCTCTTCTCATGAGGTGGCCAAAGTATTTGAGCTTCAGCTTCAGGATTTGTCCTTCCAGGGAGCAATCAGGCTTGACTTCCTGTAGGATTGACCGATTGCATCTCCTTGCTGTCCAAGAGTCTTATCCAACACCATAATTCAAAAGCATCTATTCTTCGGTGCTCGGTGTTCCTTATAGTCCAGCTCTAACAGCCATATATGACTATTTAATTGGGAAAACCACAGCTTTGACTATGCAAACCTTTGCTGGCAGGGTGATGTATCGGCTTTTTATTTAGTTGTCTAGGTTCACCATAACTTTCCTCCCAAGAAGTACACGTCTTTTAATTTCAGGGCTGCAATCACCATCTGCGGTGATCTTGGAGTCCAGGAAAATAAAGTCTGTCACTGCTTCCATTTCTTCCCCTTCTATTTGCCAGGAAGTGGTGGGAGTGGTGGCCATGATCTTAGTTTTTTTTAATGTTGAACTTCAAGCCAATTCTTGTACTTTCCTCTTTCACCCTCATCAGAAGGTTCTTTAGGTCTTCCTCACTTTCTGCCATTAGAGTGGTATCATCTGCATATCTGAGGTTGTTGATATTTCTCCCAGCAATCTTGATTCCAGCTTGTGAATGATCCAGCCCAGCCTTTCTCATGATGTACTCTGCATATAAGTTAAATAAGAAGGGTGACAGTATACAGCCTTGTCATACTCCTTTCCCAATTTTAAACCAATCAGTTGTTCCATGTCCAGTTCTAACTGTTGCTTCCTGACCCACATACAGGTTTCTCAGACGACAGATAAGGTGGTCTGGTACTCCCATCTCTTCAAGAACTTGCCACAGTTAGTTGTGATCCACACAATCAAAGGCTTTAGCATAGTCAATGAAGCAGAAGTAGATATTTTTTCTGGAACTCTCTTGCTTTCTCCATGATCCACACTTACCTGGGAGTAAATCCCATAGGCCATAATGGGACTCACTTCTAAGTAGGCATGCATATGTTTGGGCGTTAACAGTGTAATCCTATGCATGCCTACTCAGAAGCAAGCCATCTTGCATTCAATGGAGCTTATGTCCTCAGATTGCAACCCTAGTGGATTAAGATGCAGGTTTTGGACATAATGACTCACAAGATTATCCACCAGTTTTACTGATTTTTTTAAATCTTGATCTTTAAATCTTTGATCTTTATCAAAACACACACACACACACACACACACACACACACAGAGAGAGAGAGAGAGAGAGAGAGAGAGAGATGTGCATATACACACACATCTTCTGTTTGAATTTAAAAGGGAATCCCTTAGTTTGCTCCTACACTGTTGCTATACAGATAGCTTATCCATTAACTTGGTAGTGATCAAGTTGCCTGTTTCTTAGGGAACACAGCAGATACAACAAACTCTCAGTTCGCCTTTATATTGCTAAACACTTCTTGCCCCCTAGGTATTTCAAACCTGCCTGAAAACTCAGTTAGAATATTATCTTAAGTGTGGCAGATTCTTGATTAATTTAACTAATAGCCTGGTTCTAACCGAGTTTACTCAGAAGTTAGTGAATTAGTGACTATGCTTGCAATTGAAGGCTATATTGCTTCTGAGATTATAGTTAAACTTATTGCAGGCTGACGCATTGTTCTGCCAGAAACTCCCTGCTGCCCCCCCCCAGGGCCCCAATGCCCACACTAGGCTGACTAGTTTCCCCTTTAAGCAGCCTCAGAGATAGTCAAGAGGGAGGAAGTTCCTTCACCACTGGTTCTCCTCTCTTCCAGCAACCTTGCTTGGAATCACAGACTGGACAGCCTCCTCCAGACTGCCCTCATCACCGGCTTAGCTCAAGATACCCTAAGTCTAACTTGGCACCATAAAACCCCACCACCAAACAGTCAGGCATAGGCAGTCAGCTTACCTAAGCCACACCTACCTCCTCAACTTGGTGGCTCCAGGGGCATACGAGCCATACAACAACTCCCAATAGTTTCCCACAACAACCTTACCTTCCTTTATCCAGTCCTTCCTTTATCCAGTCCAACAATCCATCAGTCTCCTACACCTACCTGGTGTACCCAATCACCCTTCCTTTATCCAGTCCTTTAACAATCCATCCATCTAGCACCTACCCAGTGCTACCTTACTGCAGCTCCTGCCTCCAACTTTATACTGAGGCAGGTCAGTCGGTGTCTGTTGCTGGGCGGGCTTTAATTCATCAGCCACACCCATCTTCACCTGTGCTAATCACCCTTCCTAGCCAGGGCCCTCATCAGCCTACCTAGGCTGCAGCTGTGTTCCTGCTGCAGGAGTTCTGGAATTCCCATACTTCCTGGCTTATTTGGACAAGGGGCCACTGCTGATACCATTCCCTATCTCCTTGGGGTATCTCCTGCCTTTTCCAATACATGCATATGCATAGTACACAATTTGAAGTGGTCCTTTATGTAGGCCACACAGCATCCATAGGAAGTAGTTCAAACTATCAGGTGCTTTGTGGTCCTTGCCTAACTGGCAACCACAAGCGCAGCCTTTTTGCTGTGAGGCCAGGCCTATGTGCTGAGTGGCATGGGCTAATTATTTATGAATTACTCCCCTAGCATACCGCTGCTATCTGTGGCTGTAGCTAAGCCAGGCCTCCCCTGCACTCTTTGTACTCGTCATGTCTGTGTGGGCTGCAACTGCTCAAGAAGTATATGTTTAATATCAGGATTTAATTTGAGCCATGACTCATTAGGGCTTAATCCCAGCCCATGAAACACATGTGATAATAACAATGTAGAATGTAGCTGTTTGGCTTTGATATGTACTTTTGTTTCATTCCTTTGCAAATTTCGTCTTTTTATTGTTAGTTTTGTTCCTTTAACTCCTTGCTAAACTCCTTATATGGTTTATCTTTTTTGCCTGCCTTGTCCATTCAGAAAGGGGTGGATTCACACTCTCCAGCCCATACACCCTTTAGATGTAGACGCTTTCTGTCTGGACTTCCTAGCCTTGGATGGTGGCCGAAAAGAAACTGCCAGTCTAATGCCAGTAAATCCCACTCTGTCCAGTAGGAAGACTAGAGTGGAAGGGCCATCACTAGCTACCCTGCACTGTGCCCACACTTTGCTATTCACTTCTGTCCCCCTTTCTTCATAGGGAGTTTCTGAGATTGTGCATTTTAGGTGAAATTATTTTATTTTCAACCTTCAACTTGAAATATGTTGGGTCTTAATGAAGTATTTCAAATGCACTTCTGAAATGTCCTCTTTTCTTCACCCATATGTGAATGCCTTTCCTTCTTCACTTACTTTAACAGACAGCAACTAATTTGATAGGATAACTATGGAAGTTCCATTTTCCATAATGTAAGTAAAAGGTAAAGGTTTCCCCATGACCAAATGGTCTAGTCCTGACCAACTGTAGGAAGCGGTGCTCATCTCCGTTTCTATGCCCGTAGAGCCGGCTTTTGTCCTGAGGACAAGTTTCCGTGGTCATGTGGCTGGCACGACTATATGCTGTAGCGCATGGAATACTGTTACCTTCCCACCGAAGTGGTACCTATTTATCTACTCGCATTTTTACGTGCTTTCGAACTGTTAGGTTGGCAGGAGATGGGACAAGCAATGGGAGCTCACTCCGTTGCATGGTCTCAAACTCCCAACCTTCTGGTCAGAAAGCCCAGCAGCAGCGGTTTAACCCGCAGCGACACCATGTCCCTAATAATGTAAGTAGGAGCATCTTTTAAAAAATCTTGATATGCTTTAGGGCATATCAAGACCCAAACTGTGGGTCAGGACCCACCTGTGATTTGTGACCCAATTTCAGGTGGGTTGTGAAGCATCTAGAGCAGCTTCAAATATGCTGAAAATATGGGAAAATGGGATTCTGGAAAGAGGGAGGGGTGTGTGGTTGTTTTGCTTGTGTCAAGGTTGTACATAGGCTTTTTTTCTTTCTGATTCACTTTGCTATGGGAAAATGACTGAGAAATAACCCAACATTGCTGCATTCTCTGGAAAGCAGCAGGTTCTGGTATCACAATGACAGTACAGTGGTGTCATCTACTCTCCCATAGATGGAACGCTGGGCGGGACTTACGCGTGATCGGCAGCCCGTCCACTCACTTCCGCTTTGTTCCTGCTCGCCGCGCGGCTTTCCCTGGCCTCGGAGGGGGCGCCTGCTCGCCAGGGGGGATGGGTGGGGGGCACGCCAGGTGCCTGGGTGAGCAGGCGCCCCCTCTGAGGCCAGGGAAAGCTGCATGGCGAGTGGGAAGAAAGCAGAAGTGAGTGGACGGGCTGCCGATCACGCGTAAGTCCCGCCCAGCGTTCCGTCTACGGGAGAGTAGATGACACCACTGCATCCAGCCATATGATCACTTCTGGTGGGTCCTGGACAGATGGCATTCTAAAAAGTGGGTCCCGGTGCTAAAAAGTTTGAGAACCACTGTTTTAGGGCACAATCCTAACCAATTTTCCAGCACTAACAGAGCTGTGCCAATGGGGCCTGTTCTGCATTTTGCAGTAGTAGTCATTCAGGCCTCCTCAAGGTAAGGGAATGTTTGTTTCTTTACCTCGAGCTGCACTGTCCTTACCCTGGTGCTGGAAAGTAGGTTAGGATTGCAGCCTTAATTAGGTTGTCAGATAGCCCTTGTATGCAATTATGAGAATGTGGGTGTTTTGAAATAAAATAGAAAGGAATTTTAGCCCAGTAGTCTCCAAATTGCCTTACTTGCTTAGAGTTTCTTCAAAACGTAAATTAGGGAGGATCTAAACAAGAAGGAAACTTTGCTAATATTTGTTGTTTGGTTTTTGCAAGTGGGTAGAAACCATTCCATGGATTCAGAAATAACTGTCCTGCCTATTAAATCAAACATGTAAACTATTTGAGGATAGTTTATAAAACTGAAGATGTTTTATGCAATGTTTCAGAGCACAAAAAAACATCCTAAAGTTGTACCCAAAAACTGCCCACACAAAACTATATTAGACTAAAAAGGTGGTCTGCATCAGCCCACGTTTAGCCACTTTGCAGCTCTTGATCTACTGTCCTTCCTTAGCAAATGCCAAATAAATATTTAAGCCAGGGCCCACACCCGCAAAAGCATGCAAATATGGTCAATGTGTTTGGACAAAATTAGTACCAGTAAAGAGAACCCTGAGGAGTCTATCACACATGTGGTAATCACAATGTCATTCCTCCTTAGATCTGTGTGTTGAGAGGAGATGTTCAAGTGGGGCAAGCCTATGTTAAGAGAAAAACAATGGATTATGTAATGTTACTTTAGTTCTCTGTTTCAACTGCATTCTTCTTGGTGTGAATTTTTCCATAGTGCCATGTTTCCATCTCTCTCTCTCTCCCCATTTCCATTCTCTCCATTTCCATGCAGTTTTATTTTGCCTCTGTTGCATCTTTCAAGCAAGGTCCATAATTAGGATAGATGTCAAGATTCCATTCGAGGTTATAATCCCACAATTCTATAATATTTAATTTGGACTGTGTTCCATACCTCGCTGTAAATTGTATTATTCCAAATATCACAGGAGTGGGAAGGCAGGCAGTGTCTCGTCTTTGACAAGCAGTACACAGGGCAGAGCCATTTTCTTTCACAGTCACAGGCAACAACGTGTGACATGTAACTACCCAGCTTTTTCAGACCATGTAGGGGAGTGGTGTGGACTAATTGCCTCTGTGAGATTCAAGATATTTAGAAGGAAACTGGGGAAAGCAAGAGACCAGGAAGTGTGCATGCCATGGGCACATATGTCACTTCATGCATGTGGCTGGTCTGGAAGATGAAATATTGCCTAAACTGGCCCAGTCATTGACTATAATTGTGCAAAGATCCAGTTGAGTTCTCAGTGAAATTAGGGCCCAGTGAAACTGTGAATAGGACTGCAGCCACATGATTCTGAAATATATAGGAAAAGGATTCAGGAATCATGGAAAATGTAACCCACAAGTGTCATATCACTACTAACTGACTTTAAAGTCACAAAATTTAATAGTGAACAAGGGTACATTGAATGTTTATATTTTATAGATTTCCTCTTCTTCAAATGGATGTTTCAACTACGTTTTACACTCCCATCATGTGTCTCTATTAAAAGTTTTAAAAGAAACAAAACGTTCATGCTCTGGTATTAATCCAGCAGATGCCTGGTTAGAGTGGAAGGAGAACCATGTAGCATGAACTTATTTCCTTGCATGTGAGGAAAATCCTGAGCACTGGGGCAGCCCAGTCCTATGCAGGGCTGGTGCTGGTGGCCTGTGCACTGCCCCGGCAATAGCAGTCACAAACAACAAGCAGTAAGACACAGCGGAGAGGCACGGGTGGGGAAGACTGCGCCAGTCTGTGCTCGGCCTCCGTGGCAGTCTCTCGGTACTTGCAAAGTATAAGTTTGTCTCCAAGCAATGGGAAGATGATCCTGGGCTGGGGGGAGTACAGGGAAAGGTGAAAAGGGAGCGGAGGGATTAAGTGGGGGAAGGTGATCTGGGGTGGTTTAGGCCCGGGAAGGGTAGGGAGGCAGCCTCAGCTGCCGCCAAATCCTATCTCCCCTTCCTTGGCTTTGGAGTCCAACATTAGTCTCCTTGGTTCTGTGCCAGCTAAATAGCTGGCACAGCTCTGGGTAGATCCATAAGGGCCTCTGGGGTTCTACATCGGAACTGATGTTCCTTATCCCAAGGAGATTTTCAGTTCCTCCCCTGGACCTACAAGATACAATGGCTGCTATTTCAGTGCCGCTGTATCGCCTGGTGTCCGCTGGGGATAGTATTGGGCTCTCAGGCTTTAGTTAAATCTATCCTGTGGCTATAAAGGACAATTTGGGGTGTAACATTTTGTGAGTTCTAGACCATGGAAGCTGGTAACTGTTACATTATCACAGTGTTGTCTATTGGACTTTTGTTTTTGTTGTGTCCGACTCTTCGTGACCCCATAGTTGTGTCATACTCTTCGTGACCCCATGGACCACAGCATGCCAGACCTCCCTGTTGTCCACTAGCTTCCGGAGTTTGCCCAAATTCATGTTACTTGCTTTGGTGACACTATCTAACCATCTCATCCTCTGCCGCCCTCTTCTCCTTTTGCCTTCCATCTTTCCCAGCATAAGGGTTTTTTTTTCTAAAGGGTCCTCTCTTCTCATGAGGTGGCTATTGGACTTTTACTGTATTCCAACTCTCTGTACAGTTGTTGGTAAGTAAAGAATTTTTAGTTTGCTGGATATTCATCTCTCTTGTTCTGCGAATTCATAAGCTTGGCACATCTAAAAAAATTGACAAAGTAAATTTGACTCTCTGAAGGATTAGCCAAAAAAATTTTTTATTCAATGTGGTTGGCATCTGATTATTATTTTTATTAACATTACTTCAAACATTCCCCATCTGTATGTTGTTGTTTAATAAAACATATATATTTTTAAAAGTTACAGTCAATTTCTGCTAACTTGGATTTGCTGCCTACATGGAACGTGAGATCAAGGGAGACGGGGGAGACCTGAACTCTCGGATGCAAACAAAGGCTCACTGCCTTCACAGAAGCCAGAATGAGGTGTGCAAAACCCTGCACTCAGGGAGAACGTTCAGTGATGTTCTCCCCAAGGGTGGGACACTGGTGGCTTTGCCATGCCCTATCCCAGCTTCTGTGAAGGCTCACCACCTTCACAGAAGCCATTATGGGGCACAGTCAAGCCCCAGCTCTGCCCAAGACATGCCACTGTCCAGGGCACTTTCTGAAGCCTGCTAAGACCGCACATGGCCTCTACAGCTTCAGAAAGGCTCTGGATATGACCGGAAAAAGGTTCTGGTCGCATTTGGAGTTCCTGTGTGACCTGGAAGTGTTACATCACTTCCAGGTCACTGTGTTCTGAGACATCATGGCATGTCCCTGCTACTCACGAATTCCGTTATTCATGGGCAGCAAGGTTGCCACTTACCTTGTGCCTGAAGTTTCTGAAGGTTTCTGAAGTTTCCCAACACCATTTTAAAAGGCTACGTACTAGTCACAGGTGCCATTTTGAAGGTCTTTTCTGTATGCTGATGACCTCCACTGGATTCTGAGGGTCTCTGCTACTGGCAGGTAAGCTACCCTCCTTGTAACCACATTAATCCCATAGACCAATGGTTTACTATCCACAGATTCACTATCTGCTGGGGTTTCCAGGATAACAAGAACAGCCTGTATACATTGTTCTCTGGCAAGGCTGGAGCAGGAGTTGCTTCTAGTCCAAGTGCAGAGTGGGGAAATCTCTGGAACCTGGATGAACTTAAGGAGAAAGTGTCCAACTCAGCCACTACTCATGGATATGGCCAGTGCTGCATACTGCCTTAATTGTAATCAAGTGGATCCCTCCCAAATCCATGTTCCAGGACGAAGTCAGCAAGCATTGGTACCAACATTACATACTGGGTGTTTCCATTGATTTTTACATATTACATTTTTTTCCCATTATTTCATTATATTTTTATCCCTTCTCTCCAAGAAGCTCAAAATGTTTCCATCCATCTTGTCCCCATTCCCGTTTTATTCTCATAACAACTCGGCAAGAATGGTTAAGCTGCAAAATAGTGACTGTGTCAAATTTTATTCAGTTGATCATTGGGCAAACAATCCCATGTGTATCCACAGCACATACTGTGTTATGTCTGGAAATCATTTGGTAGGAGCTGTGCATGTTTGTACTCCACATGGAAGATCTGTGGGTGTCTTTCACAATATATGACATTTGGCAGGAGATGTTTTTAAAAATCCAATAGTGGCTAATTGCACATGTTCATGAATGTTATTATTCCGCAGTAATTTTTCTTACCTACAGTACTTGCCCATAAACATCTATGCTCATGAAATGGCAATAGCAACTTATTTCTGAAAATGGGTCTTGGATTGTGATAACTATGTAAGATTAGAAAATCAATGTTGAACTTAATGCCAGACATCGCAGAGAAAGTAAATTGCTGAAAATGCAAGTGTATATTATTCTTTCAAATAAAAGCCTTTCTCGTTCATATAATGGACTTCAGAATGGGGTTGATTTTCATTAATTGCCCAATTCTAATTGGGCTAGTTGTCATGAGAGCACCTCTTCTCATTGTAAAGCAGCACCAAGGCAGCATTCCTGCCACACTCCGGAGCAGCATGAAGACGCCACTGACAGAGGGAAGGTGACAGGAGGAGTGCGGAAGGACAGAAGGGGAGAATGGAAGGGGGTGGTAATGGGGACAGGGGATGAGTGGATTGGGTTCGGGAAGTGGTGTGTTTGGCAGCAGCAGCAACTGCCAAATCCTAGCCTTTCTAGACACGATCCCATGGTGTGGGTCCACATGCATCCACATGCACAGCTATTTAGATAGCACAGGTTCAAGTATACCTTTCCTTGGAGGCTTTCCTTCAGATAATGGAGCTATTGTCCCATTACCATGAACAGACCTCCACAACTGCCCCCCCCCCGCACATGATGCAGCGGTAGGGGAGAGAATGGAATCAGGCTCTTATAGCCCAATCCTGAGCTTCCTGTGCGCCCCTACGGGCAGGGAAAGCCAAGCATCCTACTGCTGCCAGTCAGGCACTGGAGGCCCCTCGGAGGAAGGGGAAGCATAGTTGAAACTTCTCAGGGAAAATCCAACGTGGAAGGCAATTTTGATTTTAATAAAAATTGAAATCAGTGACCTACTTCCAAGTTAATGTGTTTAACATCAATGTCTAATGAACTACACTCTGTCTGATAAACTACACTCTAAACATTTAACATGGAAATAGAAACATTGGAAATTAGTGGAAACATTATTTTTAAAAAATCAATATAAATGGTTAATTAATATTGATTGGTACTATCTTTGGTAATATTTCGGCGGGGGCTGAAGACCTTTTTATTTCAACAAGCTTTTAATTGTTGACAGGCTGGCTGGCTGGCTGGCTGGTTTTTTAGACTCCTTTATATTTTAGGATCCACGGGGCTTGTTTTAATTTTAATTATTTTAATGTTTTTAATTATTGGTTTTAATTGTAATTGTGATTTTATGGTATTTTATTGTTGTAAGCTGCCTTGAGTGCCTTGGGGCAGAAAGGCGGGATATAAATTAAATAAATAACTAAATAAATATCAGCTCTGGCCCCTATTTGTTTACCCTTTCAGAAAGTTAATGACTTCATCTTCTCTTTTCATACATCTTAATCAGCTTTCCCCCACCTGTTTGTGAGATAACATATGGTTTGAATCATGTCAAGTTATACTCTAGCCAAGATTCTTATATGTTGACGCATAGAAAGAGAAAATGGCACATATGCTTTAATTTAAGCTTTAGTCTTTCATCACTTGTATGTTGTTAGTTTTCAGTGTTTAAATTAAGGGAGATCTACAGTACATGTCTACTCAGACACAAGCCCCATTGCACTGAATACAGTTTACTTCCAGGAAAGTGTGTATAAGGTTGCATTCTTAGAGCCTTTCTGCATGATACATTTTACAGAGTAATAAATGCACAATTCTTTCCTCTAGGTTGCACTACTATTGTAGGAATAGTCCTATTTTCCAAGCACATAAAGAGCATGCATGGTATATCGCAAATATCACATATAGACCAAGAAGACGGGTCATTCTCAGCCATATGCAGCTATAGACATGGCACACAGATTTGCGCAGGTGAGATGAGTACACTCAGCTTAGACATTCAAAAGAAGCACCTGTATAGGAAAAAGGAAGCTCAGTTGTTCATCCCACCCAACACCCAGCTTACTTTCAAAATTTGTAACACTGAGCTCAATGATTAAATATTCTCAACAGCACATACAAAGTCTTTAACCCAAAATACCAAAAAACTACAAATATTGCTGTTGATTGATGAATGCACTTAGAACAGTGGTTCTCAAACGTTTTAACACCCAAACCAACTTTTCAGAGTGACAATCTGTCTAGGACCCACCAGAAGAGATATCATGGCCAGAAGTGCCATGATTGTGACACGAGAGCCTGCAGCTTTCCTGGAAAGGCAGCAATAAGATGGGTTATTTCTCAGTCATTTTCCAATAGCAAAGTGAATCAGAAAGAAAAAGGTCTATTGATAACCTTGATAGAAGCAAAACAGCCACAAACCCCTCCCCTTTTTTCAGCGTACCATCTTCCCAAATTTTCAATATGGCTGCTCTAGGTGCTTTGTGACCCACCTGAAATTGGCTTGCGACCCACTGATGGGTCCCAACACAGGACTCCCACGCCATGAATAGTTAGGCGCTGAGTGGCAGCTGAATGGTAAAATTCACCGAGCAAATTTAAAGTATTCTTTTGCTTATTGATTTTTGTAGTTAGCGTTAGGGTTAATCTCTACTATTAATGGTAGATTAATAGTTAGTTAATCCCTACTATTCTAACTAGTCGGCTATAACCCTAGACAACACTAGGATTTAAAAAAACCACCACCACCAAAGGACTGTTCCTGGGAGCAGCGTTTCCTCTAGGCTGGCCTTGCAGCTCAAATGGAAGCTCTACGCAGCTTCACTTCAGCACTCCGGAGTTTGAGGGTGCTGATGTCATCACTGAGCTCTTTGGAGCCACCCCTGCATAGCCATGGTAGGGCTCTGTGCACTTGGTGGGGAGAAATGGGAGGGAGCACTGCCTGGGAGCTCCTGTGATTGCTAGGTTTTGCCATGCTGTTTGCTCAGCTGGTCGAACGCTATGCTTAAGTACAGAACAGCAAGCAACATTAGTGCCACTCTGCTCTAATTTGCATATCTGCTGATTTAACTCAGCAGCTGCCACCAGACTGCACGGAGGCCCCAGATGTCAACTGAGTCTTCAGGTCTGGCTAGTTCTCACATACAAGCTGCCACCAGCATCTCTTCAGCAGGGGTGGTTAAGATGGGTACTAATTACCAGCTGGCCACAAAATGAAAGAGGAATGGAATCAAGGACATTCCGTGCATAAACAACTGAAATTGGAGGTCTTTCTTATGCAACCCTAACATGTCTTCCTCAGTGCCAAACTAACACCAAAATTGGAACAATTAAGACTTACCTCAAATAGATGTGTCATCCTGCCACATCTTCAATAAAATTGGGAACGTTTTAACCACCTAAGTATCCAAGATGCCTTTTCTACCCTCACAAGTTCATTGGCCATTTCAGAAATGTATTTGAAGCAGCAGAAGGAAAATCCTCACAAGGTCAGGCAGCAGTGGGGGTGGGGAATGTGCAGGGAGGGGCAGATGGGGCAAAACTGGGCGGGGGGGGGAACAAGAGCAGGGAGGCAGCAGGAGGGGTGGATCCGGCAGCAAAGGCATGGGCCATATCCTATCCCTTCTGTTTGGAAGGTTCCCACCGTATCCCGAGCTTCAGTTGAAGCATAGGGTTGAAATTTTGTTCCCCTAAAATTTTGCACCCAGGGCAATTGCCTCTGTAGCCCCGCCCATGCTATGCCACTGCCAAAGTCATCTTGTATACCAACTCTGAGACAGAATTTTCTTTTGAAGGAGAATCAACAACCCAAAACACGTCTTGTGAATAGCATGGCCTATTCGGCAACCACCACCACACACCAAACTAAGCTCAACAATGAAGAGGCCATGTACGTATTCATACCATTGGTCCCCCTCAGTCAGCATTCTCTTCACTAACAAGCAGCAAGATTTCAGACGGGGGTCTCCAGGAGATGCCAGGATGGACTCTGAACTAGGGCTTTCCATATAAAGAGCACATGCTCTACCACTGCGCTATGGCCCCTTCCCAAAAGTAGAGCATTCTTGTGCATACAGAGCTTGCTATGTGTGTGGCTGAACAGCACAGGATGAACCCAGACCATGTTCCAAGTGGATCTCTTTAGAAGAGATAGCCAGAAAATCCATATTATACACACACAAAATGACAGCATGACATGAGTTGGCTGTATGATAGCTAACAAGATCAAAGCGACTGTATGTGTAACTCGTAATTGCTATGGACAGGGTTTAATCAGAAGGAGATACGCCAACTGTGAAGTTCATTTAAAACAGCTCTTTGATGATCACAGAGAACTGGGCAAAGGTTAGTCATGGTGAACCTGAATGAGCAAAGGAGGAAACTGGCCCAGCTCCAAAGACAATTGTGAACCTGGGCTAAAATTCAGCAAAGCACACAGGAAATCAAGGAAAATACAAATGTTTTGACTGAATGGGAGAATATTCACATTTATTGTGCTTAATCCTAGTCTGGTTTTTTTAAGGTAAGAAAGTGTTTCTTTTGCAGGAGTCAATCCACAAGTAGTACTAGGGGTGTCTGGAGAGTCAGCACCAATGGGGCGTCTTGCATGCATATCTCGCACATCAGACAAGGGAGATGACTGACATGCTAAAATGGGAGAGCCGCTACTAGACCTCCCTGTGTTATAAATGCAGCCACTTGCATCTCTTTTTTTGAGCAGTGGGAGGTGAGGGTTTAAAAACTTTCCCCATAGACCATTTTCTGGATCAAAGTCTCCCCTATCCAGCTGTTCTTATCTCCACAGGGGGGAAAATGTACCTGTATTCTTCACCCACAGGGTGTGTCTGTGTCTGTGTCTCTGTGAGTGCAATCCTGAGGTGCACTTTGATGGGCATCAATCTCTTGTGCTGGCCCAGGAGTATCGCAAGCATGCCGTAAGGCACATTTGCACCTCCTTTTGAGTCAGGGAGGCTAGTGCATGAACATTTGCCAGCTTCCCCATACCAGTTCCCAGACCTGTGCCGAGAAGGTAAGGCTGGCCTAGGGAGGCCAGTGTGGAGAATTGGGAGGGCAAGAGAAGGCATCACAGAGGTGGTTCAGGCCAGGAAGAAGGTGGGCCCATGGGCGGCCCAGACTGAGGAGGGAGGATGGGACCAACCTGGCCAATAAAGACAGATCCAACCCACCAGCCCCAGCCTAGTCAGCTTTACACGGGGCCCTCAGATCTGCATAGTGATTTCGCTAGAACAGATCTTAGTAGCCCTATTGGGGGGGGCGGCTACATAACACAGGTTAAGAGGAATTCATTTCCCTTACTCCAAGTTGCACAGCTTCCAGCCAGAACACCATGCTGGATCCAGGGTAGGCTGGCTGACCACCCTGTTCCAGCGCGGGTTAGGATTGGGCTGTGTTTGTGACTGTGTCTGTCAGCGCAATCCTATACCCCCGTTGTGAATCCTATACAGCCGGCTGAACGCTGTCGCAAACGGGCCGTAAAGCGTGTTCGCATTGGCGCTATGGCACTGGACCGTCGCAAGCAGCAGTGCCGACACTCGGGCACTGCCATGACCATCAGCAGCGCCGGCCTTGCACCAGTCGAGCGTCAGTGGCGCAGGGCCACCACAAAGGCGTTCCAGGGGCGTTCCAGGGCCATAACTGGGCAGCGCAGTGGGCGGAGATGGCAGTTGTGATGCAGGACAGCAGTAGTGCCAAATCCTAATGCCTGTCCCTGGCCATGGTGGCCCCGATTTGGGCCACTCCCACGCACGTTCCTCTGCACCTGTAAAGCAGCAGGCACAGATCTGAGCAGGCCCATAGGGGTGACTGGGTCTTATGTGGGTGCAAGGGGCAAACTTCCCCTTCTTCTGGACATTGCTGCTGCTGCCTCCTAATGGGCTTTAGGATACAGCCCTGCTATGTCGGCTTTACTAGGCCGGCTTAGTATATGATTGCGCTCTGTGTGTGTTTTCTACATAGAAAAAGAGGCTAAAACACCACCACTTTCACCACTGCTGGAATTTTAAAAAATGGCAGCATTTGGTAGCTGCCTTCAGCTTTTCTTTCCATTTTTTTTTTTCAGAGAAGATCTAGCCATTGACATTCCACAAAATATGGCAGCCAGTTGTTCAACCCATGGAGATTAGTTAATTTTATTGGAAACATTTGAAGAAAAGGAAATGAGCTCGCCTGGACTTATTAATGCCAAGAGAATGTATTTCCAAATTGATTCCTCCAAGACAGCAGTCCAACTTCTTGGAGCTGAGGAGCAGTTTCTGTGTATGAGGATGGAATCCTAACCTGGAGTTAGGCCGGCACAGTTTGAACAGCATAGGAGACACTGTAAAGTCTGTTTGAGCCCCTCTCGGAGTCAAGGAGGATGGTGTATGTCTGTGTGCTGGCCTCTCTGACTCCAAAAATACTTTATAGTGTCCCTTGTGCCAGCCAAAGAATGGGCTAGATATAATCTTGGTGTACAGTAGAAGTAGCCTTTCAATGACCCAGTTGGCCTGATGAACTTGTTGGCGTTTCTGAAATCTGTAACACGCGTTTGGCAAGCATTTTGGAGTTTTTCCACTCAAAATAAGGACAGGCACTCATTTAGATGCTATTGCCAAGGCTTTTTGTGTGTGTGCTCATAAAGAGGCAGTTACCAAGTTAGCTATTCCTCTGCATGAGGAGGAATTCAGCCCTGAAAAATGGCCCACTGCAAGCATCTATTTTCCAGTTGCTGCTAGAATTATTCAACCATATGGGGTGTTTTGTAACAAAACTCTTTGATGGAGCAACTTCAAGCGCCAACAGTTACCTTGCATTCATAAACCACGAGCTGAGACTGAGAAGCGGCAGCTTGCCTAAAGCCATTTAGTGAGTTCATGGCAGAGGCAAGATTCAGCCACTATGCTGCACCAGCTTTTTGATAGGAACAAAACAGTAATACAATATATAGACTGGACCAGCATGTCTTAAATCCCCCACTAGCTGATAGCATGCAGAACCACTGAAGGAGCACATGCTGCATGCCTTGGCAAGTTGGGGTAATTAAAAAAGGGGTTGAGAATAAAACAGTCAGGTAAGGTAAGGTAAAGGTAAAGGTTTCCCCATGACCAGATGGTCTAGTCGTGACCGACTGTAGGGGGCAGTGTTCATCTCTGTTTCAAAGCCTGTAGAGCCGGCGTTTTGTCCAAGGACAAGCTTCCGTGGTCATGTGGCCGGCATGACTTTACGCTGTAGCGTACAGAACGCCGTTACCTTCCCACCAAAGTGGTCCCTATTTATCTACTTGCATTTAGGTGCTTTCGAACTGCTAGGTTGGCAGGAGCTGGGACAAGCAACAGGAGCTCACTCCGTCACACAGTCAGTATACAAATATTATTATTATTATTATTATTATTATTATTATTATTGATGATGATGATGGTGATGATGATGATGATGATGATGATGATGCATTTATCTGGGATCATCTTTGAAGATAATCATTAGGGAAACTACAAAAAATATAGAGTTATCTAAAAGTTCTTCCTTTGCACTACATTAATTTGCATGCAAAAAATTGAATAATTTAATACAAAACGTACTTTGGTGCAGATGCAGATGTCCATATTATCTTTGCCTCATGTTTTTCAAATTTAGCAATGATTTTGCCTAGATAAAAGATCTCGCCAAGTTACCGACCCCAGTAAATGCATTACAAGAAAAGTAGACAGGTTCATAATAATTTTTTTAAAAAAGAACTCAGAACTTCTTGGCTTAACTCTGTTCCTACATTAAGACTACAACGTTCAACTCAAGCCAAAAGTTCTCTGGCAATCTATTTTACTTTGGCAAGACTGATCTTGGAATGCTGCCGGGTCTCTGGAGTTTTCCAAGAGTAAATCAAAATGCAAAGCATTCTAGTTTCCTGTAGCCTTCTACATTTCTGCAATAACTAACAGTACAGTATGTGATTTTGAATGCAATGTCAAGTGATGTTCTAGGAAGAAAGATATATGTTAGGTTGCAGAGGTCCTTTTTTTCTCTTAAAAAACGAGAAGCCCAGGACCAGCTGTGGACTCGTACTGTTTCCTGTTACATAACTACATGAGAAGCAATTACTAGAGAAATTGATGTGGAGAAAGGGAGGTCAAGATTGTTTCTGTATATGAAAGCCAGCTAAGAGACTGATAGCCCGATCCACCTCCTCCTTTAATCTGCACGGGCCTCCGTAAGGCATGTCTGCACTTACTCAGGAGCCAACTGGGCAGGGCTGGATGCTGACCCTGTGCTACCACAGGAAAGTGTGCACTGGGTGGCATGGGATGGTGGGCCTAGTGGGGCAGGGAGGGTTGGAGGCAGGGGAGGAAGGAACAGGGGGAGGATTGGGGCCAGGAGGGGAGGGGATCAGTGAAGCCTAGCCCCCTTTCTGGCCAGACCGATGTTACACTGGGCTTCTCGGATTTGTTTATTTAGCTGGCACTGTACTGATCCAAGAAGCCCCATAGGGTTGGTATACCCCATAGGTGTGCCGCATGGCACTGGTTAGGATTGTGTTGTAAGTTCGGAATCAGGAAATCAGCTGACCCTTGCTAGTGTTATGAATTGACAGATGGCCTAAGGGAAATGACTGCTTCACAATGTCAGCACTCCAGGACTCGGACTATTTGCCAAAAACTGGAAGTGATTTAAAAGCAGGGGTGCTTAAAATTTCCAGGGGTGAAGCCTGCAGCCTTTCTGAAGCCTGCAAAGGCCACATGGTGCCTCTGCACACCTCAGGCTATGGGCATGACCAGAATGAGGTTCCCATCGTGTACAGAGACCTTGTTACCCGAAAACAGAGTCATAACTGGCTCGATGTGCGCCGAGGTGAGGCAACATCACCACGCCCCTAGTGCGGCCACCCTGCCCCCTGCACCACCCAGTCACACCCTCCAGCACCTGGAATCACTCCATTTAGGAGCGTTCTGGATGTGAGGGAGGGTGAGCAGGCTGAAAAGTGTGCCACCTCTCTCCCCCCACCCCAACCAGCGCCCGCTGTGCCCACCTCCCTTCGCAACGCCGCAAATACGCCACTGCCCGGAAGTGTTATGTCACTTCCAGGTCACTGGGCTTCAGTGATGTTCTATGCCTCACCAGCACAGAATATCATTGCATGCCCCTGCTGGCATGTCTAGATAGGGCTGGGAAAGCCACTGTCTGATCCCTGTAGTTCCTGTCCGTGTAGATGATGCTGAGCTACGTGGACCAGTGATCATCCTTGGCATAAGGCAGCTTTTGAAGTATTATTACTACCATATAATATAAAAAGCTAAGTTGATTGGGAGGGGAAGGCAGAATATATATCAACGTAAATAAATTGATAAATGTTGATTATTAGATTATGAGGGCTTTTGGAGCAGCGTAGGACAATTCATTAGTCAGAAGATGCCATTTAAGGTCTAATTTCTGCCAAAAGGGGAAGCTGCCATCTATCCATTTATTTTTATTTAGAAGAATTTATACTCAGCCTTTCCCATGCCGAAGCAAATGGCTTACATGAGCAGGCTAGTCTAAACCACCATTTTTCAACGAGATTTTTACAAATATACAGTACTGTGCGATTCACCGAATCCTCAGTCCCAGATGTAGCTTTCACAGTGTGATTCTCTCCTCTTGCTTTGTGACATCGAGCTTCAGCAGGTGATCATAAGTCCATCCTGGACAAGTCCATTCTGTTCTTCTCACCACATTCCCATACTGGCTAATCACAGCTCCACAGTGACTCAGTTCTGCCACCACAGGTACTGCAGCTTGTCACAGCCTAGCGTTCCGTCTCCCATCCAAAAATAGCCCACAGATTCTCCTGCTTAGCTTCAGGCAGCACCAGCAGCTCAACCATCAGTCCATACCTTCTGCCCATCCATCCATCAATCCATCCTGCAAACCTGGTTCGAGCCTCTGTTTTTGCATGAGTGACTTTTTCCTTTGAAACCATTCTCTGTCATTTATTGACTCAGTTCAGCTCCAAGTCAGCAAAGAGTCAAACAGCCACAAGTACTAAAGACCTTCTGTATGGCAGACACAGAGTGACTCTCTCAGGTTATCAGAACTGGGCTGCTTTCTGGCATGCTTGTTTACAGGGAGTGTGTGTGTGTATGTGGGGGGGGGGAACAACTGTCATTATTCAGATACATATCACCGGTTTTAATGAGTCCCTTGGTGGCAGAAAGTCTCTGGGTCAGATTCTGAGGAAGGAAGTCACTCATCATGTTTCAGGAGCTGTTTGAGTTATACATCTTCAATACTAAGTCTTATATTTCAAAGGGATGTGCAAAGGTTTCTGGGAAGTGAATATCCCAGTCTCCCTCATGAAAAAGACTTGGAAATATGACAAAAGGAAGGATGGAGATTTAAAGACACTATGGAGTGCTGAGTGGGAGCAATGAGGTGAGGTGACCAGGACGAAAATGTGGAGGGGGGAGCGCAAGGAGGAAACAACACATTTATTCCTGTTCATAAATTGAAGTGGGGACCGTTTCTTCTTTAGGGGGCTAGAAATATGACTATTTGCAATACTGTGTTTGCACTACTGTATTTGGTATACTGATTTTGCTGCTTACAATTACATATTTTATACTGCTGTAGGGTTCATGGGTTATGTATTTATGGGCTGTGCTTGATGTGCTGATCTTTTTTTGGATGAGCTACAATGGAATTTTATTGATATTGAATTTTAAATTTTAATGCCTTTATAGTTATTATTTGCTTATTTATATTGTATGTATTGTGCTATGTTATTGTAATCCTTGTGAGCTACTTCTTCATAGGTAGAAAGATATTGTTGAAAGCAATAATTTCCAGAAGTTGCGATAGGAGGTGAACAAGAAAGAATAAATGAACACCCGTGGTGGAATATAAGACATTTAATTGAGCTGTGAGATCTGGGGTTCATTGTCTGTTGGCATTATCGCCATATTTTTTTTGTTGACTGAGGTTTTGTGCCAGGCAGAAATGCAACAGGTGCAACCAAACAATGTGAACATCAATATGATAAGGATTAAAACAGTAGTTTACCAGTTTAAATGCACTCAGATGTTAGAAAGGTTCACTGAAAGCTATCTGAAATGAGTTTTTTTTTTAACCATGGCTCCTAAAGGCCAGGTTGTATCACTATTGTAAATGCTGTAGGTTTTTTTTTTAATTATCATCATCATCCCACTGTACAACCTGAAGCTTCCTTCATGAACAGATGGAGTGTTCTGTATGTGGAAGGGGTCCTTGTGCTTGTGCATCTTGCAGGCCACGGAGAAAGCTTCCATTTGCACAATAAGCTCCTGTCAGCGGAACTGCTAGGCAGGTTGCTGACAATAACAACAACAGCAACAACAAGCTATATTTCAGCAAAAAAGGTTCACAAAGACAGATTGCACAGCAAAATAAATAAATGTCTTTACAGTCAGTCGTCTTTATATGCAAACTTGTCATCTGAGAATTCGCTTACGTGTGATGGACAGGATTGGTATTTACTTTGTTATCTGTGTCTCTGTCCCCAATATCAACTTTGCAGTTATGCAGACACCTTCTGAAGACTGTAGGGACCTTCAGAATGGCACCTGCAGCCAGTGCAGACCCCTTTAAAATGGCCAGCAGAAGCATCCACCAGCCATGTTTAAGGGGTCCATGCTGGGCACATTCTGAAGATTTCTGCAGCCTCTGGAAGATCTCTGCAGGATGAAGATACCTGCTGCACTCTGCTGGCTTCCTGAGAGTCTCTGCTAGATTCTTCTGATGGCAGATAAGGTACCCCTTGCACCTAACCCCATTAATCCCATCTGATTCAATGGTTCATTATCTGCAAATTCGCTATCTGCAAGTGTTTCCAGGAACCTAGCGGATAATGATAATTTTATTTAATTGTTTTTAAACATGCATGCCCTACCTACCCAAGGCAGCCACAAAATTAATACAATAAAATTCAAAAGATGAATTTTAATCAAATGAAAAAATTGTTCCCTATCCAAAAGGGGAAAAAATGTTATTCCTTATCCCAAATGGATTCACACTCTTAAAAAAGAAAAAAAGACACAAGGGAAATATGAGCAAAGAGTCACTGCTATGCTGAGATGATTAGGAACATTTGCTCTTCCCCTGCTTAGAGAACCACTACTTAAAAGATGCCCATTTTACAGAGGCCTGTCATTATTCACTTGTAAAAGAGCTTTCTGGGAAGATCTCCATATGCATGTAGCCAGTACAAATGTGCATGGAGGGAGGGGTATATTGGAGATAGCATACCTTCATTTCATCTTTGCTCAATTATCCTGATAGTTCAGGTGTACATAAATTCTGAGTTGAAAACTGTACAGCTGGTTGCCAGATCAGGGTCTGGCTTGATTTTTAAAACACAGCTCTTTATTCCAATCATGTTCAAATTTCAATAATAGCACATATTCCTCTGGGAATGCGCTATTTGTAAAGCAGAGGAGAAAAGGGGGTGGGGAAATCCGGTTCACACTGTAAAAGGAAACTTTATGTCTGAGATCAGGACACAGCCTCCATCTACAAATTAATGTTTTGAAAGCTAGGAGCACTTTCAGGCAATTATATTGCAAAAAAATCACACACTGAGAAGAATATACAGTATATCCATTCAGTTATTCAGATTGTTTGCCTAGTTTTCTGTGGAGTGCTACTGTGCATATTAGGAGGAGAAAGGCAAGGGCTTTAATAAGATCCACAAAATCTACATCCCAATTCACCACTGTTTTAGTTACTGCATATGCTTGCGTATAAGTCAATCTCATGGATAAGTCGACAGCACGTTTCAAGCAAAAAATAATAGAATTTGCTATGACCTGTGGATAAATTGAGGGTAAAACTTAGGGGGGAGGTATGACATTCTTTGAAAATGACTTACTAGTAATTGTTCTGAGACAGCAATAGAAAGCCAACTAAACCCCAAAACGGAGCCATTTCACTTTCTTCTGAGGCAGCACAACAATAGAGCTATTCTCCAACAAGAAGGAAGAGAGATGAAGGTGCTTATGGGAGTTGTAGGCTTTTTGAGGAATATAGTACAGCACCTCCATAGCAGCAGCCCTCATAATGACTACAATTCCCATAAGTACTTTCACCCAGTAGTGCTATCCAGCTGGTACGCTGGGCGGGACTTATGTTTGATCGGCAGTCCACCTGCCGGGGCGTGTGGGAAAGCGGCGGAACGCGGTGTGACACAACGGGCAGACTGCCGATCAAACATAAGTCCTGCCCAGCGTACCGGCTGGATAGCACTACTGCCTTCATCTCTCTACCTGTTTGGAGAAGAAGGAAAATGGCTACCTTGCTTGCTGTCTGTTGGTACCTGAGAAGAATAACTGATAAGTAAAATTACCCCTTTTTTTCCTATTCCCTTGCTTTCTGCTTCTTAGCCCAGCCCACCCGGCTGCTATTAATAGGGTTACCAGATACAAACTGGGACAGAGTGCCTATACCTTTAACCATAGTATAGGAGAGGGCATTTGGGCAGGTGCAGCTTTTGAAACCCTTCCATGATGAGCTACACCTGCCCTAATTCCCTCTTCTGTACGTTTAAAGATATAGGCACTCTGTCCCAGTTTGTATCTGGTAACCCTAGCTATTAACCATATTGACCCATGTATAAGATCCTTTTCCTTAATTTTGCAGCCTCCCTGCCCCCTTTATCTCCTCAGACTTGGCTAGCCAGTGCAAGTTCAAGGAGACGCATTGTGGAGAGTGAGTCTTACAGAAATGTAAAGGGATTTAATTCCCCTTCCTAATCCCCTTCCTATCTAATCCCCCCACATACACACTGCATGCAGCATATTCCTTTTTGGCACTGCTGCAGAAGTGGGGGGATAGGATTGGGCCCTAAATTCCTTACTGATTATTTGGTTTTCCAACATTCTTGATACTGATGGGCTCACACCCTTACAAGGGGATATTCCTACTGCTTGAACAGGAAGATGGCAGTCTGAGTTTAGGAAGGTTATAAGAAACTAACAATTCATATTAATACATGTTGTAACTGATGATGGGTGGCCATGTCCCAGCAGATAATAATGCAGGTTGCAATTTGAATAACCTATAATTATTCTGGTTTAGAGGGTTGGGTGTTCCCAGTACGTGGTCCAAGCCAACTCCCAATGGGCTCACTTACAACATTGCGCTTAATTGGGTTTCCTCTGCTCCTTTCCTACTCTAAACAGTTTAGAATTTGGAATAAGATATGATATACTGTTTCCTTCTCGCACTGGGTAGCCCAGCAGCTCCATATTAGCTATTTGCTAATTAGCCATTAGCTAATTGCTAATTTTAAAAAACCCAGAGATCCATTTACTTTGAGTCAGCTGATCTCAAATATTGCAAGCATCCTAACTTTCATAACAGCTGTTTTCTTTTCTTTTAACTTTACCTTATGTCTGAGGTCTTTTTTGTTCAGTACTCTGAAATCTGCCTTAGTTGTAGGTAAGCTTTTAAAGTTGTCTCCATTAGTCTCAGGATTTGCTGGTTTCTCAGTTTAATAGGCTGTGACCAGATCTTGAACTGGGGTATCATTGTAACACCTCATTGTTCCATGCTCCATTAAAACCTGGCTTACATACTCTTGAGCTTTTGATACCCTATAAACTACATTGCTTAAATCCATCCAGTTGTTTGAAGATCTTGGATGCCTAGAACTCGATGCCCTAGACCCAGTGCCCCCCTTATGCTAAGCCCTCACTAGAGAAAGGGAGCATGAAGACACTAAAGATGATCAGCTCCAACCATGTGGCAAATTGTTTACAGATGTTATACCTTCCTTAAGAAGGCCTACCATACAGAAATGTCATTTGGCAGCAGGGGACATAATCCCCATAACATGGGGGAACATAATTTTATATTACATAATTTTATTTTATTTCTTCATTTAAAAATGGAAGCAGGAGGAATAATTCATTTATTCCTCTTCTGCTGGGCGGTCCAGTCCAGGGCACATTACGCTGCACTGATGCAGGGGCACTAGCATAGTTTGTGTTGCATCCTGTGGGGAAACTGGGACATTTGGCCTCTTGCCCCAAGCTCAATGGGTCTACTCAGACCCATGCCAGTGAAATCACTGGCATAAATCCGAGATGATCTGTATCAGCAGATCAGGCCCAGGAAAGGAAATAGGATGCACTGTCACCACCTATCCTGCCCCCTCCCAGGCCCGATCCACCCACCCACCCACCCCCTCACTGCCTTCTCCACCCCATTTTTTCCCTTCCCCACCCTTCCCCATCCTTCTCTTGTCACTGAAGTTCTTGATGGGGAACTTGATGTATGCTGCTCCTTGCACTGGTGAATGAACTCTTTGGCCTTCCCCCTGGTGGGCCTAAATGGTGCACTGTTGCAACATGCTTTATGGCATTGTTGTGACAGTGCACACCCATTCCTATGTGTCTTTTGCACCAGCAGGACTAGCATTCTGCTGGCATAAAAAGCCCTGTGATGGTGCAATGATCACACTGCTGCTAAGGCATTTGAGGCCTTTGCCATAAGGTGGATGCACTGGCAGACCCCACTATCATGGACCCAAGATGGTGCCAGTGCAGGCAGGCTCATGCGGGTTGGGGGCAAAGGATATGGTAAATAAGGCAGAGAAGGGAAAGGACCGAGGGGTATGTTGAGGATGAGAAGGGGTGGATCCAGCAAAATAGTTGGCACAAGTCCAAGGAGATCCACAGATGACTGGGCAGCCTATCAGGTGGTAAGTTAAAAAATACCTCCTTCATGCTGTCTGATTGTCCCCCACCATAGCATGTAGCACATGTTCCATTGGTGCAACTGCATGCTACAGTATGGGGGGATAGGATTGGGCTGTAAATTCATCTTCTCATTCGAATCTCAACATTCTAATCTCTGGTACGCCATTGAAAAAACAAATTACTACTGAATCCTGCAACTTTTAACTTAGAAATATCACTCAGGCAAGAGAGGCCAAGCCTTTCCACAGAAATCTATTGCTGCAGTCTTTCAGGACAGCAAAAACAAAAACAACCAAGTTCATTTCTCCTTCAGTTCAGGAATGCGTAATTTAAATCAGATTGGAAAGAATAGGCGCTTGTTCCCTTTCCCCAGTTTTTGGTATTCTTCAGTATCAGATGCCATTTACAGAAAAGGTCAAAAGACAGCTATAAATGGTCCAGATGTAGTTTTAAATAACTATCACAAGATTTATAGATCCTCCCTGGGCCACAAAATGTTTCTTCTTTTACTCCTTTAGTTTGAGGATTCTTGGTGCATTGTTAGTGGGGGGCTACGCTTCAAAAGATAAATTATCCACTGACGCGTGCATCTTTCGGATCTTTCCTCCCAGAAAGAAAGAAAAAGCACACATAAACATGAAGATGCAACCACCACAGTTTTAAAACTTTCAGAACAAAGTGAAGGGTTGTAGAACAAGGATACTAAAAAATTTTCCCTGGCAAGAAGTTTGTGTGTGGGGTGGGTGAGGAAAAGAGATTCTTTGAACTTGCTGAGATTTGGCAGGAGATATGTCTTTGATCTGAGGATTTAATATTCCCTAAAAATTGGATTAAGATAATATTTTAAAACTTAGTCTTTTTTCGTGTTGCCTGAGCTTCTTGACCCTCATTCTCTCCCTCTTCCTTTCCTCCCTCCCTCTGTCCCTCAACTGTTTTTTTCTTTTTTCTAGCCTAGTTTAATCCGATCCCCAGACAATAACTGGGCTTTCTAATTTGTACCATAGATTTTAAGCTGATTAAAATCCATAGGCTGCAGGCTCTGCAGAGTCCTTGCTTTGTGCTTCTGTCACTCTCCTTATCAGCATAGAGGGACTCAAGTAAATTGAAAGCAGATAAATCATATTATAACCACACAAAAGGGGGGAATAGGCAAACCCATAGAGAAGTGAGCAATTTTACCTGGAGCAATTGGTTTGCTAAGGCCACAAGGCTGTCCTGTCTTGGGGAAAAAAAACCCACATTAACGGCCCAATCCTATTTGAGGCCATGCTTCAAGCGCACCAACTGCTATATTCTTAACCCACTGCTAGCACAGCCTCCCAATAATGCCAGTGCTATTCCATTAGTCTCAAGTTCAACTCCACTATAGTTTCATGTAGGAAACGATGTCACTGCAGTGCCAGCACAATCCACCTTCTGCACTAGACGTGGTAAGTTGCTTCTTTCCCACATTTTTGGCTGCATGTGCCACTTTTTCCTCTTTTTCCAGGTGATGGTAGTTTCTGCTGCTGCCCTTCGTCCTCTTCCTGTAGTGTTCCACATGAGAGAGTCTGGGAGCAGGAAAGTGGTGGCAGCCTAGAAGATCTTCTAGGAAGTGCTCTAGGCCACTACTCTACTTCTCTCTTCCTCTTACCATGCTCTGCCATGGTAATCACTGAGGGGAAAAATGTACCTGGCTCCAGGCCATCCAGGTAGTTGAATGGTCAGCCAGCAGATATTGCAGGGGGGGGGACTGGGCAGTGGCAGTAGCAGATTGCATGCTACTTGCATGGCAAGTAGCAGATTGCATGGCAGTAGCACCCACTGTCCTTTCATTCACCCATCCTCATCAGTGAGATGGGTCTGACAGACCCTTGGAAAAGCATGAAGCTTGGATTTAAAAAATGTGACTAAGGGCACAATCCTAACCAACATTCCAGCACTGGGGTAAGGGCAAGGCAGCTCTGAGGGCAGGGAACAAACATTCCCTTACCTTGAGGAGGCCTCCCTGATTACTACTCCACTGCAGGATACAGGACATGCCCCATTGGCACAGCTGTGTCAGTGCTGGAAAGTTGGTTAGGATTGCACCCATAGTCTGTCAATATCCAGAGGCCATCTTAGCTAAATGGTAGTTCTATGCAATGGGGTAGATAACTCTGTGGACAAACAAGGAGGAAGGGATGTTGCTTTCATGCCCTGCCTGTGTACTTCCTAATAGACTTCATTTGGCCATTTTTAGAAACAGGGCTTGGGACTCCTGGATGAACCCTTCATTTGATCCAGCCGATCTGTTCATGTGCCGCCAACAGCTGTGCCTGTGTGTCCAGCTAAGAGGATCTTGCCAAAATACAGACTTGCCTATTTTCTCTCATTGGTGTTGAACGAAATGGATGTTGTGATGAAGAAAAGAGTTTTCCTTTTAGACAAGCTTAATTCTTCTGCTTAGGGGGCAGATTCCACCCACTGCTCACATCAGCACCACATTGTTTGTTCCTCAAAGCACTCAATTTGGATATTTAACATAGATTGCTTAAGAGATATATCAAAACACAGTTGCCAAATCCCGTCCAGTTTGAATAAGGCTCAGGCTGCTACTTTTCATATATCTATCAAGCCAGAGTCTAAGTCAAAACTAAAAGGTCTTTTGTTTGTTTGACCGAATGGAAGCATCCATTGAGAGAAGTGAATGTTAGAGAAATCCAGCTGTTTCAGTCTGCTTTAAATGTTCAACTTCAAACTGAAATAAAACATGTGTTGCAGTGCAAGACTAAAAGTAGACCCATAAATTTTGGGTTTATGTACCTGGGAAAAGCTCTGAGTGGGCAGATGTATTAAGAAGAGAGGAAGTGGGAGGGGATCAAGAGGTCACGTAAAAGGTAACAACCCTACATTTGTGCAAGTATGAGCTAATTGGGACATGTTATTTTTGAGCAACTTAAATAGCACCAGCCCCAATACTAATCCTTAGGGGGCCCTACTGTTTACTTCCTTCCACAGTAAAGCCTGCCTATTTAGTTCTACCTCCTGCTTCCTGTTTTTTTTGTAAATAGTTACCAATCCATAAATGGTTCCATTATCTGCATGCTAAAGTGTGTTATATATAGAAGGAACTTTCCTGTCCGCATGCCTTTTGCCTTTTTTGATTAACCATCAATGCAAGCCTATGCATGTCTACTTTGAAGTAAGTCTCATCATAATCAATGGGGCTTACTCCTATGTAAGTGTATATAGGATTGCAACGGAAGTAAAATTGTCTGGTTCAGTCTTTTCAGGCTGCTGCATGCTATCAATTTGCTTGTGACATGATCCTTGCCCAGAAGTCCTACAAACAGAGTGGCGAAGTAGAGATGGAACAGTAGGGTCCTGGAGAGGGTTAAGGGCAGATTAGGTAGGGTTACTAGTTACAAACTGGGACAGAATACCTATACCTTTAACCATTGTATAGAAAAGGGAATTTGGGCAGGTGCAGCTTTTGAAACCCTTCCATGATGAGCTGCACCTGCCCAAATTCCCCCTCTTCTATACTATGGTTAAAGGAATAGGCACTCTGTCCCACTTTGCATCTGGTAACCCTAAGATTAGGTCCTGGGATGGGGGTGGGATTGGCAGTAGGTCTCCAGCCTCATGCTTCAGTTATTTATCTATTTATTGGGGTCGCGCCGTGATAAAGGTTGAAGAGCACTGGTCTAAGCAACAGGACAATGTTCCAAGCACATGAGCTGCTGAAATACCTTCAATCGTTTTAGAGCAACTGTGAGCATTTAACAGTTCTAGAAAGTTTTAGAAAATTTGGAATCAAATAATATATAAATCAAATACATATGGATGGAGGTGTTTGAAAATTTTATTTTTATTTATTGTTATTTATTTTAACATAAATACATTTATTATTTTATTGATTTGTTATTTATTTTACTCAGAAGTAAGCCCATTGTGTTCAGTAAGACTTACAAGTCTATTCTGAAGTAAGTCCCGTTATAGTCAATAGGACTTACTCCCAGGTAAGTATGGCTAAGATTGCAGCATTAGGCTGTAATCTTTCCTTAATTAGAACATAAGAAGAGCTCTGCTGGATCAGGCCAAAGCTATCTAGTCCAGCTTCCTGTGTCTTACAGTGGCCCACCAGATGCCTCAGGGAGCACACAAGACAACTAGATACCTGCATCTGGCATTCTGAGGAAGTTTACTTCTAAAGTATGGAGGTTGCACTACCCATCATGGTCTTTAGCTTGCAATGGACCAGAAATCTGTCCAGTCCCCTCTTAAAGGCACCTAAGACAGATTCCATCACTACCTCCTGTGGCAAGGAAAAAATATTTCCTTTTATTTGTTCTTACACTCCCAACACTCAATTTTAGTAGATGTCCCCTGGTTCTGGTACTGTGAGAGAGGGAAAATAACATCCCTTTATCCACTCTACCCATCTAAGTAGCTGAAATGAATTAAGTATGGTCAAAAGTGTCTTTCAAAAAAAATCTGTGTGCATGCGTGTGTGTACGTATTGCATAGGTTAGAAAGCACGCTTAGGCATTCATGCAAAGAGTCAAGGTACAGTACATTGAATATTCAATATTTGTTCCCTGCGGAAAGCAGTTCAAGTTTACACAGCAATTTGCTTGCCAAATTGCTTCCATCATCCATAACTCTGTCCTGATCATCCTCAGATGCTCTGGTGGAGAGGTTGGTTAATATGCAAACAGAGAATGCTATTTTTCCTGTTGGCTCTTCCTGTTCAAACCACAGCTGTCCTCTTGTACACAGTGTATTATTAAACCTTCTAGGAAGGTTGAAGCTAATAACCAGTTTCTCTAAAAGAACATTTTTCCCTCTACAAATGGTTTTATTATCTGAAGTCACACAGACAGCAAACTTTGTAGCCATAAATAAGCCTGCTGTCATGTTAAGACTGCTGGGACAAGCTTTTGGCAAACCTGATTGCACACTACATAAGAGAAGACTTCTCACTAAGGCTGCAATCCTATCCACACTTACCTGGGAGTAAGCCCCATTGAGTATAATGTGACTTATTTCTGAGTAGACATGCATAGCATTGGGCTCTATAGCCACTCCAGGCCCATATCCAAAACCCTGAACAGTTTTGGATAGACACACCAAGACATAACCCAGCCAGGTCAGAATGACCAGCATTATTTTCATGCTACGTGGCTTGGAGAAATTGGCAGATGTCATTTCTACCACTACAGCAATGGAAGCCACAGTGATACACAGCGTGAATAAGGGCCAAATCCTGTGGGCCTTATCGCTGGTGGTACGTGCATACCACTGGCACTGGGTGCAGTAAAGGTGCCATAAACCATGTTTGGCTTGGCTGCCTGTTACATTTCAATCCGCTACCTCCATCAATCTGGGATATCCAAAGGTCTCTTGCACCCTTAAATGACCCTCCCCATTCCCCCTTGCTGTCTGTTCTGTCTGGCTCTCTTTCTTCAAAACATACTTCTCTTTCTTTAACAGTTATTCTTTTTCCATCAGGCCTTTGACACAGCTCCCAAGTCCTTTTATCTGACTGCCATGAAATCTAAATATGTGTGCCTGATCTAATGGCACATTCTAAGTATGTGTACAGGATATAATAGCTCTGACTCCTGTGCCACCTCTCCCTTCCCCTTTCGAGGTCACCTGTGTATTTTTCTAGATTGTTAGTCCCTTGGGGCAGAGCTTATCCGCTCAGTCTTTTGTAAAGCTCCATGTACAGCAACAGTGCTATACAGTATATAACTAATAATCATAATTGGATGTTGATACTAGGATATTTTGTTGGCATAATTCAGTAATCAATACACTATAACCTAGAAGGATGTATATCCTATTCATGTAGCTAGTTTGATTTGTTTAGTTCAAGCATTTTGTCTGGCAAGCAGTCACTGATTAACTTTGATGGCTGTGAACTTGGGCCCAGTCACAAGCATCGGTTTGACTTTGTCCATTTAAAGTCTCGAATACCAACTGCAAATGCAGCTGGTTGTGTTTGCTTGCTCTTCCTGAAAGCAATACAATTTTGCATGCTTGGAGTTTCATGGTGTAACATTATCTCAGACCTAGCAGAGATTTGGAAATGAAGGGTCAAAGAAAAGAATTTGAGGGAGGCAAGTTGGTCAAATAGGCATCCAAACCAAATCCATGTTAGGGCAAACGTGAATACACTTCTATAAATGGTCTCAGAATAAAGAGTTTTATAATCTATAGCTGGAAACAGTGTGGTGAGGAAATTGTTTGCAGTTGTCTGTTTTCTAGTGGTGACCATGAGACTTGGTACAGTCGTCCAGTGACATGTGGTGAGGTCCAGGCCCAAAGAAGCACAGCACTCTCTCTCGCTCTCCTGGAAATATTTTTTTTTTTAAAACCTCACCTCTTCTTCCCCCATTTGATTGCTGCCTCCCCTGGTGATTTAGAGAGCCAGGTCCCTTTGTACAGACTCCCTGCTGTTTTCATGGCTGTCCTTTAATAGAATGGAGGAAACTCTGCCTGCTGCCTTCCCAGCAACTGCTGACACAGGTACCTTGCCTGTTTTTCATTGGAAGCCAGCTGCCCGTTCCTTTTTTTCAATTGGAAGCCAGCCATGATTGCAGCCTAACCAACTGAGGCAGTTCTGCCTGTGGCCTCCCCAGGGATTGCTGACACAGTCACCCTGCCTGTTTTTTATTGGAAGCAAACCATGATTGCATCAAATCAGTTGCTAGCTGCCTCCCTGTGTATTGTAATGCATGGGTATACTGCTTAATACACTGTTTAACTGGAGAAGAAAGGAGTGGTGCAGAAAGGCAAAGTACTTGTTGGGACCTTGGACTTTTTTTTAGGTACTTGTTGGGTCTCTACCTCCCCTGATTGCATGTCCCTTCTGCAGTCATCCTCTTGCAGACATGCGTTCATGCATTTGCTGCATGCTCCTATCAATAAGAGGAGGTAAAATAGTACTAATGGGTGGCATGTGGGTAGATTGGCAATATGTGGACTGCCTGGCAGGTGGATGAAAAACAAATGGTTGCAGCATAGGGATTGGCACCTGGCAACGTGTGGATTCCTGATAGTCTCTGGGATGATGTGAGGGGAGGGGCATCCAATTCTGCTAAAATGAACTGAGGCTACTCACAAAGTTCTTGAGCAGATCTCTATTGCAGAAAGGGGCAGAGGAGTTGAAAAGCCATTAGTGGAAGCCCAGAACTTGGTCAGCAAAAAATTAGAAAAAGTGTCCTCTCTTGAACTATTTCAAGTTCCAGAAAACAAGACCTAAGATACAATACTGGAGAAAATCTTAGCCGGCACATCTCGGTTATGTCTGTTTCGTGTCTATTCCTGTTTACTGAAGCTTTCCTCACATTTGAGCCAAAGCTATAAAGCTTGCCCTCCACCCTTCTGTTCCAGCCCTGGACAATGGTAATCACATTTCATGCTTCATGGTATAAGCAGATCACGGAGGAGTTAGAAGGGAAATGCCTTTGACTTCTCTGCATGTACAATCCTGGAATGGGCTTTCCTTTTCCTTAGAAAATGCTGATGTTAGCTGCTGTTGGAGACAGCCTATTAGCGTCAGTTGACTAATGCCATGTTTTGAGTTGGAAAAACAGCCAAGTGGACTGATTTGATTGTTCTCAAATGCAAATGTTACAGACAGGGGGGGAATATTAATGTCCAGCCTTCCCTGCTCAGGTAATAATGCAAATTGGTCAACAGATCCTGATCTCAAGGGCAGAAAGGCATATAATATATTTATGCTTCCCAATCACCCTCATTCCTGGGGTCAGAAGAAGGGCAGTCCGTAGATTAGACTAGATGGAAAAGAGCAATATAAAGCATTGCCACACATTCAGCCCTTGCGGATTCCCAGTCTGATGGCAGTTCCAGTGAGGAAATGCCTGGCTCAGCCAGAGGCCAGAAATTCTGCTTCCAATAGAATTTGAGTCTTCATTTGAGAATGAAAGAAGTCTGTGGGTTGCATTTTGAGCTGTGCACCTTCCCCCCCCCCTGTACTGGATTGCTTCTTTCTAGGCACTAGGAAACAGAGATCTGCCTGGACTCCCAGGACTTGGAGTCAAGACTGCCCAATAAGAACAAGAAGAACAATGTGCCTAAAATTGGTGGATTTGAATCTGGCCTTGTCTTGGAGGCGTGTCTTTTGGGCACCTTGGGGCTACCATCTTGTAACCAGTTCCCTTTGATGCTTCGGCCTGCCAGCTGTTGAACCACCATTCCATTTCAGTCTTGCTAATAAGTGGTGCTGTGGGCTGTGGACAGGGGCTTCAGTTGTCACCCTGAGTAATGCCAGCTCTCCCATAGATACTTTGGCTGTGTGTCAGGGGCACTTGAAGAATCCTCCCTTAGTCTGCCCATGGGCAGGAGGTGTGGCCTGAAGGTTGAGCTGTTGCCCTGCCTGAAGAAGCTAAGCAGGATTTCTTGCCTTGGATGAGAGATTAAGAGGAGACTAAGAGGTTATGTATCTCCAGAATGCAAAGGAATGCAAAGAAATGCTGGCAAGAAACAAAGAATCTGTTTGAGGCTTGATTTGCATTGCTGGTGAACAGAGGCGGCTGAACCAGCAGGTGGAACATGCAGCTTCTCCTCAGATGGAAAGATATGGAAAGGAGAAGCAAAGGAAGAACAAACAAGGATGTGTAGGAATGGAGAAGGCAAGACATCTGTTGCCTTATGCACCAAGAGAGGGGAGTTGAGAAGCCAGCTCTTCTCCTCCCCTTAGCTTAAAGAAATTGGGAATGAAGAAAAAATTTCATCCTGAGGAAGAAATTACTTTCCTGCAACTAACAACCCAATTCTGTGGGCTGGAGCCACCATCAAAATGCAGGTTCTGCTGGTGGCGATTGTTGGGGAAAGTGCCATGAAGCCGTCTCTGGCAGAGCACTAAGTGGTGCACTGCCAGGACACTGCCAAGAAGATCAGAGCCCTCTCAGAGGCAACATTGGCTCTCTTGCCGCCCGCTGGAGCAGATAAACCAAAAGGAGAGGAGGGAGGGGTTGGGAAAAGGCAAACCTGAGTGAGGAGGCATGGATCTGGTGGCAATTGTGCATGCCAGATTCTATTCCCCTTCTCTGGCGCTTTCTCCTCCCTTTTCTCACCTCAGGCTTGCACTAGTGAAATTGCCAGGGCGCGTCCACAGAAACCCATTGTGGCGTGGGAGGCTTACCTAAGTAAGGGATTTTAACTCTTTCTGTGCTGAAGCCTCCCAGTCCCTCTCCCCGCACTGGATACAGCCCACCTGTTTTTGGTGCAGCTACAGCAATGATGGGGGAGGGGGAAGGATAGGACTGAGCTATACGAGATTCTCCATGTTCATATGGCAGAGTCAGATATACGTTCTAAATATGGTAGAAGTGGTATAAACACATATTCTGTGGTCTGAAAAATGGTAGGGAACGTGTGTGTTCACACCACTTCCATCACACTTAGTATTCTGTCTCTCATTATCTTCCATTTCTATTGGAGCTATGAAACCATTTGTCTTTAAGCTAATGGTAACGGCGTGCTACCTTCTATTTCACATTGATAATTGGAAGG
Source organism: Lerista edwardsae (assembly GCA_029204185.1). Lineage (NCBI taxonomy): Eukaryota > Metazoa > Chordata > Lepidosauria > Squamata > Scincidae > Lerista > Lerista edwardsae. Next base: position 5,265,959 of record JAJKFI010000027.1, on the reverse strand, counting down.
GATTGATACTGCCAAGTTGGACAGTCTCCCTTCTTCTGACTAATCTACCTTGCATACCAGCAGAGCCCCCATATTAATGCCAGCCCCCCCCCAGCATCCAGCACCTACACCCAATCCGAACCTCAGCACCCACAGCTAACTTTGGGAAACAGACTAATGAAGCGCGTGACGCCATTTTCACTCCTGGCACATGTGCATGATGTCTGCTCCCCTGACCGAGGGAGCTCCGGAGCCCAGGTCTACCTGCTATAATGTAATTTAATTTAAAGGTGGGCGTGGCCATGGGCACCCCCGATTATAAAAGCAAGTTGGCACCACTGGGCTCTAACATGCTCCTCCTATGTAAGGACATCATTATCTGTTTGGAGTGCACAGCCCTGGGCTTGGCAAAGTAAAGATTCCCCTCCTATTAAATTATACTGGGCCAATCCACATGTTCAGGAGCTCCTCAAATGCCTCACCACATGTGAAGCTCTGGATCAAACTGAAGGGCCAAATCAAATGTCATGTTGAGGCATCGAGGCAAGCACCATCTGATAACGCAAAGCCATGGCACAGTTTAGTATCTAGTGCAACAATTCCCAATGTGGTGGGTTGTGGCCCATCATAGGCAACTAAAACTGGGCCATTCCCCCTTCAATCAAAAACTGGAACTGTGCTCCAATTGCAAATTGGGGTGATTTCAATCAGTGGGGAGGCCTACAGAGGGGACTGTGGGTCTCCTGGACCCTCCTCAAAGCCAGCCCAACCCCCCCAGGTAAGAGGAAAAGCCCCTGAGTGCTTGACGTGCTGCAATCATTACAGCACCATTGGAACACCAGCGCCAGGCCCTGCCCCTGCAAATACTTACTTGCGGTCCCAAAGGCCGAGCAGGACTTTGGAAACCGCTGATCTAGTGCGAACCTCTGTGCATGCAATTACTTTGGCCTATCTGCACATTGCTTCTTTTGATATTCCGTCACTCCCATTCCATATACATCTTGCATTGCAAGCTGCTTTGGAAAATCTGTGACATTTCCAAAGCAATTTGCATTGTGTGGGCATGCAGGGGCTTCATTTCAGGGGGAAGGAGAAAAAAAAAAGAACTTAGTTGTATGGTATCCTTTTCTGGAATCCTAACCATCATAATCATCGTTTTGACTTTTAAATCTTGGAACATTTTAATTAGCATATGACATGCACCAGCAGTTCAATTCAGTACATTTGTCGCAGCTTTCTGTATTTCAGGTTCTGCAAACTTTTAGAAGCTGAACAAAAAAGCTGTGTTATGAGGCTATGAGAAGCTTCCTGCGACTAAACTGCTTCTCTGATATTGTCTACTGCCACCCAGCAGTCATTATTTTCCTTGAAGGGGTCACAACAGCAGTAAAAGGGTTTAGACTTCAGAAATGTTTTCATTCACATTAAGGCTCAGGGTCCAGCCTTGCCTTGCAGCAGAGTCTTCAGTCTGACACAATTCTAGGCAGCTAAAAGAGCACCAGAGCATGTGAAATATGGACATTAAGCATGAAGGTGGCCAAGGACTGGCTTGGATTCAAGCATTTGTACGTAAAACATAATCACACTGAGAAAGTGAATACTTTTGCTTCACTGAAGAAAATGCCCTTTCTCAGGCCCTCAGATTCTAATCCAGCTTCTGAGTCCAACCCCAAAATATTTGTTCGGGCTCCTGGAGAACTGTGGGCTACTTCCAGAAAATAACACCAGGCCAACTTTGCCAGTTCCTTACTGTCTTGCTCCTGACTGGCTCAACAGCAAGAGAGGGGGTGCCTGAGGGGGGGACATGATTGAGAAGTGTAAAATGATGCACGGGATGGTTAGAATGGATAGAGATATTCTCTCTCTCTCTCTCTCTCTCTCTCTCTCTCTCTCTCTCACACACACACACACACACACACACACACACACACACACACACACAC
>JAJKFI010000027.1:5235699-5264027 GCA_029204185.1 Lerista edwardsae | reverse complement strand
CACACACACACACACACACACACACACACACACACACACACACACACACAAAACCAGGAGATACCCACTAACACAGAGTGGCAGGAGAGTTAGAACAGAGAAAAGAAAATATTTCTTTACCCAGCAAGTAGTCAGCCCAATATTATGCAGGTATACTCAGAAGTAAGTCCCATTATAGTCAATGGGGCTTCCTTCCAGGTAAGTGTGAATAGGATTGCAGTCTCAATCTGTGGAACTGCTTGCCACAGGATTTGGCGATGGCAACTGGCCTAGATGCCTTCAGAAGTGAATTAGACAGATTCATGGAGGAAAAGTCTATCGCAGATTGCAAGCCGTGATGGGTATACACAATCTCCTGGTTTTAGAAGTATGCTACCTCTGAATGCCAGATGCAATGCAGACATCTTGTTGTTTCGTGTGCTTTCTGAAGCATCTCATGGGCACCTGTGAGACACAGGAAACTGGACTAGACGGGCCTTTGGCTTGATCCAGTAAGGCTCTTATGTTCTTAGAGAATTCCTGTCCAGAAAACACATGGACTTGGCAGAGACATGGTGGCAAGCTGTGACGGGGTATAATCTAAGACAAGTATAATGTGCATGCAGCAGAAAGCTATAGTGTACGAGGGGACCAAGTTCAGTGGCTCATGGCACAATTCAGGGGACTGGTATGAAATGAGGAAGGAGGCAAGGCCAAAGATGCAACAATAGACAATAGATTAGAATAGGCAGGGGGTGGACTATATGACCTTGCAGTTTCCTTCTAACTCTATGATTCAAGGCTCAATCCTAACCTGGAGTTAGGCCACCACAGTTAGGCTAGCAAAGTTTGGCCAGCACAAGGGCCAGCATAAAGTATGTTTGGACCACTCTTGGAGTCAGAGAGGCCAGCACACAGACGTGCGCCATCCCCCGCCAACTCCAAGAGTGGTCCAAATGCTTTATGGTGGCCCTGGTACCGGCCAAACGTTGCTGGCCTAACTGTGCTGGCCTAACTCCAGGTTAGAATTGTGCTCTCACTCGCCTCCACTGCTGCTGCTCTTCGTCCCACTACCTATACTGGCAAAGAAAGAGAGTGATGGGGCAGTAGAGGAAGTGTGGAGGATAGGAGATAATTTCCATTGTTCTGAGGCCAACTCGGTTCCTTGCCTTTTCCCAATGCAGGGAGTGGGAGGAGCAGAGGCTGGCATCTCATCTGATAAGGGGTGGGCAGCTTTTGGCACCCAGTCTCATGCCAGTCTTGTCCATGCAGGGATGAAGAGTCAGCAGGTGGGGTTGGCATGGCTGTCCCTCATCGATGGCTAGTGTGGTCTTAACTTGCCCATTCAGCTGGGTCTCTGGTGTGCAGAGTGCATTGAAGACCTGCAACTAGATCCTAGTATAGGGACAAGAAGCAGTACCTAAAGAGCATTTGTCCCTTGCAGTGTATACCTGCATGCCCCCTTGTAGCTAGAACTACAAACCAGTCCATCAGAAATGTAATAAGCTTAAGCTACAAGACACTAATCAGTCCTTCAGAATAGAGAAAGGGCGAGGGAAGGAGGAAAAGTATCTGTGTTACAAGCTTGTACTAGACCCAGACAAATATGCTTGGGCACTGTGCCCACCACATCCCTGGACGGATACCAGTTATTGATTACTTCCAGGGAGCAGTACCGAATCTATCACTTTGCTAACAGAGCCCAAAGTCAACAGATTCCTTCCCCTGGATTCTCTCCAAGAGGATCGGCTGTCTAAAAGTGCTGAGCCTCAAGTCTGCTGAACATTGCACGGGGATGAATAAGGGTATTCTTCTTGGAAGACTTGCATGCCAGATCCAGGACTCTGTTAATAAATATTTTAAAGCCGCTTCAGTGTTGTTATAAAGGAACATTGAAATGGCTCCATATAAAGTCCTCTAGGCTATGCGTGGCCATGCAATGCAAGCCCTTCCCCCAAGAATGCTTCCAGCACAACTTTGTTCGTCATCCGTCAGAGGCTGAAAAGCAAGTGCATTCCCCCCCATAAATATTTTAGCCAGCAACAATTAACGTCCATGCTTATCAGAGGGAAGAGATGGCCCTTTGGTCTACAAGGGCTTTCTCCAAACAAGGACGGAGTGGGAGTGGGTTGGACGGTATGCTTAAGCATTCCAGATATGAAGTCCGGCTTTGTCTCGCCACATCTCAGTGTAGTGGGCGCAGCCAAGCTTTGCACTGGTTAAGTGTCTCCTTCTAGACACTAGGCATGCCAACAGCACCACCCAAAAGATGGAACGGAGACTGGACGGATCAGACAGGAGAAACAAGAACCCTATTCCACAGTGTTCCAATAAACAAGTGTTAGCCTGGATGGTGTAGTGGTTTGAGAGTTGGGCTTCAGAGCTGGTAGGTCCAGGTTCAAATCCTTGCTTACCCAGGACTTCTTAAGTGACTGTCTTTCACTGTCTTTCAGCTTCACCTACCTCACAGGGTTGTTGTGAACAGGGGAGAACAACATACACCTACATAAAATTATCTAGTTTTTATATTAATTCTGAGACCTGTATAAATGATTCAAATCAGCATCAGTGTGCTTCTTTTGCATAATGTGCCATGCTTAGAGGTGTGGGTTTCCCATGAATAAGATAGGATGACAGCCTATGGCTGCAATCTTATGCACATTTTCCTGGGAGTAAATCCAATTGAACCCAATAGGACCTACTTCTGAGTAGACATGCATAGGATTGCGCCCTTAGTCTTACAGAATACAATAGGCTTAAATAAATAATACAATACATAAAATAAGGAACAGCATTTTCAAACCCCTATAGCCATGCAAGCATAAGCATGTATACTCATAAGTACCCCTGAATTCTGTGGGTCTTACTCCCTAGTAAGTATGCTTCGGATTGCAGCCTTACTCTGCTTCTGCATTTCTTGAACATGGCCAATTGTTTTCCTTTCAATGAACCTCAAGATGAACATTATATACCTCACTTGTCTGGTACAAACCTAGCACTTCCCAGTTGCACACACATTCATCTTGCCATCACGTGGCTACGCTTCAGAAATGCTGGGAGAGATTTGCTCTGCCTTGCCAGCAAACTGATTCATTTGTTATTAATGCAAACCCTATTTAGCCATGTATCACTACAGTATAAAAGGCTTCTGCTTTCATCTCAACCAGACTCAACTGCCATAGGGCTGAATCCCCAAGGACCGCTGGTGTCTATGTTACATGCCCAAATAAGGTAACCCCCAAAATTCAAAAAATGCAAACCTAGCCTAAAATTCCCCAGAGTTATTTTTAGGTCTCAAAAGGCTTTTGTTAGACGTCTGAGGATGCTGCTGCCCACTTCTGATTGTATCTGTCTGTCTGCACCGCCCTCCCCACCATCACCGCCAAAACCCATAAAACAGCATGTGAGTTTTAAACAAACATGAGGTTTAGGAGGCATAAAGGCAGTGATAAATAGAGCTAATAAAAGATAAATAGAGTTAATAGCAGCGTGGTTCCATGTTGATGATGGAGGTTCAAAACAAAGGTCTATCCTTGATAGTAAAAATAGGATTGTCCAGACTAGGTGCCCAATTTCTATTCTTCAGGCCTTCAAGTCTTTCTTGGTCCTGAAAAAAGTAAAAGCGCAGCTGAATTGTTTCCTACTAACAGCTTAATGTAAACCTGCATATTTCTCTGAAGCAGCTGCTCTGGTAGTCTGTAGAAGTTCCCCACATCATCCCTATGATGATGTGTTGAATTTATATCCCACCTTTCTGCCCTGTATTGGCACCCAAGGGGGCTTACAGCATTAGAATACAGATCAGATCAGTGGTTCCCAAACTGTGGGTCAAGAGCCAATTTCAGGTGTGACATGAAGCATCTAGAGCAGCCATACTGAAAATATGGGAAGATGAGATGCTGGAAAGGGGGGAGGGCTGTGTGGTTGTTTTGCTTGTGTCAAGGTTGTAAATAAAAATTCTTTCTGATTTAGGGCACAATCCAAACCAACTTTCCAGCACCGACATAGCAATGCCAATGGGGCATGTGCTGCATCCTGCAGTGGAGTAGTAGTCACAGAGGCCTCCTCAAGGTAAGGGAATGTTTGTTTCCTTACCTCAAGCTGCACTACCCTTACCCCGGTGCTGGAAAGTTGGTTACAATGGCGTCCTCACTTTGCTATAGGAAATCAGCTGTGAAATAACCCAACTTATTGCTGCATTTCCAGGAAAGCAGCTGGCTCTGGCATCACAATGATGGCACTTACAGCCATGACATATCTTCCAGTGTTCCCAGACAGATTGTCATTCTAAAAAGTGGGTCTCAATGCTATAAAGTTTGAGAACCACTGATGTAGATTATTAGAAGATGGACTAGCATAAATCTGATGAGGCCACACATGTGATTATGGTAGACTTCACTGGACTGGAGTCTGTGGTCTGATCAGGTCATGGATAAAGAAATTTGACAGGCCAAAGGGATGTATGGGCTGAATCCTCCACCCACTTCCTGTTCTTACTACCATAATCCAGTGCTTTCTCCCACCTTGGCTCCAAGGCTAAAATGTCTTTTTGCTCATGTCCTGCCAGAATGGTTGCTATAAGCAGTCATTCTACTTGGTTGCCCCAGAGGTAAGCAAATAGCCCTCCACCAGTGATGTCATGCAGGGGGAACGCGGGGGAACTCAGTTCCACTAGTTAAAATTAGGGCTGACTCCGCCCACTTCACTCTCCCCCCCCCTCCGAATTCCTCTGCAAAGAGCTTTTCTTCTTGGTTGGCCGGCACTCAGAGGGTTAAAGGGAGTGACTCCGGATTCCTAGGGGGGCGAAGGCAGTGATGTCATTCAGGGGGAACGGGCTCCGTGGCTGATTCCGGGTTCCCAACAAGTGCCAATCAAAAGTGAGTTCCTGTTCCTAACTTATTTGAATGACACCACTGCCCTCCACCTGCCCATTGTCAACCAATGGCTACTTGGCGGTTCCCCTTTCAGAACTGTCTCCTGCAGGGATGGACCTGCAGATGTTCCCTTTGCATGGATGTGTGAGACTTCATGGCATGGTGGCTGGGCAGAGTTCATGGAGGGAGTTCTGCGTGCTTGGAGAAGAGAGGAAGGGATCCAAGTAGAGACCCCACAGCCCAAAGAGGGACATAGTAGAAGTCTGTGACAAGTATCTTCTTACTCCTCTGGATTGTACACTGCCCCCTGTTGTCCTGTAGGTGGTATTGTCCCTATTTTCCAACAATCAGGATGCCCTTGGGGAAAGACTGGAGCAGCAGGCTGTGCTCTTTTTTCTCCTTGCACTACGTAGCAATTCCTGGATGCCTGGCCACCGACACAGGTTTGTGGGACAGGACATTTCAGAATTCAAAGATGACAGCCCACCGCTGCTGCTGTACTCCCAGGATTGCTCAGTAAACATCCCCATGGCCCTTGCCTACTGGCCAGCAGTGGAGACTGTTGTACCTCACTGCCTCAAGGATTGGTCAATATGGTTGTGGACATTGGGCTCCGCCCTCTGGCACAAGTTCCATCAGGCCCACCTGTTGAGCCACCCTCAATGCTCAAAGCAGAAGAGCAGAATACAAAAGTAAATGAAAATAAACAAGCAAATCCAGCAAGGAGAAAAAGGGCTGGGGGAAGGGCTGCTCGGGGAAGGAGACAAGTAGGCTTGAATGGTCACTATCCTCAACCGTCCTGTTCTTTAAATGACACCCAACAGACCAGCTTACATGTACAGGTGTTTAGAGACATGGGCCACATATAGATTGAGAAGCTTGCTGGGAAATTTTTTGTCTATACCAGTGGCAAAATCGACGTGTAAATTTTTCAGATAATATGGTGCCCATGTTTTGTACATGGCAATCCTATCAGAACCTACAGTATATGTGTAGAGCAGCAGTTCCCAAACTCCTTTGTCTTTGTGTATCCCCAGGATTGCACCGCTGGTGGGAATGAGACACTTACCAGTCACCATGCCAGCCTCTGGGCGGGTGCAGAAAGTCCTACGGAGCCCTCTGCAGGGCCCCCCAAGCTTTGGGAAGTCTTTAAAAACTATCGCAACCCACTTGCGATTTGCCATCACGAAACCAGAAGTGGGTTGTGATCAGTGATGTCATGCAGGGGGTACGCAGGGGTACGCGAGTACCGGTTTCTAGGATTACAGCTGGCCCCGCCCATTCACCCGCCCACCCGTCGACTCCGCCCTCTGCAACGTTTGAATTTCCTGCATGTTTGAGTTGCCTGCATGTTCTCAGAGCCAGGCAGGCAGGCAGGCAGCGAGCGGAGCCTTTCCTTTCCTTGCCACTGAAAAATGAGTTGCTCTGGGGTTTTAACATGATGCCAGGGCTCCTTAACATGTTCTGGGGGTGCTGTGGAATACTGTTGCAACTGTTGGGTCAGTTTAAAATCATCTGAGGCCTCAAAAAGGGCTTTTTTCATGTCCCTTCCTGCCACAACATCACTTCTGGCTTATGATGTCACTTCCGGTGGGCGGGTCCCGACACGTGCCAATCAAAAGTGAGTACCTGTTCTTAAATCATTTAGATGACACCACTGGTTGTGATTGCTTTTTTCCCCTCCCCCAACCTTTCAAGGCTTACGGAGCCCTGCTGATGGCTCCTTGGGGCTCCTGGCACCCCCCTTCGAAGCTGGTGTGGGGACTAGTAAGTTTAACCTCTTCCTTTTATCCCCAACAGCAGTGCGATCCTGGGGGGGTCCTTTGCCCTGCACCATCCCTTAAAAGGGCAGAATCGCAACACCCCAGTGTGGGAACCCCACATTCTTGGGTGAAGCATCCCTTAAGAAGACTCACCAACTGTGTTTGAATAAACTCATTTGCTGTTGGTGACAAACAACAACAACAATTGGGGACTTGCACTGAAGCCACGATTTGGAGGAGAACAGTATTTTCTGCTCCACGACTTGAAATTCATTTTGCCCTTTTATGAGCCTAACGCCACGCCTTCTGCGCTGAACACACTTTTATGGCCATTAGGCACAATTTCCTATTTTGAGCTTCAATCAGCCTCAGTGTTGCAAATCATGCCCATCAGGCAATGCAACTGAACAAACAACTTTTTTCTTTGTTAATGCAATCCAGAATGCAGAGACCTTTCACAGTGGTGACATAAGTCTTCATTTAGATACAAAGATAAAGGGGAAAAGGGCAATTGTGCAGCTTGTCTGTGTCCCATATGGTCTTACGTTGCTTCCAGACCCTGATAGACATTGCTTAAGGGTCCAAACAAACACGCTTAGACGCAGGAGCAGGTTTTTCAGCAGCAGGGCAAGCTCTGCTGTCCCCATCTCCAGTCCTCAGTTAATATGCACAGCCATTTGACAGAATTCTTCCTTCTTAGCAGACCAACCTAAGACTTTCAACTTCCCCATAAGAACATAGGAAGAGCCCCACTGGATCAGGCTAAAGGCCCATCTAGTCCAGCTTCCAGTATCTCACAGTGGCCCAATAGATGCTTCTGGGAGCACATAAGACAACTAGATACCTGCAACTCGTTGCCACTCTATATTCATTTCAAAGCCAGCAGCTAAGACTAACTAATCATGGCTTCTTGCCACCTGCCCTCTCATTTCCACTTGGGACCCCAATCCTAAAGGCCTTAATGCCAGTGGTACATACAGTACGTACCGCTGACTAAAAGTGTTGCAAAGGTGCCATAAAGCATGTTCGCGACACCATGTGAGTAACCGGTGCTGGCACTAGGCCAGCGCTATGCAGCACTGGAACTCAATGCCGGGTGGGAGGCCTGCCGGCATTCCAGCACCACCTGCCAATGGTAAATGGTTTCTGAGGCGGGTGGCAGCTGTGGGGGAGGGAGGCTGACCTGGGCAGGGAGAGGGGAGGATTGGGTCTGGGCAGGATCCTATGCCTCACGTTGGGCCGGGTAGATAGACATGGGGCTTCTCCAGTCTACACCGGCCAAATGTCCCCTTCCCCCAAGGAGACCCCAGTGGCAGCTGCAGCACCCACAGAATGCAGTGGTAGCCATTTTGGCACCACTACTCCTCTGGGTGCTAGGCAGTTTAGGATTGGACTGCACACCAGTTGGACCCTTCATTCCACTATAGGCCCTATCTTGGCAGGTTCAGTCTGTCATGTAGGATAACTGAGGTAATCTGCCCAAGGCCAGCAGTTCCCAAACTCACCCTGGTCACAGTGCAGTTCTTTTGTGGTAGCTTTTTCGACTCTCCCAGGCACTGTCATCTTGGATCACAGAAAATCCCACGTGCTCAAGATGGTGGTGCCCAGAAGAACTGGAAGAGGCCATTGGGGACATCCTGTGGTGTCCCTGTGAGTTGTGCGTGGCAACCTCAGGAGCTGCAGGACACAGACTGGGAACCAAGACAGGGGATTGGTGGGCACTGCCAGCCTCCACTGCTTCTCTTCTCCTCACGATTTGGATTCAAAATGGAAGAGGAAACAGAGTGGACAGGAAAGTGTGGAGTAGAGTGGTGGCTACCATGCCTGGCACTCTCCTTTTCTTCCACACATCTGTTATGCTCCCTTTCCTCCAAGCACTGATCTATACCTTACCTCTGTAACAACCACACAGCTGTTCAGTGCTGGAAACACAAATTTGCATTGAGGAGGTTATATTCTTTTGTCTTTGGGACAAGGCAAGCAAGAAATCCTTCTCCATCTTTGGGGCCACAGAAAACCCAGAAATCCTGACATGGATGAAATGTCAGAGGTTACATTCAATTCTCTTCTTAAAAATGCTCCCACATCTTCCCAGCTGTTTTGGCTTATTGAGTATCCCGTATCACATGTATCCTAATCAGGAATTATACTGGCTTGAGCTAAAATGTTGCCATGTTGTAAAGTTTCAGACAAAGGGCCTGTTGTTTATGAAGGGCACTTCTTGCACTTGGTCGCATTTGTTTTTCAGTGTTTCAGTGGAAATTGAGAAGCTCATTTTCTAAGCGTAGCCAAACTTGCAAGTAAAAGAATGCAGAGGATAAGAAAGTATGACGATCTCCCTTCTAAATATTGTGAATGTGATAGCCTTAAGCAGCCTTGGGTTTTCTCATATTAATGCTTAACAATGCATTAGACTACTAATGATAGCTAGCATTTCAAAAAGCTACAATTAATGGAGAAAAACAACTGCATGCAAGATGCCTGCTTCTCCTCTATCTGAACACTTTACTACTATTATTTATTTTTTCGAAAATTAAGTCCGCTCTGAAATACATAGAGTGGACAGAATTAGAGCACAATCCTAACCTGGAGTTAGGCTGGCACAGTTAGGCCAGCCAAGTTTGGCCGGCACAAGGGCCACTGTAAAGGTAATTTGGACTACCCTCAGAGTCAGGGAGGATGGCGAATGTCTGTGTGCTGGCCTCTCTGAGAGTGGTCCAAATGTGCTTTACAGGGTCCCTTCTGCCGGCCAAACTTGGCTGGCCTAATTGTGCCGGCTTAACTCCATGTTAGGACTGTGCTCTTAGTCATTTGAAATGGTTTATCAAGTACTGTAAGGCAATGGTTCTCAAACTTTTTAGATCGGGACTCACGTTTTAGGATGGAACTCATGTTGGGCCCCACCGGAAGTGATGTTATTAACCTAGACATAGGGTTACCAGCTACAAACTGGGACAGAGTTTGTATAACTATAACTATTGCATAGAAGAGGGAGTTTGGGCAGGTGCAGTTCATCATGGAAGGATTTAAAAAGCTGCACCTGCCCTCTTCTATGCAATAGTTAAAGGTATAGGCACTCTGTCCCAGTTTGTATCTGGTAACCCTACCTAGACATGATGTCATAGCCGGAAACGACATAATCAAGCAGGCAGTCCCCATCAAGCCCCTGTCTTGGGGCAATGGTTCCCAACATCATTGGGACATAATAAAATGACACTCCTAGAATGCAAACTGGCACTCTTGGACTGCAGCAAATGCACAACCATGAAACATCCCTGGCAGAAAGCAAGATTAGGACAAAATATGTTAAAGCATTAAACTAAAAATAATTTAAAAAAACCTCACTTGAAAATTCAAACTGTTAAGACTCACAATCAATACTCATAGATGGACCAAGAGTCTGACTCCAGTTAAGGAAGCTTTATAATATTCAGAGGAAGCTTCAAAGGTCTGCTCTTGGATACATTCAAGATTAAACTTCAAAAATTGGATTGGAAATCCCATTTATTTTTATGGGAGAAAGTAGTCATAGGTTTACCTTGCCCAGTGGAATGAGGAGACTTCGAAGTACTTAACTTTGGTTGAATCATACCATTGGATTTTAACGCTATTTGTTGGGATTATTTTTTATATCTGGAACAAACCACAGACACATATGTGCTTTTTATTTCAGGGCACAATCCTAACCTGGAGTTAGGCCAGCACAGTTTGGCTGGCACAAGGGCCATCATAAAGTGTGTTTGGACCACTCTCAGAGTCAGGGAGGATGGCACACCTCTGTGTGCTGGCCTCTCTGACTCTGGGAGTGGTCCAAATACACTTTACAGTGTCCCTTGGGTTGGCCAAACTTTGCTGGTCTAACTGTGCCAACTTAAACTCCAGGTTAGGATTGTGCTATCAGTTGTATAAGTTGCTCAAGCACCTCCTTTTGGAACTGGAAAGAGAAGAGAAAAACATTCTCATACCAAATAAATAAAATTCTCCTGATGAATCAAGTATCCTTTTATTTCATTCATCAGGTTTCCTCACTTTTCATCGGCAAGCAAGCACCAGGCCATTTGCAATGAACAAAACAGAATTAAACACATTAAAACACAAACATTAAAGTGTGCAAAATACAATAGCAGCCAAACAAAAGGAACATAAAGCAATAGTTTCACTGTGGGAGCTAAACATGTGGTCAGAAACTCAGTGGGGGCAGCTGCTATCCCGCTCTGTCCACCCTAACGGGCAGCCTTGAATTCCAGACCACAGAACCAATAAGCATGATGAAACTGGCTGGCAGTTATGTAAAATACCACTAGCACCCCTATGTTCAATTAACTTAATTAGCCCCATTTGTTTCAGTGGAGCTTACAGCATGTTTCATTCGTACAGCACGAATCACAGCCTCAAGGTATTTCAGAAATCAGGGTGTGGAAGTCCCTGCCTTGAAATCTAAGGGCAACTAAGGTTCAAGATCTATGGGTAGAACTGCCAGGACTTGGTTCGAATGACTCATCTCTGACTTGGCACCAGACAGCTTCTTTTGATTCCATCCCCATACACTTCCTGTCTCATTCAAAACAAAGTACTGTACTGTATAGTCTGTATGAGATAGCAGAGGTGTCTGACAAGCAAATTTGTCATACACCTTCCTTTCTTGGGATTATTGATACCCTTAAGGATTGTTTGTCATTCCTTTTTACATGACTCCGTTACATTATACTTATGTAATATTAGAACAATGCTGTTACACAATAGTGTTTCTTTGACAACCATATTCTGTTTTTGGGATACACCAAAAGCAAAGATCCAAGTGCAGTACAATGTATGACACATTCTTCATTGGGCAAGGTTGATGGGAAAAAAATGACAACTCCATAGGACTATCGGCTCAACTAGTACATAATTGGAGTGGTTTGCCCAGGGGAAAATCTGAGAAGACTGCGTTCTAACAAGTTTGGAAGCAAGACAGTGATGCTAATGTGTCCAAAAGGATCTTTTTATTTTTAAAATAATAGAATGTAATACACATTTGCATTTTAGAAAGCTACCCTTTTCCGGGTCAAATTGTTATTCTGAAGTCTGAACATGTTGGGTTGTGGTAAAGATCTTTTGTGTAACATACACATTTTCCTGGACATTAAATCCTGAAGGTTTCAGTGCAACTCGTTTTCAGGCATTACGTTCCCTTACTTTCCCTGTGGTTAATTCCCACCTAGACTGGAGAAACCATGCGGGGTGGGGGGAGGCATATGGCATGGTTACTGCCCAAATGAGTGTCAATATTGTTGGTATCTAGACAGGGCCATATTGACTCCTGGGCTTTCAGGTATTTTGGCCCCCCTCCAAACTCTTCAGGAAAAGGAAGGCCCTCCCCTAGCCCTGGTAACTATTCCTTGTTACTGCTTCTCCCCAGCTCCCCCTATGTCCAAGCTCGTGGGCATGCCATTGGTCCAGCCGGCACTGTGTGGAGGCCTGGCTGGCCCGGAAGGGTGTTGCACCACCTGCCTCTGGGAGTTGGTTTGGCTAGCTGAACACACTCGGCCCTGCAACATCCTCTCCATCCACCCCTAGAAGCGGGGCTGGGCAATCCAGCTGCACAGGTGCCTCTTGGCCCTGGCTTGCCAACCGCTCCCAGGCTCTGCAGCCTAGGCTTGGCTGAATTGGTCCCTTGTGGGAGCTCCACATTGCTGTAGCTTGGCTCCCTGCAGCTAGGGCGAACTGCTCGCGGCCTTCCCAAACCTCAGCATATCCCAGCAGCCAACAACATATCGGAAGTGGTAATAAAATGATTGGAGAAGTGTAAGGAAAGGTCCATTGTGGGCTATAGGCAATGATGGGTTGTAGCCTCCTTTCATTAGTAGTAGGCTACTTCAGAGTACTGGGTGCAAGGGAGTGGCAACAGGATGCAAGCATCTTGTTGTCTCATGCCTCCCTGGGGCACCTGGTGGGCCACTGTGAGATACAGGAAGCTGGACTAGATGGGCCTTTGGCCTGATCCAGCAGGGCTCTTCTTATGTTCTTATGTTAGTGCTTTTGTTTACATCCAGACTTGGGGAGGGGCAGGAAATTGAATATATACATTCTCTGCATCCACTTCAATGTGCTATCCTGAGGGCACAAAAGAGCTTACTGAGATGGAACAAAGCCCCGTTCTAAAGAAATGAGTACTCTGCTTCTTAGGGTGGAATCTGAACCTGGAGTCAGGCTGGCACAGCTAGGCCAGCAAAGTTTGACTGGCACAAGGGACACCATAAACGTATATTTGGTATGTTTGAACCACCCTTGGAGTCAGAGACCAGCACACCAATGCGCGCCATTACCCTAACTCTGAGAGTGGTCCAACTGTGCTTTGCTGTGGTCCTTCTGCCAGCCAAACTGTGCTGGCCTAACTCCAAGTTAGAATTGCACCCTTAATCTATTTGCCTGTTTCTGCTAAAGTATCTTGTAAGGATTCCAGTGGCAGTCCTATCAATGTTGGGGGCGGGGAACTTGCCCCCCCAGCACGGTGCCAGTGGAACAGCACAGAGGCAGCTCGCTGCCCATTGGCTCCTGTGCTCAAACTGCTCCAAAATGCAGTGTGGCTTGGTAGTAGGGGTTGCGCAAGGGGGTAGGGAGGCAGCCCTGGGGGAAGAGATCTATGGGCCTGGGCCTGGGGAGGAGAATTGGCCAGGTCTGCAACTAAAGGATTCCGAAGAATGCTAAAATGCAAAATTTGCAGAGGCTGAGATTTTGCCTAATTTCCCAGATTTAAAGGCAGAGAATAACTGCTACATGCATTTTCCCAATAGAACTGATTGTTTCCAGTAACAGGCTTTGGCAGTGACACTATGGAACAAAACACAGCATTGGATCATATAAGATGACCTCCACTCTAATGTGACATCACCTGCTTTTATTTACAGCAGTCTGTAATCACTGAAGGAAGGTAGGACATTTTCCGTAATTGTCATTGATCAGCACAAAGGAAAAGCAGCTAACCTGAAACAAACCACCACAAAAGGTTCTTGTGTATCAAAATAATTTTATTACACGGATGATTTACAGAATAACTGTATCTTATCCACCTGGGTTGCATGGTCATGTCCAAAGAGACATTTCAGGGTAAGGAATATAGTAGTTAAGAAGTAAATGTGAAGAACAGATGGTAGCCCCAAACTGTATGTGCACAAATAAAAGTGAGGTATTCTGGTTTTACAATACTCAGAAGGGCTGACATAGAACACATCATGATCCGTAAACCAATGAACTGGGAAGAATAGAGCTTAAGATGAAATGTATACCTTTACAGGACAAAATAATAATCAAAATTAAAAAAAAGACATCTGACTGAAAGTGTATTATACATGAAGTAAAGTCAGACGGTAGATATTACAGGAAATAATGACATAAATATACTATCATTTTAATTTTATCTCATGTATTCAGTGTTATTCTACCACTTTTAATTGTTCATTGAAAACAAAATCAGCAGTACTGATTGCGGGTTACTTATGGACCTTCAGTGTCAACCCATGAAACAAATGATGAAAAACAAAATATCTATTTTTTGTTATCCATCTTTAACCTGATAGAACTGAAATTATTTTCATGGTTAGTTGTGGCTTAGTTTCCTAAACACACACACACACACACACACACACACACACACACACACACTTTACAGATATACATATAAAATGAAGTTGCCATTATTAATAAATTGTATCCAGTACATTATTGCATCACATTGGCCCTACAATGCCATATGACAATCTGAAGTAGTGGAACTTTTACAGATACAGATCCCTGTGTAGGGTCTCCCCTCTCAATTCTGCTATAGAACAGATCCCACTATAGAACTAATGGCTATAGAACTAAGAGCCATTTTGAAGCTGAAAACCTAGGAATTCTGCTTCCCCTTGTGTCAAACTACAAGTATCATTTTGCTGAACCCAGAAAGACACAATATTATTAACATTTAAATACAAATTTTCCATTTAAAAAAGTTCACAAAGCAGTCTACATAGCCAAATAAATAGACAGATAAATAATTGGTTCCATGCCCCCAAAAGGATCAACATCTAAATAGATGTAGAAGAAACACCAGTGAACAGTCACTGAAAAGACACTATGCTGGGGCAAATAGGGACTATTGCACTCCCTCTCATAAGTGTAATAGGTGCACCATTTTTTAAATGCCTCTTTGCCCAGTTAGCAGACATACAGATGAATGACTGAGCCACCTAAACACACACAAATTCAAGTACATGCATTCAGCAAATAAACAAGGCTTAAATTCCATCCACCATCCCACTCTCTAAATATGTTCCTGAGAATTAGTCTGAGAGTAGATAATAAAGCTGCAGTTCCCTCAGTAGGTCTCAATTCCTGCCTACCTGTTGTAATTTTTAAAGCGATAGTATGCATCCTTTGGATAATTTTAGCTTTACATACTGACTCCGGAACACGACTCTCATATAAGATGTGGACCAACTGTCTTACCTATATAACTTTGGAGACCGATGAGTTGGACAAGCTTATTATAAACGGCTCAACTGCCTGTGCTCACTGAGATGTCTATAGGCAGCATGACCCATGTTTTTCATTGTGTGGACAGCAATGCTGTTCTAATGTCTGCAGAACTCTTCAAAAGCAGACATGGCAACCATGGATGCTGAATTAGGTCCTCAGAGAGAGCAGCTTCACCTTCAATTAACTCACACTTCTCTTCACTCTGATTCAAACTCAAATCTGTAACTACTATCTATTTCTTTATCTCTCTCCCAGACTCTGATGAGTCTCACAATCTCAATGCAATAATGTCATTAACGGTGCAATCCTATCTTCTCATCAGTCAGTCTCATTGTGTTCAATGGAGCTTACTCTCAGGAAAGAAAGGTTTGCAGCCCACTGACATCAAGCCTTCTTTGCTAAGTCTCTGATCACTTATTAGGTCTCTTGGACACACCTGAGGCAAAAAAACTATTACCCATCAACACTATTGAACTCATTGTGAATTATTGGCTGTAGAAACAAAGCTGAATCAAGAACTAGGGTGGACTCTGCTAGGCACTGACCACACAACAGTTGTATTGATTCCAGTTCATTAATAACACTTCATCTAGTAGTTTATAACAATTACAAATATAAAGCATTAACATTTTGTAGCAAACTACCTCCCCCCCCAAAAAAAAACCGAATAGAAAAATGCATTAAACCCATTGAAAATATCTCATTAAGTAACTTGTTAAAAAAGCACCCAGTCATTTTATGCCACAAGGTCTCTTCTCCACAAGTACTAAATTGCACACACAAAAATCCCAGCCTCCAGTTTAAGTGCTGAAATAAGCTCAATATACCTGGCTTTCTTAATTTGCATCCTTGATTTTTTCCCCCTCTGAAATGACTTCCTTATTCACAACACAGGATCACTTAACAAGGTCTAGTCAGGCATGCTACATGATAACAGCTCTATTCATTAAGCACTGTGTGTGAGCGAACAGCTTGTGTTTCGAATGAGTTATACAAAAGAAAAATGGAAAGGTATTAATTGCGAGGAAGAAAGGAGACATCATGAAAGGAGACAAACGTTGATGTAGTAGAGAACATTCCAACCCAGTGATGGTGAACCTGTAACACGTGTGTCAAGGGTGACACGCCACAACGTTTGGGGTGAAACATCAGTGTTCATCAACACCTGACAAACTGAGTTTTACTCATTTTTCATTTTTGTAATTATCTGATGTTTCTTTATATAATACATGGCACCACACGATTGGACTGCACTATTTGTTTAAATAAATGAATATAAAGAATCATTTCTCTTTTGTTTGGGAGGAAGGGTTGACATGGCAGCAGAGTCAAGTTAAGCATTTTCCCAAGTTTCGACATGCTGAGCCCAAAAGGTTTGCCATCATTGTCCTAACCACTACCCTCTGCTCCTTCACCCTTCCTCTTCTCCTCCGTCCCCCTGTTTCTTTTCCAGTCCAGGAAGTGGAAAGGGCAGAGACTGGCACATTGCCAGGTAAAGGAGAAGACCTCTTAGTTGCAAACGACATAAGAGAAAATGTGCAAATCTTGTTCATACTTTCAAGATATGAGAGAGCCCAATTATCATGCTGGGAGAGCCCAATTATAATGGGGGGGGGGGGAGAGCATACATTGCTTCCAGGGGCCGCATTTGGCTCGTGGGCCTTATGTTTGGCACAGCTGCCTTAGGCCATGTCTGCACTTGCACATGATAAAGAGGGTTCATTAGGAGTAGTTCTCAAAGTCTACACACTTGTTTCCCCTTTAGCAAAACCAAAAATAGTTCGTGCTAACCCTTCGCTTTCAAGGTAATGCTGTCACACCTGCATCAATTTTCACTGCTACAGTGAATATTCAACAAACAGAAATGATCAAAGCTTGTTATGCTAGTGAAACAAACCAGAAAATCATCTTACAACACATATTCTCCTGTTTAAATAAATATACAGCAGAGATGGGGTAATAAATAATAATAATAATAATAATAATAATAAGAAGAAGAAGAAGAAGAAGAAGCAGAAGCAGACAACCACTTTAATCTCCAGCTGAAGAGGTCAAATCACTAAACTATTTAAATGCCATTATTCTATCTTGAGGTAGGTTCATACAGTAACAAATCCCAGGCTCTGCAGAGACCTGTGTAAACTAGCCCTGTAGCGACTCATACAAATATTGACCCAGTCCTGTGCTCTGTGCTGCTTTTATGGCTTTATTCTTGTTGAAGTAGGTCTTTTATCTGCTCTTTGTATCATTAATTGTTTTTATTATTGTTATTTTTATAATTGTTTTATTATATAATATGTATACCTCACTGAGCTTTGGAAAAGCAATTTATAAATAATACATAAATCTTCAGTTTAAACACATTCATGCCGGATGGAATGGGCTCTCTCTCTCTCTCTCTCTCTCTCTCTCTCACTCACTCACTCACTGCGCAATCCTAACATGGAGTTAGGCTGGCACATTTAGTGCTAGCAAAGTTTGGCTGGCACAAGGGCCACCATAAAAGACTTTTGGACCACTCTCAGAGTCAGGGAGGATGGTGCACATCTGTGTGCTTGCCTCTCTGGCTCCAAGAGTGGTCCAAACATACTTTACAGTGTCCCTGGTGCCCGCTAAACTTTGCTGACCTAACAGAGCCTGCCTAACTCCAGGTTAGGATTGCGCCCATACACTTCTACCCATTGCAAGCATGAGATCTGAAGCTGAAATCATTTTCAGCCAGTCAGGAGTTCTTCTTACTGAAGTATAATTGAAATCCATTAGAACATGTGGATAAATGTATTGTTTTAGAAGTGTGTTCTATTTTTTAAAATAGGCAACTCAACACTGCTCTGGCAAGAATGTCAATACATACATTTTAAAAATAATCAAGCAAATAAATAAGTCAACAAATAAATATGAATAAGGAGCTTCCAAATAGGAAGTTGGCAAAGTCACAACAAATGCCTTTTCTGGAGGACAAACGAAAAGGAGGTGCGATATCATATATCTTAACATTCGTATGCAGACACAAATTGAAGATCAAGCAAGCTGCTGAATGCTGGGCATTGGCCTACCAAAGCAGCATAGTTTGCAGAAATGGCAATATTTGGGGTAAAATGTGGTGGAGTGACATTGGTGTCACCATCTGGGCTACAGAAACCCTGGCCTCCGATTTAGCTACTCTGTGCTTCTTGCATTCTGTCTTAGAGCAAAACACTAAAACGAAGCAAATTTTTGCAAACAAAAAGCCAGTTTTGACTTTAACAGTAGTCTGCCATAGAATGCCAACAGATACACGAATTATGTTACAATGCAAAATGCACCTGGATTCTGCAGGAGAAGCCCCTGAAGCAGGAGGCTAAGGTCAATACATGCCCTCTCCTACTGACACATTAAACGTTTCCCAAACTTTTGAGAAAAAACAACTTTTTTTTTTGCAAGTAAAACTGGATGCATAGATTACTCTTACACCTGAAAAGGTTTACACTCCAAGTTTTGCCCATGCTGAGAGAATTCAGCCCTTGCCTCTCATTTCTGCATGTGTCACTGACCACCTTTTTGGAAAGAAGCAAGTGCAGAGAAGTGCAAAGATAAAATAGACCAACTCTCCTGAGAATAACAACATTTGAAGTATCTCTGCATTAGAATTAATTGAATTATTCAATCATACCTGATGCAAACATGCAAGCAGGAGCGATCGGGGGGGGGGGCGGAGTTGGCGCCCAGAGGCACAGTTCAGCACAGAGGTGCAGCTCAGAAGGGCTGGCCGCCCTTGCTCCAAGAAGCGGCCGTGGAAGCTGCTTCTCAGAGCAAGCAGGCTCCGAAGCGCCTTTTGGGAGGGGTGGGCAACCCTTTGGAGCTGCACCAGATTGCTCCAGGAAGTGAATTCCACAGCTAGAAGTAGCTGTGAAAGCTCCTTCCAGTAGTGGCTTTGTGCTCCTTCTCGGTGGTAGGGGGGCAGCCAGTGCTGTTGCCCCCCACCCAGCACCCCAGGCATTTGCACCTCTTGCCCCCCAGGCCCGCCACCGCATGCAACCTGAAAGTAGCTACCCCAGTGAAGGCTGATTGGAGGAGTCCAGGCCAACAGAGGGGATTGTATGTGATGTACAATTAATGTTTCAATCCTATGGACGCATACCTAAGAGTAAACCCATTGAACATAGTGGGATTCACTTATGAATAAGTAAGTGCAGTTACTTTCTTATAGAAACTAGCATTTCTATAAGAACACCCGTTACTAGCGTGTTCTGGCATGCAATTTGATAACAAATTTTTTCTTATAAAATCCAGAAGCTGTTTTTGCATGCTTTTTCCATCTAAAACAACCCCAACACTCTGACAGCCTTGGCCCAAATTAACGCCAAGATAGCCTCCTGCTTCGCAGAAGTGTTTTCCCAAGATTTAAAATATTAAATAAATATTTCTACATCAAAATACCCATTTTCCTGTCGCATTAAGCCTAATTGCCGACTCCAAGAATAAATTAAAATATATCTGTTAAAGTTAAAAAAAGGTGAGGTTTAAAAACATATTTTATACCCTGCAAGGAACTCTAGAACTTCACATCAAATACATACAAAAGGTCACACTAACAATCAGGTTCCTATAAAAAGTGACCGAGGTAGCCTTATACAGTACAGTAGAAAGAAAGAGAACAGCACAGATCTGACCATTCAGCCCATGTAGCCAGGAAATGGCCGGCTAGCCTGGTAAAACTGTGCCTAGAGATCAATAATTGTCTTTAGATCCAGAGTCCTGGGTTTCATAACACGCAGGATGCACACACTCAGCAAGTCTGCAGAGGGGCCTCTTCTAATTATTTACATCTGTTCCAGTGTCCAACCTCTAAGCTGGCCAACCAGCATCACATCCTGTGTTTCAGCAGTTGCAGGCACACCAGTCACATGTGCTGCAGACTGAAAGAGCAAGTCTGGCTGGAGCATGAGCCCTCCACACCGTTCAGAATGGAGCTGTCAATCAGCATGCGCCTCTTTCTGAAACTGGGAAATGGAGCCAAATGGGGCGGGAGGGAAAGAGGGCTTGAAATAAAAGTTATTGATATGACTGGACAGCATTCCACATTAAACTGGAGCAAAGTCAATTCTGGATGAGAAAAATGATGTTTCAAGATGCATGATTCTCTTCCAAAAGGAGGTTGTTTAACGCAATCACAGAAGCTGCAAAGTCAACCAGCTCCACAAAGTCTGATGTAATTATGTTAACGCCCATGACGCCTGGTTTCTGTGACTTCACCCAGTTCAGAATGAAAGGCAGATTCCTAAAGGGAAAAGAAAGGAACATGTCACACAATCCTTTAGCACGTGCATGAGAAGCACACAGCATCCCATAACCATCAGCTTGCTACCTTGGTACACAGGATTTTATGAATGCAGCATTCCCTGACAGATTCAGCAGACAGTCCAGTATGCTAATTGTGAATAGTTTCTTTTAGGATCAAGAGTGACATCCTGCCACCAACCAGAATCTGCCATACCACGTGACTTTTTGCTCATAGGTGAACATATGCAAAGCAAGACATATTTGTTCTTATCTCTCATTAAAATCGGATTTTGGAATGCATAAGGAATTGCTCAACAATTATGTGTCCAGGAGAGGAGGAAGGAGACAAGCAAAAAATCCCCCCTAATTTGCATTATGTGTTTTCCATAAAGAGGGCTTTCAGAAGTATTCTGTGAGTGGAGTACATTTCAATATTCATTACTTTGTTTACAGACTACATTGAAAAGGACAGAATATAGGAGAGGCACCAAATTGTTCATCAATTAGCCAGATATTATATATCTGGATTATCAGAAAGCATTTGACACAGTCCCTCACCAAAGGCTGCTGAAAAACCTTCACAGTCAGGGAATAAGAGGTCAGGTCCTCTTGTGGATTGAGAATTGGTTGAGGATCAGGAAGCAGAGAGTGGGGATTAATGGGCAATTTTCACAGTGGAGAGAGGTGAAGAGCGGTGTGCCCCAGGGATCTGTCCTGGGACCAGTGCTTTTTAACTTATTCATAAATGACCTGGAGACAGGCATAAGCAGTGAGGTGGCCAAATTTGCAGATGACACTAAACTCTTCCGGGTGGTGAAGACTAGAAAGGATTGTGAAGAGCTCCAGAAGGATCTCTCACAACTGGAAGAATGGGCAATAAAATGGCAGATGCGTTTCAATGTAAATAAGTGCAAAGTAATGCACATTGGGGCAAAAAATCAAAAATTCACATATAGGTTAATGGGTTCTGAGCTGTCAGTGACAGACCAGGAGAGAGATCTTGGGATGCTGGTGGACAGCTCAATGAAAATGTCAACCCAGTGTGCAGCGGCAGTGAAGAAGGCAAATTCCATATTAGGGATAATTAGAAAAGGGATTGAGAATAAAGCAGCCAATTTTTTGCATTGTACAAGCCAATGTATTGCATTGTACAAGGCAATGGTAAGGCCACACCTAGAGTACAGTTTTGGTCTCCACATCTCAAAAAGGACATAGTGGAATTAGAAACCGTACAGAAAAGAGCAACTAAAATGATTACTGGGCTGGGGCACCTCCCTTACGAGGAAAGGTTACAGCGTTTGGGGCTCTTCAGTCTAGAAAGAAGGCGCCTGAGGGGGGACATGATTGAGACATACAAAATTATGCACGGAGTGGACAGAGTAGATAAAGGAATCTCTTTTCCCTCTCACACAATACCAGAACCAGGGGACATCCTCTAAAACTGAGTGTTAGGAGAGTTAGAACAAACAAAAGAAAGTATTTCTTTACCCAGCGTGTAATTAGAATGTGGAACTCCTTGCCATGAGATGTGGTGATGGCATTGGGCCTGGCTGCCTTTAAAAGGGGATTGGATAAATTTATGGAGGAAAACTCCATTACAGGTTACAAACTATGATGGGTATGTCCAGTCTGAGATTAGCTGGTCGCTCATCATGAGGGCTGGGTAGGAATTTTTTTTCTGTCATCCAAATTGGCCAAGTATGGATGGCAGTTTTTTTTTGCCTACCCCAGACTGGCAAGGGAGGGATGGGTGTTCAGTAGGTTACATGAGTTACATTGTGCTTAATAAAGTTAAACCCCAACCTCAGTCTGGTGTCTTCCTTGGGGGTGGTGCAAGGGTAATAGTCTACTTTAAAATGCCAGATGCAGGGGAGTGGCAGCAGGACACAAGTATCTGGTTGTCTTGCATGCTACCTGAGGCATCTGGTGGGCCACTGTGAGATACAGGAAGCTGGAGTAGATGGGCCTTTGGCCTGATCCAGCAAGGCTTTTTCTTATGTCCTTATGTTCGTGATAGATTTCAAATTCTTGCTAAATTGTTAATGTTTAAATACAAAGCTACATGCAAAGGAAAAGTTAACTAAAAAATAAAACTCCCCCTTACAGACACTCAGGCAGGGTCAATCAATGTGCATTACATGAGGAAGGGGGAGTGGCAGCAAGCTCGACCTACATGCATTCATGTAAATACCTGTGCGCATGTAGGAGCCCATCTAGGGTCTCTGTCTTTCTCTATGGACATTTAAATGAACGGGCATAGATTGAGATGCCTGCCCATGCACATTCTTTGTACACAATCCTAAACTGGAGTTAGGCCAGCACAGTTCAGCCAGCAAAGTTTGGCTGGCACGAGGGCTGGCACACCGTAAAGTACGTTTGGACCACCCTTAGGAGTCAGAGGCCAGCACACAGACGTGGGCCATCCCCCCTGACTCAGAGAGTGATCCAAACACGTTTTACGGTGGCCCTGGTGCCAGCCAAACTTGGCTGGCCTAACTGTGCTGGCCTGACTCCAGGTTAAGATTGCTTCTTTAATGTCTATAAGAGGCAAATGTATTTGCCAATACAAGTGAGTAGTTTGTGTCCAAACAAGCAGCAGTAAAGTTGTAATAACAGCTTCCTTTCTTTTAAGAATCCATTTTCTTGTAAGTTATATGTTCTGGATGAATGAGCTATTGTGCTTTAATACCTGACAGCATCACATGGCCTTTCAATGAATTTCTGCTACCGTGTTAAGAAAGATGAACAATTTCAATTTAAAATGTACAAGTTACAAAAAGCAGGAAGTACGTCATTGTAAATTTAATAGAAAAAAGCTTTGTTGACCTTTTTTGGGTAAAATTTATGCATTGTTGCTTCTGAAAATATCTTAGGAATTTATAATGAAAGGTATTGTACTGATGTTTATAGTTTAATAAAGATGTTTTAACTATCGTCGTTTTACTATCAGTCTCTGTATTAAGTTGTTCTGGCTTTGCAAAATAATAGCCCAGTCTTGAGCTGCCTGCCTGTAATAGTGTTAACAAATATTTAAGAAATTAAGGGTTATTAGCCACTGAAGTAAGAGGGATAGACAGAAAGAAGCATGGCTTCCATTCTCATTTGTTCACCAGAAGAAAGCACTTTAGCGCTATCTAGTGTCAGAAAAGCAGAACAACTTTGGATAACAGCAGTGATTTGCAAGTTATATTTAACTGCAAAAGAGATGACGAAATGTCACTTTGAATACTTGAAACTAGCGGTTTTCAAACCTTTTAGCACCGGGACCCACTTTTCAGAATGGCAATCTGTCCGGGACCCACCAGAAGTGATGCCATGGCCGGAAGTGCCATCATTATGACACCAGAACCTACTGCTTTCCTTAGAATACAGCAAGAAGTGGGGTTATTTATCAGCAATTTTCCAATAGCAAAGTTAATCAGAAAGAAAGAAAAAGCCTATTTACAACGTTGACACAAGCAAAACAACCACACAGCCCTCCCCCTTTCCAGCACCCCATCTTTCCATATTTTCAATATGTTGCCCTAGGGCCTCTGCGACCCACCTGAAATTGGCTCATGACCCACTGGTGGGCCCTAACCCACAGTTTGGGAACCACTGCTCTAAACCAGTGGTTTTCAAACTTTTTAGTACAGTACCAGAACCCATCAGAAGTGATATCATTATCCTGAAAGTGTTGTCATGGCTGGAAGTGACAACATCAAGCAGGAATGTTTGTAACACCCCTGTACAACAAAATCAAATAGAATCAATTAATTAAATTAGAAGTTTACAATGCATTTCAAAATGGATTTTAAACCCTCTTAACCAGTTTTGTGAACTTCGTGAAATCGCGTTGTGAATTTTGTTGAACAGTGCTATATACATACTGTTGGTTGGTTAGTTATCTGTTTAAAAGAAAATCCCCCAAACATCGCAAAGGCTGGAATCCTATTCACACCTACCCGGGAATAAGCCCCATTGACTATCATTGTTAAAAGCATATTCACAGTAGCCTGTTAAAAGTACACATCTTTTAACAAATCAAGTAACATTTCGCCAAATTCAGTCACATGCCATCAAGCCTAATAAAAAATAAAATACACATTGAAATGAATGGGGACCCACTTGACATTGGCTCATGACCCACCTAGTGGTTTGAGAAACACTGCTCTAAACCCATGCAGAGATATGGGAGCCAACATGCAAACCAGCTGGCGTGTTGGTTCAGGATGAGTTGGATTCAAGTCATCCAGCAGCCTGCCATGAATCTCAGCCATGAATCTCACCTAAGGCCAGTCCCTATCTCTCACTCCAACCTATCTCACGGTTTGGGAGGGTTGTTGGGAGGTTGTTGCTGTGATAATAAAAGAAAAGGGAGGAACCATGTACATTGCCCTGAGCTCATTGGAGGAACGTTGGTATATATAACCAAATATTTTTCTAGTTGTAATGACAGAGGTAGGGCTATAAGCTTCAAAGGATTGCAATGCAGCATAATGAATAAAACCCAGACCAAACATATAAGGATAAAAGAAAAGGGAGGAACCATATACAGATAATAACCCACTCATGTAGAAATCAGCATTTTCCATTGATATAGGGCATATTTGAATGCAAAGATAACATGGGCTTCCTTACCTGTGAATGGTTTCCCATGGCCTAAGACAAGAATGCTTTTTACTTCTTAATTTATGAGTTTGGAATCTTCCACATGGGTTCTGTACAGAAGGTTGGACACTCACATAGGTATTTGATTTCCATGGGTTTTTGAATCTTTTAAGAAGGAGATGCAACAGCATCCTAGATTGTCACCCAGGGAGAGTTTGGAGGACAGAAAGTGTGCTGCCTCCAAAGGGAAAACCCTCAAGGGGAATCAAAAGGTGCAGACAAGTTGTGCTAGGATATATTTGCTGAAGAATGATTGACAGTGTAAAACGAGGGGCTAAGATGGGTGTCATGAATGTACTTTTTGGTACATTTGTGACACTTTTAGCCTGCGCATGTACCGCTGGCGATAAAACCCTTTGGATCAGGCCCTTAGATTGCAATCCTATCTTACCAGAAACAACCACCTCTATTTATAGCATTGAAGGGATTACAAATGGATATATGTGAAGTATGGATATATACTGTTTCATGCTCAAAAACAGTTATTCAAAAGCTATTATTTACTATGAAAAAAATAGAAGCCATAACTATAGAACATGGTTACCAGAACCAGGGAACATCCACTGAAATTGAGTGTTGGGAGAGTTAAAACACATAAAAGGAAATACTTTTTAACCCGGTGGGTAATTAACCTATGGAACGCCTTGCCACAGGAGGTGGAAATGGCATCTGGCTTAGATGCCTTTAAAAAGGGAATGGACAGATTTCTGGAGGAAAGGTTCATTGTGGGCTATAGGCCATGATGCATTGTGCAACCTCCTTACGTTAATAGTAGGCTACATTAGAATGAGAATCGAATGTGAATACCTCAGAATGTGAATCGAGAACTACCAGAAGTACAAGCTGGTTTCTGAAGAGGCAGAGGAACTAGAGATCAAATTGCTAACTTTTGCTGGATAATGGAGAAAGCAAGAGATTTCCAGAAAAATATCTACTTCTGCTTCATTGACTATGCCTTTGATTGTGTGGATCACAACAAACTGTGGCAAGTTCTTGAAGAGATGGGAGTACCAGTCCACCTTATCTGTCTTCTGAGAAACCTGTATGCGGGTCAGGAAGCTGCAGTTAGAACTGGATAGGGAACAACCGACTGGTTTCAAATTGGGAAAGGAGTACGACAAGGCTGTATACTGTCACCCTGCTTATTTAATTGTAGGCTCGGCCCAGAAAGGCTGGGCTGGATGATTCACAAGCTGGAATCAAGATTGGTGGGAGAAATAACCTCAGATATGCAGACGATACCACTCTAATGGCAGAAAGTGAGGAAGACCTAAAGAACCTTCTGATGAGGATGAAAGAGGAAAGTGCCAAAATTGGCTTGAAGCTTACAGTTAAAAAAAACTAAGGTCATGGCAACCACTCCCACCACTTCCTGGCAAATAGAAGGGGAAGAAATAGAAGCAGTGACAGAGTTTATTTTCCTGTGTTCCAAGATCACCGCAGATAGTGATTGCAGCCCTGACATTAAAAGACATTTACTTCTTGAAAGGAAAGCTATGGTGAACCTAGACAACTTAATAAAAAGCTGAGATATCACCCTGCCAACAAAGGTTTGCCTAGTCAAAGCGATAGTTTTCCCAGTAGTCATGTATGGCTGTGAGAGCTGGGCCATAAGGAAGGCAGAGTGCCGAAGAATAGATGCTTTTGAATTATGGTGTTGGAGAAGACTCTTAAGACTGCAAGGAGATCCAATTGGGCAATCCTACAGGAAGTCAAGCCTGATTGCTCCCTGGAAGGACAAATCCTGAAGCTGAAGCTCAAATACTTTGGCCACCTCATGAGAAGAGAGGACTCTTTAGAAAAGACCTTCATGCTGGGAAAGATTGAAGGCAAAAGGAGGAGTGGGCGGCAGAGGATGAGATGGTTATATAGTGTCACTGAAGTAAAGAACATGAAATTGGGCGAACTCCGGAAGCTAGTGGAGGGCAGGGAGGCCTGGCACGCTGTGGTCCATGGGGTTGCAAGAATCGGACATGACTTAGCGACTGAACAACGAACAACTTCAGAATGCCAGGTGCAAGGGAGTGGCAACAGGATGCAAGCATCTTGTTGTCTCGTGTGCTCCCTGAGGCACCTGGTGGGCCACTGTGAGATACAGGAAGCTGGATTAGATGGGCCTTTGGCCTGATCCAACAGGGCTCTTCTTATGTAACTTTAGTACAGTGGGCCTTCCTTATCCAGGGCACCTGCAGATTCCATCATACATGGATGCCTCCCTGTGCCTTAGAGGGCCTCCAGAATGCGACTGGACGTGATTTCTAGATGTATCCAGGAGGCCTTTTGAGGCCCAGGGATGACTGCAGCCGACTCCATGGGCTTCCCAATGCCTCAAAATATCAAGGTATGACCAAAAGTCATGGATATGAACTGGAGGTCCTCAAGGCCTTCTGAGGGAGAAGGATGGTCATGGAGTGGGCTGTGGCCTGGTGCAACCTCCAAAGTCATTGCAGTGCTGCGACCCTACTCCCATCGGGATCCCTGAATATATGGAATTTGTTATCTGAGGAGGCTTCCCAAACAAAACCCTCATGAATAATTAGGGGCCCCTCTACTACCTACTAATAACAGCACTGTAAGTAGCAGTAGCAAAGTGGGAAAGATTTTGATATCACTTATTTCTGCTATTGTGAATTGGTACTGTGTTTATTTTAAATAGTATATTTAATTTTTGCACAGAATAGTTTATAGGTTATATATCCTGAATTTATGGCCATTTGAGCTCAATGCGTAAGTTTTTTTTCTCTTTCTCTGTATATGGAGCAGTTGGTTCAGAGGATGCTGACAGCCATTTTCAAATAGCTGAAGGGTTATCATGCAGAAGAGTGTGAGAGGGGCTTTCTCTTTGAGATTTCTGAGGGCAGGACTAGAACCAATTGGTTGAAACTACAGGGAAGTGCCTTGAGGAAGAATTTCCAGTCTGGCATTGGAACAGATTGCCTTGTGCAACTATGTGCTTTACCTCCTTGGAGATTTTAAGCAGAGCTTGACAGACATCTGTCAAGAATGCTGTAGGAACTGTTATGAGCAGGCTGGATTACCTGTACCTCCAACATCCCTTCCAAGAGGGGGGGGGGAGACGCCTTCTAATCGAGAATAACATTTCTTCCATCTGATGAAGTGGACTGTAGCCCATGAAAGATGACACTTCAATAAGTATGTAATGTTAATCATCACATTTTTACATAGGCTTAAAAAAAATTAACTCATCCTGTGTAATGTCTTTAGGGGAAGCAATTGCATTACCGATTTTGGTCTGTTGTTGTTGTTGTTGTTGTTGTTCAGTCGCTAAGTCGTGTCCGAC
>JAJKFI010000027.1:5184488-5212178 GCA_029204185.1 Lerista edwardsae | reverse complement strand
CAGGCCAGTGGGCGTGCCCAAGAATGTTAGATACACTGGATAAGCCATGACGTCACATTCTTGAAGCCATGGACCTGGACCGAACAATATGGCTGACTCAGATAATCGCCGCGAACCTCCTTGGCCGCGAACGACGAGGATTGCCGCCGGAGGGGCTCTCTCGCTCGCATGGCGCATGTGAAAGTTAATTTTAGGCGGGGGTGAGTGTAGAAGTTTAAAAAAATACTCTTAATAGCCTAGAAGTAAAAAAGAATTCCTCTCATATTGACAACTACTTGTGTCATGAAGAGATTTTAATGTAATTTTCCTACATATTTATCTAATTTTTGCCCACCCTCCCCTTTTTTTCTTTCCTTCCCGTTCACACTTTATTTCTGGTTGTGTAGATTTCAAAAAATAAGTCTGTCAAAACAGTGCAATCCGAGTTTAAATAGACAGCAAGTGGCATTTCGTCCGGTGTGTTCAGTAATATAATTATGCGGAATTAAACCTTGGAATTGCATATTAACTCATAATTAGGTTACCAATGATGTTTCTCCACGATCACACGTTGTTATTTTGGTAAGTTTTTACTTCAGGAGTAAACGATTCAGCCCTAAACATCATGCGAAAACCCATTTGAAATGCTTGGAATGAGCAATGTTTTGTACTTAACAACATGGCCGCTAAGCCCGCCCCCTGGGCGTCAATTCCTTTCTATTCATTGTTAAGGGAGGGCCGGGGGTTGGGCGTGCCTGTCCGGAGAGGGGAAAAGAGCTGGAATGCAGCTGTTAGACTTCCTCAGGCTGTGCAGCTTCCTTGGAGCTGCCCCTGCTGTTTAGTGGGAAAAAGTGGGCAAGATTGTTTCCCGGCATTCCCTTCTCTCCACCCACTGCCCCACTCAAAAGATTATTGTCGCAGTCAGCAGCACGGCACAACCCATCTTTTCAGATGCTATCTTTTCTACATGCGTCCAGGTCAGAGCCAGCATGAAACAGTAACCTGAGTATAAATTTAAGAGAGAAACAAGGACTTACCACTAACCGAGCCCTTCACAGTGGATGAATTACCATGGCTCGTCCATGCGATGAGCTCAGTCACTCTTCCGGTGGATGGATTACCTAAAAAAAATATAACCACTTGATGTATTACAGTGGTTTGATTTTAGTATTTTGAACTGTAAATACACTATCCCCAGTGTACTGGATTGTTTTCAAGAACCAACACATTTCCAGTTTTAGAGAAATCATATCCTCATTCACAAAACATAGATTAAGAGCGCAGTCCTAACCTGGAGTTAGGGCAGCAAAGTTTGGCCAGCAAAAGGGACACTGCAAAGTATGTTTGAACCACTCTCTGAGTCAGAGAGGCCAGCACTTGTGCCACCTTCCCCCACTCCAAGAGTGGTCCAAATGCACTTTATGGTGGCCCTTATGCCAGCCAGACTTTGCTGGCCTAACTGTGCCGGGTTGCACCCTAGGTAAGCTAAACGACACTAACTGCTTATACCATGCAAATAATTCTAGTGTCTTTACGTTATCTTGCAACTTAGTCTCTTTGAATTGGCATGTCCCCTTGGTCTTTCAGCTCCAATCCCACCCCACCCCCAAGCCATCTTTTTAAACCATACAGCTGCTCCTGTGATAATAGAACTTTTGGAGATTGAAGGGATTTGGGTCATGTTCTTTGAGCAGAAAGATGGGTGTGTTCAGTGCTTTGCTTCTTGCATGTGGAGGGGGAATGCTGGGGTATTCTGAACACATCAGGTTGTCTTTGATGGTCCTTTCCCCCCTCACTGATTCAGCAGCTCCTAAAAAGAGCATACTGTATCCAGTGGGGTGGTAGTGCTGGATTGGGAGGAGAGGAAAGGGGATGTACCCTCCATAAGCCTCCGGCTCTGCAATGGGTGTCCTTGGACCTGTAGCAACTCTGTAGCTGGCGCAAGGCCAAGGAGAAAAAAGGGGTAGGGGGACTGCAAAAAGGCAAGAAAGATCCAGCATGTGCCATCCCTATAGGATCTACCTCCCTCCCATAGCTTCACCGCCCCCCCATCCCGTTGTCAAAGCATTTGTATATTTCTGCCTGCAGTGAGATGCCTGAGGCTACAATCTTATACACACTTACATGTGCCCAGATTGTGCACTGATCAAAAGCCCATGCATCTGTCTGCAGGAGAGAAACATGCATTTGTGTTTCACCAGTTTCTTGAAGCCACTATACGGGTAAAGAAAAAGGAAACACACACACACACACACTGCTTCATCCACCACTTCACTTCACCACCGTGCTTCATCCACCACTTCTAACACTCAACAGTGCGTCAGAAACAGTTTGGGAATAAGCAATCAATATTAGTTTGTTTGATCCTAATTTTGTGTGTGATGTGTGTGAAGCATTACAAACACAGTGACTTGTCACCGGGGATAGCTCTTCAGGGCTTGCAAGCCAAGCAAGCATCCGCAGCCTGAAAGAGCAACAGCCAGCTAAACGTGTTAGACACAGGAAATGATTGTATTAAGAGAATGAGGCTTGCGAATAGAAAACATTAACCCTTGGGTCACAGCTTAGACGCTTCCCCAGAGTAACGACTGAGGACTTTTTCAGGCAACAGAACAAACATTTTATTCTAAGCACTCTGATACGTCTAGCAAAGCAGACACACCAAAAGGTCCCTATAGTGAGTCTATAGCAAGGTCATGCTCAAAATCCTACAAGCTCGGCTTCAGCAGTATGTGAATCGAGAACTACCAGATGTACAAGCTGGTTTCCGAAGAGGCAGAGGAACTAGAGATCAAATTGCCAACCTTCGCTGGATCATGGAGAAAGCAAGAGAGTTCCAGAAAAACATCTACCTCTGCTTCATTGATTATGCTAAAGCCTTTGATTGTGTGGATCACAACAAACTGTGGCAAGTTCTTGAAGAGATGGGAGTTCCAGACCACCTGATCTGCCTTCTGAGAAACCTTTATGCGGGTCAGGAAGCCACAGTTAGAACTGGACATGGAACAACCGACTGGTTTCAAATTGGGAAAGGAGTACGACAAGGCTGTATATTGTCACCCTGCTTATTTAACTTATACGCAGAGTACATCATGAGGAAGGCAGGGCTGGATGACTCACAAGCTGGAATCAAGATTGCTGGGAGAAACATCAACAACCTCAGATATGCAGACGATACCACTCTACTGGCAGAAAGTGAGGAAGACCTAAAGAACCTTTTGATGAGGGTGAAAGAGGAAAGTGCCAAAATTGGTTTGAAGCTCAACATTAAAAAGAGTAAGATCATGGCAACCACTCCCATCACTTCCTGGCAAATAGGAGGGGAAGAAATGGAAGCAGTGACAGACTTTATTTTCCTGGGCTCCAAGATCACCGCAGATGGTGACTGCAGCCATGAAATTAAAAGACGTTTACTTCTTGGGAAGAAAGCTATGGTGAACCTAGATAGCTTAATCAAAAGCCGAGACATCACCCTGCCAACAAAGGTTCGCATAGTCAAAGCGATGGTTTTCCCAGTAGCCATGTATGGCTGTGAGAGCTGGACCATAAGAAAGGCAGAGCGTCGAAGAATCGATGCTTTTGAATTGTGGTGTTGGAGAAGACTCTTGAGAGTCCCCTGGACTGCAAAGAGATCCAATTGGTCAATTCTCCAGGAGGTCAAGCCTGATTGCTCCCTGGAAGGACAAATGCTGAAGCTGAAGCTCCAATACTTTGGCCACCTGATGAGAAGAGAGGACTCTTTAGAAAAGACCCTCATGCTGGGAAAGATTGAAGGCAAAAGGAGAAGGGGGCGACAGAGGATGAGATGGTTAGATAGTGTCACCGAAGCAATGAATATGAAATTGGACGAACTCAGGAAGCTAGTGGAGGACAGGGAGGCCTGGCGTGCTGTGGTCCATGGGGTCGCGAAGAGTCGGACACGACTTAGCGACTGAACAACAACAAGTGAGTCTCTGTGGAATAGATGGTAAAAAGTGTCAAGGAGCTGGGGTAGAATAGAGAACCATGCAACCAGATGGAAATTGGTTCTTTGTCTATTAAAATGCATGAGCGTGCGTGCATACACACACACACACACACACAGAGTATGTACATTACAGTACAGTAGTTGTATGTTTGAGAGCACACTCCTAACCTGAAGTTAGGCCGGCACAGTTAGGCCAGCAAGGTTTGGCCAGCACCAGGGCCACCATAGAGCGAGTTTGAACCACTTTTGGAGTCAGAGAGGTTGCTGGCCTAACTGTGCCAGGCTTACTGCAGGTTAGGATTGCGCTCTCAGTCCTGGAGGGGTTAAATGCAAAGCTTAGAAATTAAAGACGGGAGGGGGAAGGTGTCATGAACAGTTGGTTTCATGCAGGAGTCACCTTGGTCACGTTGCTCCAGTTCTATATGTCAAGTTTAAAAGGGGAGAGCACTGTTTCTCAAACTGTGGGTCGGGACACACTAGGTGAGTTTTGAGCTTAATTTCGAGCTAATCCATGCTGTGCATGGATTGCACAGCACCTAGTGCAGCCATAATTGACAATATGGGAAAATAGGACACTGGAAAGGGGGAGGGCTGTGTGGTGATTTTGCTTATGTCAAGGTTGTAAATAGGCTTTCCCCCCTTTCTGATTCACGTTGTTATTGGAAAATGGCTGAGAAATGACCTAATTTATTGCTGTATTCTTAGGAAAGCAGCAGGCTCTGGCATCACAGTGATGGCACTTCCAGCCATGACATCACTTCTGGTGGGTTCCAGACAGACTGTCATTCTAAAAAGTGGGTCCTGGTGCTAAAACATTGGAGAATCAGTGGCACAAATAATTTATTTTGCCTCAGAGGTTCAGCAGGAAGTTGCCAACTGCTTTTAAAAATATTGTAAACATTAAATAATAACTTTTGGAAAGTTGTCAGAAGATAAAATAATGGCAGGGAGGAATTGCCCATCACCAGTGCAACTGCATTAAACACAGTGATACTTGGACAACACCAGTCCGAGCAACACAAATGGCAACACAAAAGGAAAATTTGCATTTTCCTAGCAATTTCTGAAAATACAATTCCTTCATAATAGACTTTGCAACAACTTTGCAACACTTTCCCTACACAACAAACACACATTATTCACAGCATACACGAAGGATGACAGTGTTTATATGTTGGTTATTGTATAGAAGAGGGTATTTTGGCAGGTGCAGCTTTTCAATTTCAGCTGCACCTGCCAAAATTCTATACAATGGTTAAAGGTATAGGCACTCTGTCCTCCATTGTCACCCTGATTATTTAGAACCATCCTAAAAATATGCACCACCTGATAATTTGGTATGGACTGTAAGAAGTCCAACCTATTTTTGGAGAATTGCTCCACTCAAATAACAATGAATTTGTCAATTTCCTTCTTTGATAGCCCAGGTGAGGAGTACAGTATTTTCTGTTTTTCCTACTTGATAGCAGTTCTGACCTATCACCTTTCATTAGCTTTAGAACTTTCAAGGTCTTGCAAAAAATATAATAACTTTTAAAGCATTTATTACTTACTTTGTGGCACACTGGAATAACTGAAGCGTGTGGTGCTGGCCTTGTCAGGCAGGTTTTCAGGAGAATGCAAGGGTTCTGTGGAAGGCAAAAAATCCTTCCTTGTCAAATGTGTCACAGCAATATTTTACTGAAGGATTGGAAAGCCCTGCTAACTGGGCAAGAGGCACTTTTCAAGTGGTGTTCCTCTAGCAGGGGGAGAGTAATTGTCCCTATTCACCCCTGCGCCGTGTCTTTTCTAGTGGCTGTTGCTGGTGGCGTTCTGCATTTCTTTTTAGATTGTGAACCCTTTGGGACAGGGAGCCTTTTAACTTTATATTATTTGCCTGTAAATAGCTTTGTGAACTTGTGGTGAAAAGCTGTATATAAATACTTGTTGGTTGATTGATTGATTGAGCAAGAGATACAAAACTAAGAGCCAGGCTTCATTTTGGCATTTACACAGCTATAAGGTAAAGAAAGAAAAGCAGTGGTGTAGCCAGGGACAGTGTTACCTGGGCTCAGTTGTGGACCTACTGATATGTCTGGGCGGGGGGCAAAGGCCCCGGGCGCAATGCTCCTAGGGTGGGAGGAGGGTGCTAATGAGGCGCTTTACCTTGCCAAGAGATGAACGGTTTCTGATGCAGATTTTATTGAATTTTATAAAATGTTATAAAATATAGATTTTATTGAATGGCAGGCTCCTAGAAAACCCCTTCTGTCATATGTCTTGTGCCTCTTCTGTATATCTTGACTTCTTTTCTGCTTCCTTCCTCCCCCCCCCACCCCCGCATCTCCCTACAGCTTGTCTTTCCTTGGCTTCAGCATTTTCAGTATCCTCCAGCCCAGAATTACTGAGCCTGTGTTTTGAAGGAACAGGATGACATGTTTCCATTACTAAACGTTTCCGATCATTCACTTCCTTAACAGTTTAAAATGAATAGAGCCAAAAAGTCAAATATTTCCAAATTGCCGGAAGATCTCTGTCAGATTTTGCTTGAGTAAATTAAATTTTTAAAAAAAGAACAATCTCAGTTTTGTTATTGATTTAAACACTTATTTCGGATTGTGTATAAGAACAGGTCAATCATTCTTGGCATCTATCTGGATTTTGGAAGAACTCAGTTATCTGCTGCCTGTAAACTTGCGAAAAAGAGAATATAATGATGAACATTCAGGGTGCAATCCTAACCTGAAGTTAGGCCAACACGTTGGGCCTGCTCAAGGGCCGCCACAAAGAATGACCCTCTCGGAGTCAGAGAGGCCAACAGACAGATGTTTACCCTCCTCCCTGACAACAAGCGTGGTCCAAACGCACTTTTTGGTGCCCCTTGTGCCGACCAAACTTTGCTAGCCTGTGCTGGCCTAATTCCAGGTTAGGATTACACCCTCAGAATCTCTGTGATATACACAGAGGATATTCCAGTGGAAGATAGCATTGAACAGCTGTTTCTTGCATTATCATCAAGTGCAGGTAAATGAAAAACTTATACAGCAAAAAGAGAAAAAAGCAAATGGAAGTTATTGTTTCATTAATTTATTGATTAATAATTATTAGGCAGCAAGAAGAACAAAATCACAGTGTAGACAATATGACATTGATGACCCATGGCTAAGCTCCAGAGCTCAATGGGTGTTCTACCACAGAGCAAGCAGAGTGCCCCATTCAATTCAATAACAAAGGCATTCTGTGTATACAATGAGGGTAATAATATTGAACTAAGGTTACCATATACGAACTGGGACAGAGTGCCTATACCTTTAACCATTGTATAGAGGAGGGAATTTGGGCAGGTGCAACTTTTGAAATGCTTCCATTTCGAGCTCCACCAGCCAAAATTCCCTTTTCTATACCAGTGGTCTCCAAACGGGAGATCACAGCAGAGAAAAGCATCCCTGGTGCCAACAGCTCTTACCAACCCTCCAGGAGCACTTCTGAAGACCCTGACTACAGCTCCCAGGGGTCTTTGCGGTTAGCTGCATCTGGGGTCTGCTGCCCCAGCATGTCTTGCACATGGAATTCCATACACATAGAACTGGCTGGCCATGAGGACGCCTGACACTGCAGTCGGGGTCTTCAGAAGCATCCCCGGTGGAACAGTAACAGCCGTTCACACTGGGGTGGATGCTGGATCTGGCCAGTAGGTCGGAGTTTAGTGACCCCTGTGCTATACAATGCTTAAAGTTATAGGCACTCTGATCCAGTTAGTATCTGGTAACCCTATTTTGAACTGCACTAATGTTTACAGTGAATATGGAAGGTTTTACAACTGTTTTCTCTGCTTTTCACATATTATTTATGTACACATTCATGTTCCGCCTTTCCTGTGAAATACAGCCCAAGATGGATATCACATCCACAGAGAAATTGGATTATCAGTCATGTGCATAATAGATATTACTTGAAATGGGTTGGAGACAAGGGGTTGGATTCATTTTCAGATGCGTCTTAAAAAAATAAATATATACACATGCACAGCATTTTGGGAACTTTCTGGTGCTCTAGTTTCTGATAAGAAGGAGCCTTAGAAGTGATATGAACATGGTGGGTTGGGAACAACACATAAAGTTAAATGAAGGCGAAGGAAGCAAGCCAGGACTAGCTAAAGTTAGATGAAAAAAACAAACAGGAAAGAATAGAAAGAGCAGACTGGTCTCCTTTGTCAGGTGTATCAAATCCCATCGTTATGATACCTTGTGTCTGTCCTACAGGGAAACCTGAGCCAGCTCAAGACAAATGTTCAGCAAACAGCTGACTCTGTACTCCATCTGGAGCTCTACGGCTCCTAACATAATTTCACATGTGCACAAGGAGTCCCAGGAGAGATGGATTTAGGGAATATTTTAAGCATCATCTCAAATTGCATTCCCTTTTGGCTGCAGCGCAGCACCAGGACAAACTCGCAGCACTGTCAATGTCTTTCTGCATTTTGCCTGTTTATTTTAACTTTGTAGTGTGAAAAATGTGTGTGTGTTACAGATTTTGCAAAACGAAGAACTGTCAGCTTGATGGGAAGGAAAATAAATCAGGCTTTGTTAGAATGAGCCTCAAATGCAATTGGACCTGCGACAGCCTTCCCCACCGGTTAACGTTTTCTCCCTAGCTTAGACAATGTGCTGAAGAGCAACACCTTGACTGGAGAGTAATGTCTA
Organism: Lerista edwardsae; assembly: GCA_029204185.1. Classification (NCBI taxonomy): domain Eukaryota; kingdom Metazoa; phylum Chordata; class Lepidosauria; order Squamata; family Scincidae; genus Lerista; species Lerista edwardsae. The sequence goes on along the minus strand of JAJKFI010000027.1, from coordinate 5,203,550 downwards.
TATCTGTGGGGTGAAGAACTTGGAAAAAAGAGATGCATAGGTTGAACTCCCATGATGTTCTCTTCCCTTCTTTGCTTTGCAGCTGACTTAGGGCCTGATCCAAAGGGCTTTATCACCAGCGGTATTCATGTACCGCTGGCTACAAGTGTCATGAATGTGCCATAAAGCATGTTTGCTACACCCAAAGAGGAGGGAACACTGGCACTGGGCTGGCACTAGTGGTTGCCCAAGTGGGAGGCTGACCGCTGCTCTAGCAGTGCCGTCCAACAGTAAGGAGATTTGGGGTGGGAGGAGGTGGGGAGTGAAAGGAACTGAGTGGGGGAAGAGGGTTGGGCTCCAGAGCCAGGCGGACCAATATGGACTAAAATGCAGGCGCAGAGCCAAGAAGGCCCATTGCTGCAGCTCCTTTCCCCCGAGGAGATCTTTGGTGGTACCCTGGCAGGGCCAGGATCCAGCAGTCACCATTTTGGCACTGCTAGAGCCCTGAGCACTGCCAGGCTCAGGATTGGGCTGGCCATGCCAAGTAGTGGAGATGGTATGTATGTGGGAATATCAGGCAGAGACAGGAGGAGGTGGCAAAGTGAGATGATATATGGTCGTAGTGGTTATGGTGACAGGAGACTAGAACAGTCTCCTTCCTCACATCCATGTTCTTCTCAGGGAGGGGTAGGAACTATCTGTGAGAGGTTCCTTGCACAAAGACTCCAAGAACATAAGGCCATGGCTGATCTGCTTGGTCTCTGGGTGGGATAGTGGACATGCCACCAATCCCTTGAACAGCACTAGTTTGTGCTTTATTAGAGAGCCCACATGGCACAGGAGCCAAAGCCAGAATCAGAGTCAAATCCTCACATTCTTCATGTGTTTTGGACACCTTTCTCCACCCTATAGACTGCATATGAAATTGGATCCTCTCCTTTTGAACCATTCCGGCAGCATCAGTGCTCAGAATGGAGTCAACATTATAGTAGCAACACTGGAATGTGACCAGTGTTTGGGAGTTTGATTGCTACTTTTTTTTTTTTTTTAAAGAGAAGCAGAAAATTTTCATACAGTGAAACTAAAATAAACAACTTACCTTCTATGGGGGAATTTGAAACCGGAGTAACTTGAGTAATGATTTCCAAGGACGTTGAAAATATCTTCTGAATCCCTGTTGAGAGTGATCACTGCATGAAATGTTGCCCGTAGCAGTAGTGTGACAAGTGGGGTGTGGAGGGGGCAGGCTGCTCTGGGTGTCACCCTCAAGGGGAGTGACACCATACCACCTGAGCCTCTGCTTGGTGATGATCCTCAGACCGCTCCAGGCCCAGCTGCCTTTTGTTCTCACAGACAATGGCATTTTCACTACCCACTGGCAAAAACATGAAGCAACAGGGCCCTGAGAGGGCTGAAGATCACTTATTGGAGGTGGTATGGAAGCAGACTTCCAGGTATGGAAGGTCAAAGGTTATGTCATTATGTCACCAGCCAACTTCCAGAATGGCAAGCTTCTCCAGGGAAGCACAGCATTGGTGTCACCCACCCCAGAGATATCTCTGGCCAGCAGTAATAGATTGAGGAAGTCTAATGAACTTTCCAGCACTGGGGTAAGGGCAATGCAGCTCTGAGGTAAGGAAACAAACATTCCCTTACTTCGAAGAGGCCTCCACTGCAAAATGCAGAGCATGCCCCATTGGCACAGCTATGTCAATGCTCAAAAGTTGGTTAGGATTTGGCCAAAGGGTTCAATCCTGACCCGGAATTAGGCTGGCACAAATCCCTTGTGCTGGCCCAGAAGTATCACAAATACGCCGTAAAGCTACACCACTCTCATGAATGTGAGCAAATACAAACAAATACACCACTCTCATGAATGTGAGCCATTCTCCCTGTCAGAGTGGTCCAAACATGCGTCATGGTGCATTGGTGGCATTCCTGAGCATGACAAGTCCCTTGTGCCAGCCTAAGTCCAGGTTAGGACTGTGCCCTTTTGACAACACAGTATGCCAACCCATGCTTTTCTGTTTAAAACATGCTGTGAGCCAGTCATTAAACTGTTTCATCAAATAGGCATTACCTGGTGCATTTTTTCCTTGCTTTGAGTGGTACTACAGCATGGAGTGTTAGTAACTTCCTAGCAATCTTCTGCATTTTTATTCAGGGAAGAAAATCTTCCCATTACACATGATTATGGGAATTGGCAAAAATCCACTACCACCATCAAATTCCCTATCAGCATTGCCATTTTATATTAGATCTAAAAGCACAAGAATTTCATGTAAATATGTAAGTAGAAAACTTACTTTCTGTGGAGGAAGCAGAAACTGGAGTAATTTGGCTAGTGAATTCTAAGGATGGTGAAGATGTAGCCTGGAACTCTGTTAAAAAAAAATTGGTTTTGTTTTGTTTTTTGTTTTGTAATTAGAGCTTATGAACAACATAGCAGTACCAGACAGCCTGATCTGATTGTTGCTTTGCCAACGCTTGTATCAATATTTGTAATGATATCCTTCTTCATATATGTATGAACATGCTGCACACACACACACACACATAGTAACACAGATATGTTTGTACATATTTTTGAGAAAAGCAAAGAAAGTGTTTCATACAAAAAAGTAAGGAGAAATTGAATTTACTTTCTGTGGAGGAATCTGAAACTGGAGCAACTTGACTAATTGATTCAAAGGATGGTGAAGACAGTGAAGATGTACCCAGGAACTCTGTTGAAGATAGTTTTATGAAACATAGTTGGTAATAATAGCTTAAGGGCAACACTGCATCAACAAACTGATATGATGCTGAATTGCCAACGAGTCTGCACCAGTATTTTAATGATATGATTGTTCACGTGTGTGTGTGGGGGGGATGTGTGTATGCAAGCACATATGTATAGGAACATACAAATAAAGTAACTCACACATACACACAGGTTTTTTTTTTTAGAAAAATACAGAAAATATTTCAGACAAATAGGTAAGGAAAAACTTAACTTACGTTCTGTGGGAAGATCTGAAACTGGAGCAACTTGACTAACTAATTTTAAGGATGGTGAAGACGTAGTCTGAAACTCTGCTGAAAATAACCATTGCATGTAATGGTGAGAGTGTGGTTTTCAGTAATAAGAACAATATAGTACCTGACAGATTGATTCAATTCCTGATGTCCCAAGAATAGTATAATAAAATAAAATGTATGTATTTCTATTTATTTATTTATTTATTTATTTATTTATATCCTGCCTTTCTCCTACATTGAAAAGGATTCAAGTCAGCTTACAACGTAACAAGCAATAGTAATTTGCTTAAGACAATAATAAAGACAATTTTAGTTGCTGACAGCCTGGCTGGCTTTTTTGCATCTTTTTTATATATTTTTGTACATTTTATGATCCATGGGATTGGCTTGTTGTATGTTTTATTTTTAATATTGTTTTTAATTATTGTCTTTTAATTATGATGGAATTATTTTTATTGTGTTTTAACTTTGTAATGCCGCCTTGAGTGCCTTCAGGCAGAAAGGCGGGGTAGAAATTTAATTAATAATAATAATAATAATAATAATAATAATAATAATAATAAACATTGAACATAAAAGCAGTTAAAACATTAAAACAAAACATACAACTAGGATCACGCAACTATTAAAATCCATCTCATTAAAATGCCGGGGTACAATATCATTCAGGGTACAATCCTAATGTGGAGTTAAGCTGGCACAATTAGGACAGAAAAGTTTGGCCAACAGAAAGGCCACTGTAAAGCATGGTTGAACCATTCTCAGAGTCAGAGAGGCCAGCACACAGACCTGCACCTGACTCCGAGAGTGGCCGGCACAAGGGTCACGGTAAAGTGCATTTGGACCAAACATTCCTGACCTAATTGTGCGGGCCTAACTCCAGGTTAGGATTGCGCTCTCAAACTCTTTCTTAAATAGGAAGATCTTAAGGTCCCACAAAAGGTCTCCAGAGAGGAAGCCATTCTTAGTTCCAGCAGAAGGGAATTCCATAAATGAAGAGCCACCACTAAGAAGGCCCTATTACTAGCCCTCATCTGTACTGGTGACGGCACAGTGATGTGCCACTGCAGCCTTTACGATGGCAGAATGTGAGTTCCACTGTTGTAAAGGCCTCATAGGATTGGGGTATAACGTTCCCACAATTAATATGGTCTGCAGACTTGGTATTGTCAAAGGACATTTGGTTCATGTGCTTGATATGCCCTTTGGATTTCAGCTGACTCATAGATTCATACGGACTTACCAAAAGGAAGAACACTCTCTTCAGATGAAATGTTCCGTGTTTCATTTCCAGGGAAAAGGTATAGAGACACACATTTGAAAGTTTGATGAATAGATGGTTGAGTCGTGCTTGTCAATCGCGATCTCAACTCATAAAAGCCATCTGCATCCTTTGTGTCTTCATTTTCAACAAATATACCTTTGAAAAGATATAAAAAGATATAGTTTTTCTCCTATATCATTTCCTATAAGAACATATGTGCAAAAGGTCTGCCCTAAAACATGAATAAATGTGTCATCTGCTTCCTCCTAACCTGGAGTTAGGCCGGCACAGTTAGGCCAGCAAAGTTTGGCTGGCAGAAGGGCCACCATAAAGTGCATTTGGACCACTTTTGGAGTAAGGGAGGATGGCGTATATCTGTGTGCTGGCGTTTCTGACTCCAAGAGTGGTCCAAACGTACTTTGCAGTGTTCCTTGTGCTAGCCAAACTTTGCTGCCCTAACTGTGCCGACCTAACTCCAGGTTAGGATTGTGCTCTGAAATGGATTAATCTCATCCAGGAATCTCTAGAGTTGAAATGTCATTACATGCCCAAATGCCTTGTCAAAAAATGGAAGATTGGAGACTCGCCTGTAATTATTCAATATGCTTGGGTCTAGGGAAGTTTTCTTCAAGATTGCTCAGCACAACCATCTTATATTAAGACAAAGTGACCTTCCTTGAATGATGTATATTACCCTCTGAGCCCATTCAGCCAGCCTTCCTCTGGCAGAGTTTATAAGCCAGAATTGGCCGAACACAGGCAGAAAACCTCACACTTTCGAGGAACCGATCTGCAGCCTCAGGCAGCAAGAGTTGAAAAGGATCCAAAAGCACAGCAGATGCTGTAAGCACTTCAACTGCCAATGTGAAATCCAAGTTGTGCTGAATGCAAGCAATTTTAACTGCAAAGCACTTTGGAAGCCGGTCACAGTGGGCCACTGAGGTAACCATCAGGCAGATGCACCCAGACCAGAACTGTGAGAACTGATATTGAGATACGTCAAGGTTGGCCATGGCAGCCAAGAAATCCTGAGTCACACTAGAGGCAGGGGCCCCAACATACTATAAATCAGTGGTTCTCAAAGCTTTTAGAGGCCCTAGAGGCTATTGGCTGATTTATAAATGCCAAGGGGCGTGGTTATAATGGTGATTGGACAGCAGTGCTCCCCTCTCCAAGTAGCAGGTTGTTTAACACTTGATGCACATTGCCTAATCTGCTCTGTTTTGTTTCAGTTTCTATGAAACAATGAAAACTGGCCCAATGAAAACTGGGTCACGACTGACTGGTGGCTCAGACCCACAGTTTGGGAACTGCTACCGTAAATGAAGAGTATCACCTTCAGATTTGTCGTTCAGAATCATTCCATCCACATACCAAAGCAGGTCTGGCTTTGGAAATGCCTTCCTTACTACGCAGGTAAGATTACCCTATTAGAAAATACAAAGATTTTCTAGATTAGTCAATACCTGATACTCTAAACAATCTTCCAGCATCAATACAGCTACAATGCAGCTCTGAGCCCTTAAGCACACACCTTTGACTGTTCCTCCCACTGCAGGATGCAGTGCATGCCCTTTTGACACGGTTGCATAAGTGGTGAGAAGTTAGTTAGGACTGTGCTATCAGGCTGCAATCCTAAGCATTTTTATACTGGGTTCATAATTTTTTTTCTGAATAAAAACGTTTAGGATTAAGCTGCTTACAACTGACAGCATCATTATGGAAAAAAAAACATTATTTTAAAAACATTGAACATTTAGCATGAGCACAGAGAACGTTCAAAAATAAAGCGAGACCCAATTTTCCTCATCAGGTCCATTGGAGGGTGGGAAACAATTGACCAGGGGAGCAAACAAACTATGACAGAGGGACAGAGGGCAGACAGCCAACCATAGACCGGAAGAAATAGGTATGATTTTTAAAAGCAGTAATCAAGTCATAATTTGCCTTTACTGCATCATCATCATCATCATCATCATCATCATCAATAATAATAATAATAGTAATAGTAATAATAGTAATAATAGTAATAATGATAATGATAAGAGGAGGAGGAGGAGGAGGAGATGTTGCAATTCCTGGAGATGCCAGAATCAATTAAAACATGACAAAATACCAAGACCTAGCCATTGAAACCACACGGTTATGGTCAAAACACAATAAAGTGGTCCAACGAAGTCATTGGGGCACTTGGAACAATGTCAAAAGGTTGAGTCAATCATTTTAAACAACTGCAGCTAACTGAAAAAACACCATCAGATCTGCAAAAAGCAGGAACTTTGAAACATCATACATATTGCACCAATATCTAGTTGATATTAGGCTGAGACTTGTATCAATTACTCAGTTCCAGTCGATGAGGATTTTTTATGTAATTTGGATAACAACAACAACAACAACAACAACAACAAATGATAATAATAATAAACCATATAATAATAAACCACTCAGTTTTTGGAGCTCTTAAGCAGGAAATGTTTAAAACAGATGCTGTGTGTGATCACTGTGTCTGTCTTGCTAACTGGGCAAGAGGCACTTTTTCAAGTGGTGTCCTCTTATATTTAGCAGGGGGAGAGCAACTGTCCCTCTTCACCCCAGCACCGTGTCTTTCTTGTGGCTGTTGCTGGTAGTGTTCTCTATTCTTTTAGATTGTGAGCCCTTTTGGGACAGGGAGCCATTTAACTTTAATGTTATTATTTGCCTGTAAACCGCTTTGTGAACTTTGTGTTGAAAAGCGGTATATAAATACTAGTGATTGATTGATTGATTGATGATGAAAGGTTTTGAATAAAAAGTCGAAGAGCTGCGGCATAGGGAGGAATATCATTCCTCAGTCCTTCAACCCAGGAGAGGTGGTGGTTCTTTAGCTGAGAAATGGAGTGGATGGGAGAGAGAATCCATCAATATCAGATTCACTGCATTTAGTGGAAGATAAGTGGAAGGATAAACAAGCAAAATTGACCACCTGCTTTCTGGTCAATCTTGCTTGTGTATCCTTTCTGGCCCATTCAAGCTTCACCTGCCTTGTCTGAGTTTATACTGCATGGAACCCATTATATAGCAGAAAATATATCCCATGGTATTTTAATGTTTCCCATGCAGCTGCAATCCTAATCACACACAGGGCACAATCCTGAACTGCCTGACTGCAATGGGCACAGCAGTAACCAAAAGGCTACTGCTGCATCCAGCAGCAGCGAGGCAGCCACTGGGGTCTCCCTGGGAGAAGGGGACATTCATCCCCTTACTCCAGGGAAAGCCCCATCACTTGCAATGGGGCTTCTCGGTTCACCGCCAGCTACTTTGCCACCACTGGATCCCACTGCTTGCAGCCGATTCCTCCCCTCTCCCGCCTGGTTCCTCTCCCGTCCCTGCCTCCCCCCACCCCAAATGGGCTTACCAGCAGCCAGCACTGCTGGAGCACCGCTTGCCCGGCTGCTCGCATTGGGGCCTGGCACTAAATGGCACTGAACATGCTTTACGGCACATTCACGACATTTTTGCTGGCGGTACTGATATAAGAGTAGAAGTGGTGGTAAGAGGGACGTGGTGCCGCTGCGGGTTAAACCGCTGTTGCTGAACTTGCTGACCAGAAGGTTGGCAGTTCAAGACCGTGTGACAGAGTGAGCTCCCATAGCTTGTCCCAGCTCCTGCCAACCTAGCAGTTCGAAAGCATATAAAAATGCAAGTAAATAAATAGGTGCCACTTTGGTGGGAAGGTAACGGCATTCCGTGCACCTTGGCGTATAGTCATGCCGGCCACATGACCACGGAAGCTTGACCTCAGGACAAATGCCAGCTCTTCGGCTTAGAAACGGAGATGAGCACCACCCCCTACAGTCGGTCACAACTGGACCATTCAGTCGTGGGGAAACCTTTACCTTCACCTTACAGATGTACTGCCGGTGATTCTGAATTGGGCCCTTACCTGGGAGTTAGTCCTATGGACTATAATGGGACTGACTTCTGAGTAAACATGTATAGGATTGAACTCTGAGTTACATAGTCTGCGACCTGCAGCCTAATAACATCTGAACTGATTCTGTTATTGACTTCAGGCCGGTGAATCCAAAAACCTTTCATGATTCATACAACTATGATCACAACTGAATCCAGACCAAACTATACATTTCCAGAATACTGCAACACGAAAGAATAATTGAGATAGTTCAAAGTACAGAAGTAAAACCTGTCAAAACATTCCCATTTTGATCTCCCGCCCTGTATATTTTCAACAGATATAACAAAGGCAGTGAACTATTAGTTCATAAGATGAAGGAAAGGATGATCATAGCTGTGTCTATGTCTGACATGTGGTTTCTCGGAAAGCAGGGAGGATGTGGTTTGGTCTGCTGTTGACAGCCCTTAATATGTGAACACGACAGGAAATCAGAAGAGCTCTGTGTGTTCTTGGTGCATACCAAGCAAAACGCCTGCCTAAACTGCCTAGACAAAGATGGGCTATTTAGGAAGTTGTCAGTTTAATAGACCTGTTTATACCAGTGGAATGTTTTGTTACACAAGGGTTTAATCTTAATTTGTTCTTAGAGACAAGATATTTATATGGCCTTAAAACTTCAAGTGATCTTGTATAAAATCTTGAACAGTGATTTTAAAGGCCTACTGTTGACTATATCAATAATATATTTCACTTTTTCCCATGGGCAGAAAACATAGGGAATGAACAGAGAAATTGGATAGAGATATGAATAAGAATATATGTGATGACTCTTTCTAGGCTAGGTATTGAAAATTGGGATGTTTTCAAGCACAGCTAGTCCCAGACTCATCATTACATATTTGGTTGCTCTGCTGAGGATTTGGACAAATACATGTGAAATATTCATTTTAGTCTGGGCAGTGTAGATTTTAGACATGTACTTGGAAAGGACAACAGATAGGTAGAGGACTTCTGAAAGGACCAGGAGTTCTTGTTCTGTCAATTTCAAGCCCAGGTTTGTATAGTGATCTTACTTCAATAGAATCCCAAATAAAACGTTTCTTGGTCAGAATCCCCAAATTCTCCCTTAGACTTCTGCATTACTTCATTATCTCACAACAAATGTTTGTGTACTGTCCATACATCTCAAAAAGTGAGGAAAACTTGTGGTATATACTGGGTAAACAAAGGTATGGTACCAAGTAAAGGCAAAACAATATGTGAGCTTAGGGCACATAGGTAGCAGAGATCAGAGCATCTTGATGGCAAAAGGGCAAAGGTGATGCAGAAGATGCAGGTGACATCACCATTTTGCTGTGTTCTTTTTTAATCCATCTACCCGGAAGATATCAAGGAAGCAATACTTAAAAGATAATAAATCTTGAGGTTTTTGGTTTCCTCCCTTGCAAGGATCAGACTAATAGCGGAAGACTTCATGATGACCAGGGAAACATTGGGCAATTCCCTTAAAAAAAAAAAAGAACATACAAAAAAATCTAGAATGCACCAGATTCACTTGCACTGGGTCTTTCCCCACACATATTTGTATCCCATGGCTTGGATGAATGGTATGATATCACACAGCCATATATTGATAAGAGTAAGTTCACTCACCTTTCCTGTGAAACTTGGGTAGATGGCAATTTCTGGTTTGGCTTGAATACAGAAACAAAACATAGTTTAAATAATTAGACAGAATAAAATTAAGGCTTACAAGTTCTTGAAAAAGTCTCAGTAGACTGTTTTGTAAGCAAAGTTTGGCCAGCACAAGGGCCACCGTAAAGCGTGTTTGGACCACTCTCGGAGTCAGGGAGGATGGCGCATGTCTGTGTGCTGGCCTCTCTGACTCAGAGAGTGGTCCAAACATACATTACGGTGTCTCCAGGTTAGGATTGTGCTCTGAAAATCTCCATTGCTATGTGTTGAGACTGCTAACCTAGACTGGATGTGAAGATAACAAGCTGATCTTTTGAGTACTCCTCCATATGCCCATGACAGACACTGGAATTGTTGCAACACTGGATCTCAGCTACATCTCAGTACTGGATCTCAGTACTGGATCTCAGTACTGACCCAGCTACAAAAGTGAGTGGGAAGAAGCTCTGGTATGTGTGGAGCTCCTCAGAGCCTCTGCAGGACTTACTGGATGCATCCAGTATTGCAAGAATGTAGTGCAGAGCCAAGAAGGAGGACTACATGTTGGAGGCTTTAAAAGGCTGGTTATACTTTCACTCATGCTGTCGTCTACATTTCATTCACTAACAATGCCTCCACCAGTAGAAAATCTATTGATGGAATTAGGACACAGCAGATTGCAGCGCAGTCACCCTTTTCATCTATTGATAGGAGAGGTAAGGCAGAAGCCTTTGTCAATATGTAATCTCACAAGCCAGTTCTGTGTTAGATAAATAAAGAAGAGAGTCTCTGCCAGTCTACTTCTGTTTTTCAGTCTAATCCAACCTAAATCCCCGCAGGGAGTCTGATCCTTTTTCAGTTCTGCAAAATGGGTGGCAATAAGTAATTTGCTCCAAGAAGTGGAAGTTGTGTACTGGAAATTCTCTGCTCAATATTCACTTCAACAGCCTTAAACAGCCTCTCCTCCCTCAATTACCGTCAAGAAGATGTATATACTTTAAACTCTGTTGGAGTAAGTATTCCTTTCAAAGAAGCCCAACTTCTGTGTTTTCGCATGACTCACAGTTTTGAATATGCTGTTTTATTGTTAGGAGACAAATCAATAATAGCAACTCCTGTAAAAACGCATTAAAACAAAGTGGGGAAAAATGTACTTTCTCAAGCACTGTGATTTAGGTGTCAAGCAGTGGCATCTCGAGGGGTGTATGGGGTGCGTGGGCCGCACCAGATGACGCAAATGGGGTGTGTGTGTGATGCCACTGCATTTAGGTTGTACTGTACGTATGATATTGTAATTTGTATGGTTTGGTACAGAAGGAGGTCCATCACTGGCCTCCTGCACTGGGTGACACAAACCCTGGTGACAAGCAAAAAGGCCTTTTCAGTGGTGGCACCCTGTCTGCAGAATCTCCTTCCCAGACAGGTTTGTGAAGCAGCAGCAGTAGTATTCTTTGGACCTGTTTCAAGACCTGTTTCTGCTCTTATCTTATGGAGTAGATAAGATTATGGAGCCCAATCTTCTGGAGGGCTTATGGCAGCAAATTTTACAATCCAATACTGTAAGTCCTCTTATATCATCACTAAGGGCGCAATCCTACCCAGCGCTAGGGTAGGAGCGCCGGCCAGCCAGCCAGGAGCGCTCGGCCAGAACCGAGGAGCACGTAGGGGAGGCTGGAGCCTCCCCTATGTGCTCCTTGGTTCTGCGCCCGCTAAAGAGCGGGCGCAGATCCGAGGAGACCATGTGGCCCGAATCAGGGCCTCCCTGCCTCCCTGATGGGCTTAGGAAGTGGCCGTATGGCCACCTCCCAAGCCTGCCCACATCATGCCCGAGTCCCGCCGTTGCCTCCCTCCCTCCTTCCAATCCCCCTGCCGCCTTGGAACGGAGCCTCCCTGGTACCGACCGGCTTCACTCAGTGTGAGAGAGGCTCAGCGTGGGCACAGCTGATGCATGGGTACCGATTGTTGCCTTAGCACCGATGCGGGGGAACCAATTGGCGCTTCCTGTCAGCGCTAAGGGCGCAGCATCAGCGCAATCCCGTTGCGCTGACGCTGCGTGGGGGTTTAGGATTGCGCTGCCCAGGCGTGCCACCATTGTACGCAGTGGAACCACTGGTCCAAATGTTTAGAGGCCCCATAGATGTTTAGGTGCCCTGGGTGGACACCAATGGTCCACCCAGGCTGCACTGGAGCAAGTGGGGCATGTCATGGTGGATTCTGGGCAGTCTAGGAGCAGTCTGGGCAGGAGGCAGGATGGAGCAGAAGGGGTGGATCTCAGCAGTGACAGCCCACTCTGGGATGCTATTGCCCTTTTCTGTCCCAGTCCCAGCCCCAGCCCCAGCCCCTGATGCTCCTAATTAGCTGGCACAAGTCTCAGAAGATCCATTGGCAATGAGGCGGCCTACTGGGAGGGAGGTACCATAGCATGTAGTACATGCACTGACAGCACAGCTGCATAGCATAAACTGGTAAGTAGTAATGTGGGCCATTAGATTTCTGAGCGATGTCTGGTTTTGTAGCATTTTTGTACAAAGTCCTTGGATTTTCATTGCTTTGGACGGTCCCTGCTGCCATGTTTGGTTTTTTATCTGTGCAGGCTGATTGTACAAATGAAATAGTCTGTTTCTGCAAGCTGATATGGGTATGTTTAAATAGAAAACTGGAATAGGAATATTTTAAATAGAAGAAAAATAAAACCATACTTATAATTTTCAAATAGCTAGTATAGCCTATCACTACTCATACTACGCTTTCCCCTTCTCACCAAATACTTTCACTTCAGTGATGCTCGTCATGGTTCTTCCAGGGTGTTCAGCAACAGAACAGATAAACTTCTTGCCATCATCAACAACTGAAACAGGTGAAATCTTTAAAGTGTTCTCTGGATCCATCTGAATTCGTTCCTCATATCTTGTGGCATTGGTTGTATATGACGGCTGGTGATAGTACTGTTTGGTTATAAGAATCTCTTCTGTCCCATCTTCTTTCTGCTTGAAATAGGAGTTATATCAGTGACCAGTTCCTACCTGACAGCCCTATGAATCTTCTGTCATATTTTTAGAATTGATGTCTCAAAAATATGCATTCTTTAATTAATAGTGATAACAAGTTTTGCAGAACTGGTGTAGATGAACATCAATTACTAAGCTTGCTGGACCTCCTCCCTGCACGTTGACAACAGCTGGCCTCCCTGTGACTGAGGAAATGGGATATGAACTAGCCTTCCCCCAGTAGCTTAGCCGGGGTGCAGTGCACTAAGTGTTGCAGGCGCCTCAATGTGCTGTGTAAGTAGCCCCTACCTTTTGCCATCAGAGCTATTCAGGATAGCAGTAGCAATGCAGAGGCCTCCACTTTGCTGTCGCCAGCCAGAAGGGCTCCAGCGACAAGGGGGATGGGCTGCTTACATGGTGCATTGAAGCACCAGCAAAACTTAGTGCCCCTCCCCAACTGGCTACACTACTGCCTTCCCCATTTGCTGGGCATTGCCAGAGATGTTCTTTTCTTTTTAGTTTCTGGGTCCTGTGCCCAGTTGTTGGGATCTTGAGCTTTAGGCAGCCTTACAAAGTGAGCAAAGTACAACTTTGCTTATTCCCTGAGGGTAGGACCTGAGGAAAAACTAGGCAGGCAGGCAGGCAGGCAGGCAGACTAATGGAAGAAGTCATTATAGGACCCGGACAAGCACTGATTATTGCCCCTTGTTGTAGGGTTGCAAGGAAGCAGGGAAATTAGTTTCAGGGTTTTAGGAAAGCAGGTTCATTCCAAAACCAGAGATTTCTGAGGCTGGTGATGTCACAAGACCAACAACACTAGATAAATGGGGAAAATATGGTCGTGGCAGTGGCAGATCCAGCCTGGGTTCCGCTCTGGGGCCAGGTTGATGATCATCACCCCCTGTGCCGGCTCCCCACCCCCTGAGCCACCCCACCCCCGCCACGTTCCATTTTGGAGCCATTTCAGCGAAGGGCTGGGTGGGTGGGCCAAACACCACTCACACGGCTTACCTCTGCTGCCCCAGGTGACCCCCCCCCCATAAATAGGTAGGATTGCCACGTGTCCTGGGGCAAAATGCAGTGGTGAAAGGGAGAAGGCCTGAGGTCAAGGGCTGGAGCTCAGTGGTATCCCCCAAAGTGCCCTGAAGTGAACCTTTGCCGCCCACTTGCCTGAGGAAAAAAGGAACTAACAGGAGAAACAGTTGTTTTTGGCAAACTAGCAACCCAACATGGAAGTCATTATAGCTCTACCAGGTAAGGGGAAACTGAAGGGCTTCTTGGCTAGGTGAAGCCACCCTGGAGGCTGAGAGAACCTTATAGCCCAGGGAACCTTCAGACCAGCAGTCCATTATCTGCACCGTTTTGCTTAACAATACCTTGCAGAGGGACAGTTGATCTGAACTCCCCCACCCCGCCATGGTATTTAAATACACATTAAAGTAGAACCAGTCCTCCTCACAATTACATAACATGGAACAGCACAGGAACATGGAACAGGAACAGGGTGCAGGATGTGTGTGCTCATGACCCTTGTCATGTGGCAGGAAGGCTGGCTGGTGATGTCACCTGTCCTCTGAGGCAGTGGTTTTCAAGACAGGGAATATGTGTTCTTCAACTATTTTGACTACTCTTAAAAGGTTTGTCTTTTTCCTGAGATCCTGTAGGATCATGAGACTGGAACATATCATGAGCACTGCTGGATCAGGCTAAAGGCACATCTAGTCCAGCTTCTTGTATTCCACAGTGGCCCTCAGAGAGCACACAAAGACAAGATACCACAAGATACTTGTATCCTGTACTCCTTTGCACCTGACATTCAGAGATTGCCTACTTCATTATACACTAGAAATGAATGCAATGCTACTGTGCATTCCATTATCTTTCCTAATATTTATATTTTCACACCACATCAATGTCCAACAGCAACAGCTTGCAGGGCTTCCCAGAAAAGTCACAATTTTTCAAGCAGAAGAATGAAAATAGCCAAGATAAGAAATGTTAAGCTGTGCAGCTTTTTGAAGGCCCTTTATAAATAGAAACAAAGTACCATTTTCACTTACAGGGGCCAGGAGACCTCAGCCCAAGGGAATAGAAAGGAACAGACAGCAATGAGAGTAACACTCAAGGCACCACAAGTTGTGTAGGCCTGTTCATGTTAGAGAGCAAGTGACAGCACTGAGCTGGAGAAAGAAGCAGAACTGAAGGCCTGACTCTACGCCATAGCTTAAGAGTGCAATCCTAACCTGGCGTTAGGCCGGCACAGGTAGGCCAGCAAAGTTTGGCCAGCACAAGGGCCACCATAAAGTATGTTTGGACCTCTCTCTGAGTCAGAGAGGCCAGCACACAGACATGCGCCATCCTTCTGACTCCAAGAGTGGTCCAAATGTGCTTTACTGTGACCCTTGTGCCGGCCAAACTTTACCGGCCGAACTGTGCCGGCCTAACTCCAGGTTAGGATTGCACCCTGAATCACAGACCTGCTTGCATTGTCTGTGGAATGTTGGCATCTGGATTCAGGCTCTGTGAAATTACAGTGGGCCCTCCTTATCTGTGGGTTTTGCACCTGCAGATTTCACTCAACACAGGTGCCAAGCCCATGTTTGAAGGGCCTCAAATGCATTCTAGTCATGTCCAGGGGGCATTCTGAGGTGAGGGGACATGTGCAGCTTCCATGTGCCTCAGAAGGCCTCCCGGATGCTACCGAGAGGCAATTCTGTTTGCTGGATTGCCCCCCCCCCCCGTGGATTTAATTATTCACAGAATTTGGTATCTGCAGGGGATCCGGGAACTGATCCCCTGTGGGTACCGAGGGCCCACTGTATTAGAAATGAACAGGAGCTATGTACTGAGTCTTAATCGGCTCCTTGGCAGAGCTCTAGGGTTAATTTCGTTTGATGAGGAAGGCAGAAGACTGGGCTGTGCTTGAGACAGTGCACAGCAAATTCTTTTGCCTAAATATAACACACTTCCTGTTCGTGCTCAAGGATACCACCGACACCTGCCACCTCTGTCACCCAAATGCACAGGCTGGCTTTACATGAATGAGCGTTGAAATTGATGGGGCTGGTGATGAGTGAGGGGGAGACAGCTAGTGAAAGCAACACAATGAGAAATTTTGCTTTAGGAGAGTGGTGATTTTATTGTCTGCTGGGACTAGGTGGTAGGGTGCCCTGGAGCCAGTGGTGTCATCTACTCACCAGTAGACGGTATGCTGGGCGGGACTTAGCGTGATCGACAGCCCGTCCACTCACTTCCGCTTTCTTCGCGCTCCCCGCGCGGCTTTCCCTCGCCACGGAGGGGGCGCCTGCTCGCCTAGGCACCCGGCGCGCCCCCCACCCATCCCCCCTGGCGAGCAGGCGCTCCCTCCGAGGCGAGGGAAAGCCGCGCGGGGAGCGCGAAGAAAGCGGAAGTGAGTCGACGGGCTGTCGATCACTCTAAGTCCCGCCCAGCGTTCCGTCTACAAGAGAGTAGATGACACCACTGCCTGGAGCCATATCCTGCAGTAGGCCTTCCATGGCACCACTTGCCTGACCCTTGATGGTGCACTGGGGGACTCCCACTACCTCTAGAACTGAAGTTTTGGGAAATGTTACCAGATACAAACTGGGACAAAGTGCCTATACCTTTAATCATTGTACAGAAGTGGGAATTTGGGCAGGTGCAGCTCATCATGGAAGGATTTCAAAAACTGCACCTGTTCAAAAACAAAAACAAATTTGTTCAAAAACAAATTCCCTCTTCTATACAATGGTTAAAGGTATAGGCACTGTCCCAGTTTGTAACTGGTAACCCTAGTTCTGGGGACTAATCTAACTGGCAGAGCCCTCTGACAGGCATGGATCATCAGCCAGTGCCTGATCTGGCTAACCTCTGATGTCATCCCTGTTGTAATTCACTTGACTTCATTGAACAGCACCTTGAAGATGTGGAGACTTGCTGTACATAGCATTACTAATGTTGTGAGACTAAGGGCTGAACTAGATGAAATGAGGAATGTGTTATGCATTCCCACCTTTCTTAACTGTTTCCCAGTGAAACACATTCCCTCTTTACTATTTACTGTGAGAAGCAATATATAAGACTGTAGGGATTGGGAGAACAGCACAGGGGAAAAGAAGACTGTATGGATTGGGAGAATAGCACAGGGGAAAAGTTTGAGCCTCCCCATTGACACTAATGATAGCTTTACTAAAAAGGCACATAGTAACTGAAGAGAGAGAGATTCTTGTCAAAATGGTGATTCAAAGGGAAAGTGTTAAACCCTCCCTGCAATGTGGAACTCCAGATTACCTTCTCCCATAGCTGCAATTCCCTTTCCATTTAAAGACATTAGCATGCAAGGCCAAATGACAGGCTTCATCCTGGACCACCAAGCCCTTGGCCAGGCTGGGATGTGGTGTCTCAGAGTACCCCAATGTGCTGAGTCACACTCACTCTTCTTAACTGTACTCAAACAACCTTGAAATTGTAGTGTCTGTCATGTATGTGCAGTGTTGCTATGCAGTTTCTCTACTGCACTCTCTGAAAGTCATTTGCATCCTGAAACTGAAAACAAGTCTAACCCTTTTTGTATAGTTATACAGGCACCCCCAACATATTCGACAAGTGAGGGAGAAATGGGTGTTCAGTAGGTTTCATGACTTAAAAACTGGTCACTTATGCTTAATAAAGCTAAACCCCAGTCTCAGTCTTGCACCTCCAAGGAAGTGGTGCAAGGGTAATAGGCTACCTCAGAATGCCAGATGCAGGGGAGTGCCAGCGAGATACAAGTATCTGGTTATCTTGTGTGCTCCCTGAGGCATCTGGTGGGCCACTGTGAGATGAAGCTGGACTAGATGGGACCTTGGTCTGATCCAGCAAGGCTTTTCTTATGTTCTCAGGACCAGGGCACCGACAAAAAATGGAAATCCTCAAGAAGTGCAACCCAATCTTTTTTTTTAGTTTGCACATGCAAATTGCAAATGCAAAACCTGAAAGAGGAAACTGCTCAAAAAGACCCAGGGCACAATCCTAACTTGGAGTTAAGCCAGCACAATTAGGCCAGCACAGTTTGGCTGGCATCAGGGCCACCTTAAAGCATGTTTGGACCATTTTTGCAGTCGGGGAGGATGGTGCACGTCTCTGCACTGGCCTTTTTGACTCTGAGAGTGGTCCAAACATGCTTTACAGTGGCCCTGGTGCCAGCTAATTTTTGCTGGCCTAACTGGGCCAGCTTAACTCCAGGTTAGGATTGTGTTCCCAACAGCTTTCCCTTCCGTATGCTTTCTCTGCTAAGGGAAAGGGTTGAACGATAAGATGTCTGTCGAAAAGCAGGGGATACCTCTCATTTGGATTGTAAGCCCCTCAAACCAAACATCTCTGCACCAGAGTCAGGGCCAACACTAGGTCAGTTCTGCAGCCCTGGGGTAAACACCTGCACTGAGACCTTGGTGGTGCAGTGGGCATTACCAATACTGCTAGCACTGAGGGTTTTGAGGCTGGCCTGCCGTGTGAGCCCTCTGATGGACATGGAACAGTGCCCAACCTGACTGACCTCTGTCACCACCCTTGGTCAGAGAAGATAGAGTTTCTTCCTCTTATTAGAATCTGTGAAAATGGAACTTACCACTAACCACATCAAAGAAGCATTTTCCAGGTTTACAGAAGGCCTGTCCTTCAAGCATGGGATTTCCAAGGTCTGGTTTAATAATATTTCAACCACAGAAGTTGTTTCATCTGGTATGATATAACAGCAGCAAGAAGAATAAAATTAAGATTAGAATCACAGTGTACAGCATATTTAATGTATGGACATCTATGCTTTGGCTTATGAAAAGTGCTGACTTGAGTCTACGGGTCCTTCTCTGAACTGCAACGTTCATTGTAATGCAAAACATAACAGGAAAGAAAAGAAGTCTGAAAAGAATATAGCTGTAATGAGATGGAGAATAACCAAGGAATATAATGAGCTACCTGCGTGTTACTTGTTTTACTGAGGGTGCAATCCTAACCTGGAGTTAGGCTGGCACAGTTCGGCCAGTAAACTTTGGACGGCACAAGGGCCACCGCAAAGCGCATTTGAACCACTCTTGGAGCCAGGGAGGATGGCGTACATCTGTGTGCTGGCCTGTCTGACTCTAAGTGTTCCAAACATACATTACCGTGTCCCTTGTGCTGGCCAAACTTTGCTGGCCTAACTCCAGATTAGGATTGCACCTTGAATCACTACCTGAAATTTCTACATAATTTTTTTTTTT
>JAJKFI010000027.1:5171625-5184478 GCA_029204185.1 Lerista edwardsae | reverse complement strand
TCTGGGTGGGGGGAAGGTGGGAGGGAAGATGGAATGAGATGAAGGGAGGGCGTTCCCATGGGTGGGGTGGCCCTGGGAGAGGAGAGGAGCTGATTGGGGCCATGGCAGGGCACTTGAACTTGCGCATGCCAAACAGCAAGCGCGGATCCGAGGACCCCCATCAGCCCAGCTGGGAAAGGGCAAGGGGAAATACTCCCCATGCCCTGTGGAGAGCTGCAGCTCCCTCCTAACTTGTGTTAGGATGCAGCACAGGTGTGCAGACCTGCCTGATCCTTCGCAGGTTAGGATTGCATTCTAAGTCAAGCTCACGTGCATTATGAACATACCTTTCAAACACACCTGGCTGTGCCTTATGGCTAGCGATGGTCAAAGCATTGGTGGTGCTCAAGGTAGAACCCAATTTGGATTCCCTTCTCTCTATGCTTGCTGCTGCCTTGCATGCCCAGAGTGCAGCTATCCAGTGGAGGGGCCCCTTTACCCCCTTCCCTGCAGCTCCAACATGGCCTTTCTTTCCTCTGTACTGCTTCTGCGAAAAATAAACATTTTGGGAATGGAACATGCTGGTCACAGGTTGGGGTCAGCTCTGGATCACAGCACACTCCTTCCCCTTGCTCATCCAGCTCCTTAAACAGATGGACAATGAGGTGGTCCAGCAGCAACAGCAGCAGCTTCCCCCCTTGCTTTAGTGCTGCTGGAGGAAGTGCTGCACTGCCACTGCCCTTGTTCTCTTTCTGCTGCTTTCAGTGACAGGAAAGAAGACCATAGATGGATGGCCGGGGAGCAGCAGGTAGACACGGAGTGCACAGCATCCTCATCAGCTTGTTGCTCCTCTCCAACTTGCTGTTCAGCCCAGTGTATAGGTATAGGGAGGTGGCACAGTAAGTACTGTAGCAATGCACTGTGTAACTGGCCAATCCCACTCTTTGCTGGAGCCATTCCAGGCAGGGACAGCAATGCTGTGCCGTCATTGCTGACCGGAATGGCTCCAACAATGAGATGGAGATGCTGTTTATAATGCATTGCGACACCAACTTACCTTGCTGCCCCTCCTGTACCTTTGCCACTAATTCAACATGAGATTTTTAATTTGCATAATAGCTGGAATGGTCTTGCCTGGAGTTGTACTTTCCAGAGAAAGTTCAGTAGTGGTGGAAAAAACTGTCTTTCAGCTCTTCTTCTTATCCAAGAATGATAGCCTTCAAAGGAACTCCAGGCTCCCCAGAAAGCACCTTAAAAATCACTAGTGAATCATGTTTTATAGTATTTTATAATTGGCATGCCACAACATATAACATTAGGATTTAATAGCTGGTGTGTGTTTTAATCTAATAGTGTTTGATAGAGAACAGGCAATGGTAATGAGCTTTTGCCAGCTTATGAGATTTTGGATTTGAAGCCTGCCAGACTCTGAACCATCAGCAGATGCCAAGAAGTCAAAAACATTTAAACCAAAATGTTCAGATTCAAAATGCAAATTTGACTCTTGCTTGACATCTCTCATTCAATAGCTGGAATCCCAAAATTGGAATAAACACTGAATTTGTGACATTTGCGAATATTCATTCCGTCCCTGTTGTATGCAAATGAAAATCCCCAAGTCCAAACAAGGACCATGTAGATTTGCCCCTCATTTGCTTCAAAGGCAAGTGCTTCAACTCCAGGCCCAAACCATGAGATCAACATGGAATGTCTGTGGGATTTAATTGTGGATTTATGAAAGATAACATTACATCCAGAGAATGTGCCGTGTGTCCTCCTTCATCCAAGCTTAGCAGCCATGATAAAAATATCATCAGCTGTTTATGAAATTGCTTAGGACACCTTTCCTACCATTCTTCTAGGAGCACAGTTCAGACGTTTGAGACCCAGTTCTTTTTCAGAAAGGCAACAGACAGAAGTGTTCACTCAAATAAAACAACTGAGTGTACAGGAACGTCTATCAATAGTTATTTTGTGACGCATTTATACTGCCTTTCTTAAAAATCACCATGGTTGTTACCTATGAAAAAACACAATGATACAAAGTACATTCAAAACGAGAACGTGGACCCAATCCTATCCAATTTTCCAGCACCGGCGCAGCTGCAGTGCAGCCCTGAGGTAAGGGAACATCTGTTCCCTTATCTCCATGACTGTCCCACCAGTGCAGGAGGCAGTGCACACCCCATTGGTACTGCTGCATCAGTGCTCAAAGGTTGGATAGGATTGGGCCCTGAGACAACAGAAGACACAATAAACAGTAGCAATCAGTGGCGCCGACTTGCTTTCATAAAGTGGGTGTCTGTGGCCACGCCCCCAACGTTGACGTGGCCGCGCCTCTGACGTAACTTATACTTCTAATGGGTAGACCTGGGCTCCAGAGCTCAGGTCTACCATCTATATTTATAATGGTTAGACCTGGGCTCCGGACCTCAGGTCTATCCGCTATACTCAGAAGATTAGTATAGGCAGAAGATTTAGTCGAGAGGGTTAATGCCTCCGTTTGCCTGAAGATAAGAGCTGAAGATCTGAAGGTCGCCAGTTCGGGACAGCCGGAAGTCTCTGTGAGCGGCAGACCTCGTTAATTGCGGCTGATTAACAGCTGAGCTTCGGCTGCCTTGTGTGAGGGGGAGTTGTGCCGAAGTTCAGCCGCTTCTCTGGTGGGAGCAGGGAAGCCGTTTATCAGCCAGCAAGAAGACAAACGGGTGGCCAGAAAGAAGGACTAAATCCAGAAAGATCCATCTGTATGTGTGTAGTTCTTGAAAGATAGAACATTTCTGTATAAATTGTAAAAACCTTCGGGTTTCTGAATAAAGTCTGCCCATGTAAACCGCCTTGAGTTATAGTCATTAGAGAAATCTGGTGACCTAAGAAAGGCGGTATATAAATCCAAGTATTATTATTATTATTATTATTACTCACAATGTCCAGGTCTACCTATTATAAGTATAGCTGGTAGACCTGGGCTCCAGAGCTCCCCCGGTAAGGAGAGAAGACATTGTACACATGCACCAGGAGTCAAAATGGCGTTGCACGCTTCACTAGTCTGTCTCCCAAAGACTGTGCGGGTTAGCTGTGGGTGCGAATTGGGTGTGGATTGGGTGTGGATTGGGTGTGGATTGGGTGTGGGTGCTGGATGCCAAGGGGGCTTGCGTTAACGTGGGGGCTCTGCCCCCATGGGGAAAAACCCGTGTACGCCCAAAGCCCTGGAGCCCCCCCGCCCCAGATGGCGCCCATGGTAGCAATTGAAAACATCGTAATACTGGCATTGCAGCATGCAGAAGGCATTGTCAAATAAAACATCTTTTTGTTTCTTTTGCAAACTATAAGCAAGGAGGTGGTTCAAATCTTCTAGGTAGGGTGTTCCACAACCAACCTAAAAAGCCCTGTCCCTAGCCCTCATCACCTATATCTCTGTCAATGTCAGAACAGAAGTCTTTATCTTCCCCCACTAATGCCATTTCATTCATACAAAAAGGTTTTAACAGAAGGCTACCATCTGAGGTAGTAGAAGACTTTGTTTCATGTCATCGGTCAAAACAGAAGAAGAGTCTGACTGAAGAAGAGATAGGACCCTAGTGAGTCATCGATCCATTTTTATAGATCCTTCTCTCTGAATCATTGAAACACACCAAGGAGTCCTTGCTTTGAGGCCCTGGTAAGTTCACACAAGTTCACAGATTTTTCTGTATATATATATTTTTACAAATATACAATATTCTTGTGATTCACCAAATCCTCAGGCCCAGATGTAGCCTTCACAGTGTGGTTCTCTCCTCTGGCTGTGTGACATCGAGCTTGAGCAAGAAATTGTAAGTCAAACCTGGATACATCTTCAAGGTTGTACTCTGATCTTTTGCCAGCTGGCCTTCACACACATTCCCACACTGGCTAATCAGCCCCACAACAACTCCGTTCTGCCACAAGAGGTACTGCAGCTTGTCACTGCCTGGCATTCTGTCTCCCATCCCAAAACAACCACAGATTCTCTTGCTTAGCTTCAGGCAGTACCAACAGTTCAACCATCAGTCCACACCTCCAGCCAATCTATCCCACATGAATCACATAGCTCACCCCACCCGAACTGTGAATTATGGCTCATGAAACATGAACAGTATCGCAAGCAGAACAAAAGCAGATGCCACATCCATCTTATTACCAGCATTTAACAAGGAGGATAATGTTAAATGTTGTCAACATAAATTTGGGCTGCCATTCTAACAGTGGGCTGCCCTTTGGAGACCTTTTACGCCTTCAGTACATAAATGAATGTTTTCACATCTGTCATCCCGTTCTGTGAATGTGCTTGGAGATGTCCTGGTTGAGCAGTATATTATTTACGAAAATTCTCAACTGGGTTCTTTTTGAAAGAATAATCGTGACAAGAACAATCTGCACCCTCTCTGCTTATTGGCATATTTCATCGCCCACCATCTCCAAGAGTGGCAGCTTTATCATAATGTAATTACATCTTTTTAAAGTGAATCTTGTACATAATTCCATCTCCAGATGGGTTTGTGTTGCTCAGAGTTTAATTCATTACGAATGAAGACGTCTGTGTTATAAAAAGGGAAGAGAGCCTAAATTATTTTTAAAAGGTGATCATTACATAGAGGCCCCCAGTGTGGGGAAAGGTATTACTGCTTCTGATATTAGCCTCTTCAACAAAAGATGAATCTTTTATAGTTGAACTTGGAGACGGGTTGGAGAGCTGTTTAAGACATTTGTATGGAAATTGCAGGATAAATGTTTCAATTTCAGCACTTGGCATAATGTAAATGCTAATGCACTGAATAGCTTCTGTCCAAGGATAGCATAACTACTGGGAAAAGACGAGGAAGAAGTGTATTACACAATATCAGCTCATGCATGTTCTGGGGGAATACAATGACACCTGATTTAGCTGGGGAAGGGGAGGAATTTTCTCTGCTGTTTACAGGTAGTTCCTTATGTCACATTTCCATATAAAATGATGTTTGTTAAATGCTGATCAGCGGCTCAAAGCCTACAGGAAAGCCTACTCTATGAAACAATTAGGATGGTCTTTTTGCATCGTCCAAGGTGGGAATCCATTTGAAAATAAATATCTATGCGCACATATCCAGTGATGTCATGTAGCCAGGACGCTCCGGAACGCCATTCCTGTTGTTCCATGTAGGGCTGGCTCCGCCCACTGCAGTCATCGCTGCCGCGTGCCCCTGCAATACGTGAATGGGGCTGGCCACGCCTGCACCCTGCATGCCCGCAGCCGGAGGTTTCAGCCAGGCAGGCAGGCAGGCAGGCAGCGGACCACGGGGGAAGCGAGGATGCACAGAGGAACTGTCAATCAACCGTGCATCCCGGTAGCTACTTCCGGCGTTCTGGTTGTTAGCGCAGGTAGATTCCACCACTGCATATATCTGCAGCTGTATGTTGGTTTAATGTTCTAATTAAAACAGAGTTGATGCTAGGATCCAGGGAACACTGGGAAAAAACATATGGAAACAGGATCCCATATGATATCTGTGGATGCACACACACTGTCCCCTATGGGAAATGAAAGGCGAACAGGAGGGTGCTCTCCAACCATGCCTCTTTTAATTTTCCTGGGTGGCAAATCACCATGAGGTAGGGGGAAGTGGATCAGACAGGAATTCTTTCTACTGTCACAAGAGCAGTGGCATTGAAGAGCATCTTCTATTGCGGCTCCACCACAGTCTGTTAAACCTCCCAATCGGCTTATAAAGCAATCAATTCTCATGGGAGCATCTCACATTTCAGACAGTGATTCCTGGTCTGCTGCAGGGGTTGTCAAAGTCACGGCTGTTCAGTGAGGGGGGACCCTTGGACACAGCTGACCTGGCCAACCCTGCCACTTCTCCTAGATTAAAATGTATTCTCTCCACTGAAAAACTGGCTACATACACCCAAAACAGACCTTAGCAGCCTCTTCACAAAAGGATACTCTGTACAGAAATGTAGCATAAAGGAAAGAGCTTACACATAGTTACTCAGAAGTAGGCCCCATTGTGTCCAATGGAGCTTTACTCCCAGGAAAGTGGGTATAGAATTGTATCAAAGTGTGGTCACTGAGCCACACATCTCTGATGGAATTATGGATGGATGATCACAAGGAACAATGAGAGCTCTGAATTTGATTAGAACCAAAGCATCTATGGACACAAAGTGTCAGGATCATTTAGTAGATATAATTGACTAAATCGCCAGAAAACTTGTTAGTTGGGAATATGTGAATTTGCAGCTATTGCACGAATCTGAATGCTGAATTTGTCTCATGGGTGAAACAGTTCTTGGGAGAGGAAATTAACTTATTTAACAATCAGAATCTGTCCTCCTGCTGCAATAGTATTCGGATAATTGGAATAGCCCTTTATTATCCCAAATCAGTTGTAATGCATGTTCTAATCAGCCCTATCACCAGATCCAACCTAAGTTGGATTGGCTTCAGCGGCAACTGTCTATGTTCCTCCTCGTTCCTTTGATCCTAGGTGGATTAGGTTTGGAGGGTGAGATGGAGCATCAGGACAATGGTATATCTAATTACTTAACAGTGAAATTTTAAGTCGGTGGTGAGCTGGAACCGTCCCCATGCTGGCTCAGAGTTTTGCAAATGTGCTGCATCTGGCCAGCACATGTAAGTTTGTGGCAGATGATGCAGAGGCATAGAAGGGTTGTGGGATGACGTTTTGGAGGCAGAGAAGGGTCATTTTTGGGTGGGGTAGGGCAAAACGGGGCAGATCGGGTGTGGGAAGGGGCAGGATCAGCAGAGCACGTCTCCATATCGTAATGCCCCTCCCTTCTTTCCTGACATTCCACCAGGCTTTCTGAATTTGCACTGGCTACATAGCTTCTTAAGAAGCCCTGAGAACCTCCCAAATATCCCTTTACCCCAAGGAAACATCCAGCCATCTCCAAAGCTGCATTGGATGCAGTGCAGACCATGTGGCCTGGATGTGTCAATGCAGTTTAGGATTGGGCTGCCTGTATATGGTTTCTGTTATGCTGTGTGGTTTCCCACATGCTGTTGCATTTTTTTCCTGAATGTGTTTCTTAGGCTATGAAAAGTGAAAAAAAAAAAATCTGTGATCCTGAACTTTAAAAAATTCTGGACAGTCAAAATATACCAAAAACCTTTAGAAACTAAACTGGGAGTGAGATTTTCAGTGCAGTTCTAAGCATGTTAACTCAGGAGTCAATGGATCCATGTATTCAATGGATCTTACTCCCAAGTAATGGTGTTTACACAGCATTGCAGCCTTTCTAATAAACACTTCTTTGATGTCTCAATGCTTTGGCTTCTCTAAAAATGAATGACTAAGGCATGTGCATTTGACACGCAAGTTAAAGTTAGCTTTGGTTAATACAGAACCTCTATTTTCACTCCGGAGAACCTGTCTACTTCTAAGCAAGCTTGAAAGCACACAGACCAAATGAAGATAGAAAGCCACTATCCTTATCCAGAACACCTTTGTTTAAAGAAAATTAACTGAGGAGGGTCATCTTAAGTTCAAATATCCATAATGGCTTTAAATTCCCCTTGAAGCCCTGTAATAATTAGATTAGATAAGCCTCATTGGTTGCCCCCTGATAAGGCACGCAGGCCTTCCAATGCTTATGAGCTTCTTCCTTTTTAAACTGGTGCTTTTCATGCTCAGATCTACAATGTTTATGATTTTGGTGTTGTTTTAGCTAATCATTTGTCTGGATGATTGGAAGGTATGGGACTGACATCCCTCTCTAGCCCTCCTCCATATTCCCCCTACTCCTCATTCACAGTTAGTGTTTCCAAAGCAAATGGTTTTTTTGGGTGGTGGTGGTGGTGGTGGTAGAATTCAACATGATGGTTTGAATGAACAGCTTTTGTTTAAGGGCGCAATCCTAACCTGGAATTAGGCAGGCACAGTGAGGCCAGCAAAGTTTGACCACCACAAGGAACACCATAAAGTACATTTGAACCACTCTTGGCGTCAGAGAGGCCATCTGTGTGCCAGATGTGTGCCATGCTCCCTGACTCTGAGAGTGGTCCAAATGCACTTTATGGTGTCCCTTGTGCTGGCCTAACTGTGCTGGCCTAACTCCAGGCTAGGATTGCACTCTGAGTCAGATCATGGCTCCCTATAGGCCAGCATTGCCTAGGCTTATTGAAGTTGGCTCTTGGGATTGTGGACAGGGTTTTTTCTCAGTCCTACCTGGAGAGAGAACCTGGGACCTTCCACATTCAAAGCAGATACACTACCATTAAGCCACAGCCATGGCCCCACCAAGCCTATGATATCTAATTGGCCTGACAATTCAATATATTGTCTCTTTAAGATTTGTCCTACAGTACTAGCAGGGGGAGAACTCAAATTACAAGAAAAATGAGTTTTTATGTAATCAGTTCAGATCTAGTTCCCGATGCGATTTGTCTTCTTTCCTTCCTGTTAACTTGAAAACTTTCCGAGCCATTTATACAATGTCTGTGCAACTTCAATTAGTAGTGTGGAAGCAGCACAGATTAAGAAGCCAGCTTTGCAAACATGAAAGCTGACAAAATCAGTCAATGACAGATGTGAGAGTTGAAGAAACTCTTTCCCGCTGATGAGCGCCCTGCACTTTAATCGCTTAATCGCATTTGTTTCATTTACCTGGCATGTAGGATAGAAGCTCAAAGAACAAAGCAGACATCGCAAGATCAAACTTGGTAAACAGCAGCAGCGATGCAATGCTCCGACATTTCATTTTTGATTGAGAAATCCCTCACATTCTTCCATTCGCCCTCCTTTGTTATAAAGATGCCCCCAGAAGATGCAGTGGCAAGACAGACATAGAGTTCACCCACTGAAAAATAAGCTGGGGTTTTGGGTTTCCATATCACCACTTCTGGTTAAACAATGCAGGCAGAACCCATACCAGGCTCCTGGGGTCTCCTTAGCAATAGCAGGGGACAACCACGTTGAGAGCTGCCAACTTCCTACCTCTGTTGCAGTGCTTGAAAGCCATATCACTGGTTGCAGGATTCCAGTGTGACTCACAAAGCCTGGAAGCCTCCACAGAAGACAGAATGGGGCGCATGAAACCAGTGGCACCCTACCCTCTGGGGAAAATCTGGAGGCGACTGGACAGAGCCTGGGGCAGTCATGTGCCTGCCTGGCATAGCACCCAGGCAACATGCCTGACAGGCTCTGCTCAAGATACATTTCTCCTGCCCTACAGGAGCATATGATAAGAACAGGTAAACATGGAACAATCCCAGGACTTCTCACCTCCTGTTGACACTTCACCAGAAAAAAATAAAAATAAAATTTATTGCTTTTGCCTCCAATTTGTTAGCATACTGTATTTATACTCCATCTTTTGGTCACAAAGGGCCCCCAAGCAGCTGATGAGAACAGTGATTTTTAAAGTGTCTGGCGGGCCACTCCTTTTCAGCCTCTTCTCCCCCATATGCAGTCTGGCACAAAACAGTGCCCGTTTGGCATGTAGAGTGGCATGTAATACAGTACAGTATAACCCTGTACGTAACACAGGGCAGCTCAAAGCAGTTAATCGTTACTATGTACTTACAGGGTTATGATGATTGCATCGAGATAATACATTTGAGATATCCTCGGCTTAAAAACCATGTTCTGCCAATGATGTGTTAGAGCAATATTGGTAGAAATGCGATCTCCAGCGCATCAGTGGTAGAAAAGTTAAAAGGGTGAAATTAATTGCACTTGAATGAGGGCTCAAGTCTAACTAGCGCTGGAGAAAGCAGACCTGCAGGTCTGAGCTGCAGCCTAATGCAAGTTAGGCGGCAGCTGCAGCTCACCCTGGGCAAGGGGAGTATTTTTCCCTTGCCCCAGTGTAAGGCCCAGCGAAGCTGATAGAGCTCCTCGGATCTGTGTCGGGGCCAGGAGACATGGGTTTGGATCCAGCATGACTGCTGGATCCTGGATCCTCCTTCCTTCTTGGGCTGCCCTGCTCAGGGGAACTCCCTCCCTCCCACCATCCACTTGTCCAGAAATTTCCTTGTGCTGGCCAACCTCAGCCAGTACGGGACCAACGTACCTGCCGGTCCTGCCAGTGGTGCTGGGTCAACACTGCTCCCTGTGTCAGCCCAGTGATTCTCCCACTGGTGCAATCGTGCTTTATAGCACGTTCGTGACAATGCTGGGCAGACACAAATGGCTTGTGTTGGCCCAAGGTGGGGGGGGGGCGGGCGGGTTGGATGGTGCTGTGAATTAAATATGGGTAATTGCATTTTTTAAAACCATTTTTTAAACCAGCATACTAAGCATGCTGGTAAAGAAAGGAAAGAGGAAGTTTAGAAGCTGCCTTATACTGTGAGCGCAATCCTAGCCTGGAGTTAGGCTGGCACAGTTAGGCCAGCAAAGTTTGGCCAGCACAAGGGCCACGATAAAGCATATTTGGACCACTCTGTGCGCTGGCCTCCAAAGTATGTTTGGAGTGGTCCAAACATATTTTATGGTGTCCCTTGTGCCAGCCAAACTTTGCTGGCCTAACTGTGCTAGCCCAATTCCAGGTTAGGATTGTGCCCTGAATCAGACACTGGCCCCTCTAGCTCAGAGCTGCAGACACTGACAGGTAGCAGCTCTCCAAGACTTCAGAGAAGAATTTTTCTCTGTCCTGTCTGGAAATGCAAAGAATTGAACCTGAGACATTTGCATATAAAGCAGCTGCACTTCCAATGAACTATACCCAGTGATGTCATGCAGGGGGTACGCGGGGGTACGTGAGAACCAGTTTCTAGGATTACAGCTGGCCCCGCCCATTCGCCCGCCCACTCGTCGACTCCGCCCTCTGCAACGTTTGAATTTCCTGCATGTTTGAGTTGCCTGCATGTTCTCAGAGCCAGGCAGGCAGGCAGGCAGCGAGCGGAGCCTTTCCTTTCCTTGCCACTGAAAAATGAGTTGCTCTGAGGTTTTAACATGATGCCAGGCCTCCTTAACATGTTCTGGGGGTGCTGTGGAATACTGTTGCAACTGTTGGGTCAGTTTAAAATCATCTGAGGCCTCAAAAAGGGGTTTTTTCATGTCACTTCCTGCCACGACATCACTTCTGGCTTATGACGTCACTTCCGGTGGGCGGGTCCCGACACGTGCCAATCAAAAGTGAGTACCTGTTCTTAAATCATTTAGATGACACCACTGACTAAACCCCCTGAATCCAAATACCTTCTATGCATGACTACATTAGAGATGTTGTTATTATGCTTTAATGCAATGTGCTATTGTGGCCTTGAAAGCAATTGTAAGGCAAACATTGACACACAGAGAAGGAAAATAAAAAAAGATTCCATCTTAGCAGGACAACTCAACAGATTATGTCAATAGCAGAGACACATTTTTCTACCTAATGAACTCTTAAAGGTTAAGACATTAACATTTGGAGAGTTTGAAAGGCAATTGGTAGTCACAGAAAGATAGCAATTGAATGTAACAAACAACTGTGTTGAATTATTATTTTTGCCAAAAAATATGTCTTTGTTGTACAAAGTACAAAGGCAGACAACCCTGCACTAGTAGAGGATAATTCATGGATCAGTTGCATGGCAATGAAATCCATTTTATCACCTGTAGTTTGAGGTTGGACAGTTTTGACACTCCACTTGCAGGGTGCACTGTTGGGGGCATTTGGGGGGCATGGAAGAGGGAGAGCCTGGCAAGGAACATACTGCTGGTATAAAACTCCTGGGTCTGTCAGTGGTCACCATTTCTTTTCTCCCAGGATTCCCTCTGAAGTGAGGGAAGGAAGCATTGCTTTTCTGCTGACTGATTTCCAAACAGTGGTATGTACTGCAGTACAGTCAGTGGTATCATCTACTCTCTTGTAGACGGAACGCTGGGCGGGACTTAGAGTGATTGACAACCCGTCGCCTCACTTCCGCTTTCTTCGCGCTCCCCGCGCGACTTTCCCTCGCCTCGGAGGGAGCGCCTGCTCGCCCAGGCACCCAGCGCGCCCCCCACCCATCCCCCCTGGCGAGCAGGCGCTCCCTCCGAGGCGAGGGAAAGTCGCACGGGGAGCGCGAAGAAAGCGGAAGTGAGGCGACGGGCTGTCGATCACTCTAAGTCCCGCCCAGCGTTCCGTCTACAAGAGAGTAGATGACAACACTGAGTACAGTACATAGTTACCTGTAGCAGGCTATGATGAGGAGCCACTGGAAGTATCGTATGCCACTGGAAGTGTTGTGAGGCACGTGCGGCAAGTGGAGCATTGCCTCTGAGTGGCTCTCTATTCTACCCACTTTGGGGTCCAATTGGCTTGAATCAGCCCCCACCCCACCCCAGAAGCAGTGGGTGGTGATGCTGCTGCCGGGTGCATTGACACTGCCACTCATCCTAGTGAGTAGGGAGCCTCCAGGGGCATCACAAAAATGTTTTGAATTGAGCCCCGCAGCCCCTAAACTTCTGGTTGTGAATTAGGCACCAGGAGCAAAACAATCTGAGCAAAACCTCACCTCTGGGCTGACTTCTCAGAATTCAACTCCAGACTGGCTCTGATCACACTTTTGCTTTAGGCTGTGAGCATTCAGCATGGCTTGTCCGGGCTTGAGGCAAGGCAGGACATCCTATGCATGCATATTTATTTTGGGGGTTGCATGTGCCAAGTTGCGCAACGAGGGAGAACACGCAGACCAATATGATCTATAAAGTTCTACTTTATTGTTACACACAAGCCCATATATATCCTTCAGGTTTACAGAGCAGTATGTTGTTGATTAACCCATCAGAAGGTTGCTTTGATTAACTCAGCGAGTTTCGGCAAACAAGACTGACAAGATTAACAAGGGTAAACAGGCTTGATAGACTTATACCTCAGGGTTACATCGCACATGTTATCAATCAATAACTTGGTAAATTACAATAAACAAGCTTAATGGTTTCATTGA
>JAJKFI010000027.1:5154509-5171615 GCA_029204185.1 Lerista edwardsae | reverse complement strand
GGCCGTATCAGCGCAGGCTGCTCCGTTTCCGATCTCCTTGTTCCGTGTGTTTGTCATGTTGCGCAAGGGTCAGCCGTGTCGCGCAAGGGTTAGTTGATTGCAGCAGTCTCTTACTTCGTCCTGGCCCATGTTCCCCCAATCCCATAGTCCTTAGCAAAAACCACTCTCTCCACAACAGCATGTTATGTCTCCATTTAACAAGGAGGTGGCCGGGTGCCAACCAAACCGAGATAACTAGGCAGACTGAAAAACTCATTCTGGCAAACGGCCCAATACTTCCCCTGAATGCCATTGAGTGGTGAGCGAATTACCATCTCCTGGCAGATTATTAAAATGACCAAGCCATTTTACAATAAATATTGCTAATCAAGAGCTGCTCCAAAATAATCACAGCAACAAGAATTGTGCTGCCGAATGATTAAACAGCAGGCAGCAGTAACAATTCCAATCAATCTTATGATAGGAAGACAAAGCTTTAAACAACCCAACCATCAATCATTGGTGGGCAGGGAAATCTGAAACAAAAATCAATCCTAACCAAGTCCTCATGCCATAGTGATAAATCAGTCACATGAAATAAAATCTGTTTAATCATTGCATCCCATTGAAGTTTGAATGAGCTTAGTAACTACACTTTAATTATGGAGCAACAGCTATGGAACTGCAGATATTTACTACAACTGGTATTTCCATGGTCTGTTGTAAGAAAGACTGACAAAAGGCAAATGTTGGAAGCTTGAGGTCAATGTGCCGAAAAGAGAAGGGGGAAAGAACCATTTTCAAGGAGCATTGATCAATGTGTCCCTTTAACAAAGCTTACATCCAGGTACTACTGACATCAGATGTTGTCTGGAATTCCCTCCCCTTGGAGATTCATCAAAATCCAAGCCTGAATAAACAAAGACTAGTTTAGGTTCAAGATGTCAGTCCTTGGGGTTAAGCTGGCAAAGAAGCACAATTTTTATAATGATATTTTCATCTCATTCATTTTTCATCTCAGATTTTCATCTCATGTGTCTTACTGGGATTTTAGGGTTTTTTTTAAATTTTTAACTGGAGCCTTTGGAATAAGATGAAGGAATAGAAAGAGGAAAAAAGAAAGAGGAAATAGTACAGGTAGATAATCCCTTTTCCAGACATTCAAAATCCAGACTATTCCGAAATCCAGACATTTTTGTCCAAGACTTTCTAAAACTTTCTGTCGTGTAAACACTAGTAGGTCTTGTGCTCTTTCCCATGTACAGGCTATAAGTTCTATTCTCTGCTTTGTTGTGTGTGCCATTGCTGAAACATATCAAAGAGACCAGCAGATGCCTAAATGGATAACAGTGAAAAGAGCAAGAGGAAGCACTTCTCATTATATTTATGTAATTATTCCAAAACCAAGACAAATCCAAAATCCGGACTCCTTCTGGTCCCAAGCAGTCAGGATAAGAGATACTCAACCTGTATCAGCCAATCTAAACTAAATTCATACACACATAATCACAGTAGCAAAGCTACCGTGTGTGTGTGTGTGTGTGTGTGTGTGTGTGTGTGTGTGTGTGTGTGTAGTGCAGTAAGTACTGCAGGCACTGAAACACCCCATGTAAGCAGCCTCTCCCAGTCACCTTCAGAGCCATTCTGAGCAGTGATGGGAATGCACAGTGTTGCTGTCTCTGCCAAGAATGTCTCTGATGGTGCGTGGGAAGGGCCACACACAGCATGTTGCAGCACCTGCAAAACATACCACCCCGCCCCCTGTAGCTGCAGCATAATCTGCATGTGAAACTTCTGGGGCAGATCCAACAATATGTGCTAACTGGCTCCACACCCATAGTTATGGGCGTTCTTTTCCTGGACACATGGGCAGGATAGGCCCAAGACCTCCTGACACCAGCTATACCTGTTCTGATTGAAAAGCAATATAATGATGATGATGATGAAGAAGCAGCAGCAGCAGCAGCAGCAGCAGCAGGAACCACAGTATGTCCATGTACTTTTATGTATAACCAATATCATCCTAATTATAATATGCCCCAGAACAATTGAACAGAATTGCAATCTTATACACACTTACCTAGCAGTAAGTTCCTCTTAACTCACAGCCCAAACCTAACCCATGCTGGAATAGACAGGCCGGCTCACCTGCATTGCAGAGCAAGGGTAAACCTTGCCCAAGGTAAACCCCAGCCAGCCCTATGGGGTTGCTCAGATCTACATCTGCAAAATATGCAGCCAGGAGCAGCCCAAATTGTGCTGCCCAACCTGGGGATGGGGGTTAGGATACAGCCCAACAGCTGTGTCCTGTCTTCACCGCCCTCTTCGCCCATTGTGCCGCCCATACACCCCCTGCCCGCCTCCAGCATGCCCTTGCCATGGTCCTGCACCGGCAGAACTAAGCTGGCACTCAGCCACCGCAACTTGTGGGCACTATGGTGTTATTGTGTCAGTACTGCTGCTTGCTCCAGCTCAGCGACCGAATCCACGATGCAGATGCGTCTTACGGCATGTTTGTGACAGCACTGGTGTGGTACAAGAGGGCTGCACCAGTGCAGCACTAGGTTAGGATTGCAACCTCAGTGACCTTACGACAATAGTTGGCTTAGTAAAAGACATCCAGATTGGTCAACTAAACTAGCACATCTCGTCAAATTTTCTGATTTCTCGAGATGTCAATGTAATCAGCCTGAATCAGTTTCTTAAGATTAGCGGCAGACACCGTGTGCATTCCTGATCATCACTGTTGATCTTCCAGCAGAAATTGCCCCTGTTCTTAGGAATTTTGGGATTCTACAGGCTGGTCCACCGTTCTATCTAGAAAAGCAATTATTGCAACAGCAGGGTCACATGAGAAAGGCGATGGAGCAGCATCGCACATAGACTCCCAAACTTGATCCTCATTAAAAATATCACATGAAAGTTTCAAGGGGGAACTCGAAGAAGTCAAGCTGTTTCAAACCCTTGCCCCAAACGTTTAATGATCATCTCCAAGGGTGATGGGAATTTATAGAGGAAAATTATGAGAGAATGATCAGAGTAGAGAAAAAGTTGAAACCCAAACATCAGAAGCAGACAAATCCTCCGACGAGATTTAGGGTTGTAATTTGCCTGACTATTTCACATGCTGAGAAAGAACTAAGAATCACTGGTGCTCCAGTAATTAGAGCATCCATGCACACCCTGGCAACTGAATGAATAGATGGCTTGAAGAGAACAAATTAAAATATCCTTCAATACAATAATGTCTGGAGAAAAGAAAGTGGACTACTATATCACTCAACTACTCAGCTGAGTAGCTGAGGAATCTTGGCCAGATTGTTATAATAAAACTGTGACTCTTGAATGTGACAGTGGATGTTGTTTTCATCTTATTAGCTTGGTGTGTTTTCCTTTTGTTAGCTTGGTAGAACCCCAGTCAACAACATGGCGTTCAAAAGAAAATTCATAACTCAGTGGTAGAGCACAGACCTTGCCAGATTCGGTTTGTGTTAAAAGGGATCCCGGGTAGCAGGGATAGGAAAGAACTGCCAGAGAGTGTCAGTGAGCAGCAGGATTAGACTAGCAGGCAGCGGTGTAGCTACAGGGAAGGCAGAATGGCAAATACTGCAGGCAGTGCAACACACCGTGTTAGGAGCCCCACCCACTCGCCGTTGGAGCCGCTTCGGGCAGTGAAGGCAATGTGCATCCAACATTCCAACGATGAGTGGGAGGAGCTGCTTACACGGCACATTGTGGTGCCTGCAGTACTTACCACACCACGCTGCTGTAGCTATGCCACTGCAAGCAAGAACAATGTCCTTACTCTGTCCCTCATGCGTTCAGTAACTTTGTGAGGGATAAGTATGATTGAAGTCACTGGATAGATCCATGATCTTTGCCTATGTGCATGCAGCCATACGTGTATAGAATTCTTATACATGAACATGAACTCTAATTGGCCAGGTTGCAAAGCCTTTTGTTCTTATCTGTGTGCCAGATGTGCAACCATGGAATGTGGCCATTGGGTAAAGTCCCACGATCACACAGAATGTGTGTGGGTCATCTGCAATGGGGCTAGCAAAACAAACATAGGTCCTCGAGTGCCTGCACATGCCATTCTGATTGGCTGGAAAGCAGTGAAGTTCAAGGCAGGAGACATGCAGGTGGTTCCCCCACTAAAATAAATGATGAGCAAATGAATGAAATGCCATGATAAAATGGGCATCGTTTTAATGTATTTAAGGGTGCACTCCTAACCTGGAGTTAGGCTGGCACAGTTACGCCAGCAAAGTTTGGCCAGCACAAGAGACACCATAAGGTATGTTTGGACCCTTCTCGGAGTCAGAAGGGCCAGCTCACAGACATGAGCCATCCTCCTTGATTCTGAGTGTAGTCCAAACACACTTTATGGTGGCCCTGGTGGCAGCCAAACTTTGCTGGCCTAACTGTGTCGGCCTAACTCCAGGTTAGGATTGCGTTCTAAATGAACAACACTGGCATAAATGAGACTTTTGGAATTTTAAAAATGGAAAAATGATTTTATTATTTTAAAAACGATTAAGATTGTACTCAATGTAAAATGTCAAAAAAGAAATAGTTCAAAATAGAACTATTTCAGAGGTTAGGAAGTCTCAATGAATGCTTTCAATTGACAAAAATGATACCTTGACTCAAAATATCCATATTTGAATCCCCAAAACATCTCACTCAGATTTCTGTTTAAAAAAATTGTTAACATTACTGTGGGATAGTTTTCCTTCAACACTTTGGAAGGGTCACCTTGGCCTAATTTATTTTCCACCCTTCTAGGGTATTGAAACAGCTGTCAGACTTTTGCTTCGTAATTTGGTCACAGAATCCTGTTCTTTCACCTCTACTACCTCTGTAAATGGGCTTCAATAAAAGCACTTTGCAGGGTTCAGGCTGTATAGCAGTTACAATCAAAACGATTCTGTCGTTTTGTATATTGTGCATTGCATAGTTAACTTACTCCGAGCAGAAACATGGGTAACTCAAGAGTTTCAATATGCAGCACAGCTGTTTCGTTAAACTTCTGGGACTTGCCCTTTGATCACATAACCAAAGAGGAGATTGAAGTAAGGTAAAGGGCTTGAGCTCCCTGCTCCTGTAAACAACCTGCCCTTTTCAGTCCAATAGCTACTCGTTGGAGTTCTCAGAAATTAATCAGTCTGAGAGGTGCTGGAATTGGAGCAAATGATATTTTAATGCAACTTTTGGAAATGCCACTTTGTCATGGTGCTAACTGCTGCCCGTGGTACAGCACCCCATGATTACAGCTGTGTGCTCAAGTGTTTTATGCTCGCCTTTGGCTGCTGGGGTCTGTTTGCAAATGGAATCAATAAATTCTGCAGAATACAACATTTGAGACAGGCAGACAATCCATCCTTAGCCAAGCAGTTGTTGCTTGTACAACTGCCAGTGATCCCAGGAGTACAATGTTGGGGGGGGGGGAGCCAACACAGCACAATGTGGAATTTGAGCATTTTATTGGGGAAAGTCTGTGCAAGGTTGCATAAACGAGAGCGCAACCGTGCTGAATCCCAGCAAGCCAATTATGATGCAATAGGCCATATGTTCAGACCAGAATGGGAGGGGGTGGTAATGGGGCTAGTTGGCATGGGCTTATGATTTTGAGGGGGCCTACTCTACAAGAGAGTTAAGTAGCATTCTTTAGCACTAAGCATTAAAATTTAAAAGAAGATTACTACAGATAAAATATAACCAAATAAATGTATCTTATTCCATTGCCTTGCCACAAAATTGATTTTTTTTAATTCAGAGTAGTTTTGAAGGCTGTTATATTTCTATTTCTCTTATTCTGTTCTATTACTTGTAAATATATCATATACCACATGTACATGTATATACATAAACCATATGTATATAGTATTGATTACAAAAGTACTTGAAAAGTACTGTTTGAAATGGGGCATACATTTCCGATCTGGCCCAGGCCCACATCCAGCCCTGCATACATTTAGCATGTAAAGCTCTGCTTCTCAATTTTTCCAGGTGCAGCTTTTTAAACCTTTCTATGCTGAGCCACACCTGCCAAAATTCCTTCTTCTATGCAATGGTTAAAGGTATAGGCACTCTGTCCTCCATTGTATCTGGTCATCCAGCACATATCTGAGGTCAAGGCGCTTCTGAATTTGTCTTGATCTGAATTTCTTCCTGGAGTTTGGACTTCCAAATTATCCAGCTTTGTTTCCAAAATGGAATCAACACATTGGGAAAGACCCATCATTTTGCTTCCACATTTTGTGCATGCACAGTTTCCTGCAACATTCAGTTTCTTTCAGGCCTTTCCCACCCACTGCTGAAAAAACACTGCAAAAATGAAATGTTGGTGTGATTATATGTGTGATAGCATCAAGATTGTTTGTGCAGTGTTCTACCAGAGTGCATGCATTCTGTGTTTATGCAACAGGACAACAAAAGCAAACATGATATGAAGCATGTATTTTTTAATTTAATTTTTTAATTAATTTAATTATAATTTTGTTATAATTATGAGACACTTTGTGTACCCCTTCAGGGACAGAAAGGCAGAATAAATAAAAGTAAGGTTGTATCATCATAGCCCAATCCTACCTTAGCCTTCCACTAATAGAACTTGTCTTCTTTTAATGGAAGGCCCAGCCACAACAAGGACACTTGGAAGCACCAGTAGCTACTGGACAGTGCAAATAAAATGGGACAATCAGTTTCTTTTTAAAAAAAAACTAACAATGCATATTACTAAAGCTTACATATGTAATCATAGTGTAATGACTATAGATATGTAATCTACAATCAAAAGAAGATTGTGGGGTTTTTATTATTTCAGAAGATTGTGGGTTTTTTGTCTGTGTTACTATTA
Source organism: Lerista edwardsae (assembly GCA_029204185.1). Lineage (NCBI taxonomy): Eukaryota > Metazoa > Chordata > Lepidosauria > Squamata > Scincidae > Lerista > Lerista edwardsae. The sequence continues at coordinate 5,164,771 of JAJKFI010000027.1, read as the reverse complement.
TATCAGAAGAAAACATGGAAAAAACACTGGAAAAAAAACCCACAATCTTGATTGTACATTAAAGGTAAAGGTAAAGGTTTCCCCACGACCGAATGGTCTAGTCGTGACCGACTGTAGGGGGCGGTGCTCATCTCCGTTTCAAAGCCTGTAGAGCCGGTGTTTTGTCCAAGGACAAGCTTCCGTGGTCATGTGGCCAGCATGACTCTACGCCGTAGCGCATGGAAAGCTGTTACCTTCCCACTGAAGTGGTCCGTATTTATCTACTTGCATTTGGGTGCTTTTGAACTGCTAGGTTGGCAGGAGATTGTAGATTACATATCTACAACCATTACAATATGATATACAGTACTTCTTGAGTATACAAAATGTTTAACAGATACTATCTTGATGTAAGTCTTACAAACCCTGGAAGGTGAGCATTATTGTCTTGATATGACTTGCTGGTGAGGTTAACAGGAAGAGACTTGCCTAAAGCCACCTAGTGAGTTTGTTGCAAAGATGAGGTTTGAACCAGGGAATTTCGGTCTCTAAGCCATTGCATACCATCAAGTAGATTCAATGCAAGTGTGCACATCAGTAATGCTGAGGGGGAAAAAATGCAGCTAAAAGCTGTGGGGAAATAGATATGTTGGCAGCATTAGGGAAGGGAAGACTACCCCAGAGTTGCTGATATTGGGGCATCACGAGAGGTTGCGGCTGGAGCCGGAGAATGTTGTGGCTGGGCTCCCTCCAGCCTCCCAGCTCAGCCAGGGCTCTACTAGCCTCAGAGATAGGCCTTGCCCTGGTTAGGTCAGTCACCTAACAGGGTCTCCTTCACAGCAGGACCTTGGTTACGATGCCTGCATACGATGAGGAAGAGGTAGTGGACCTGCACCTGTTGTTGAAAGTCGCAGTGGTGCTTGTTGCCCCGCGGTCAGGCTTGCTGCTGCTGCCGCCATCCTTGCTCCTCTGGCTGTTGAATCATGGGAGTAAGCCACTGCTGGATCCAGTGCACCCTCCTTGCGGCTGGCCTGGCTGGCAAGGCAGGGAAGCCCCGCATCACTGCTACTGCCATCGCGGGAGAGCCTACTGGCGCTCAGCCATGTCAGATGACCCGGCTGAGCAGGGCCGCGGGCTGGATCACAGACAGGGTGTGCTCTAATCTAATCCAAGAATTAATTTTAGAACCATCCCAGTTAAACAGGAATTCAGGAAGCGTTGAGTGTAGCACAGAACAAACCCATGGAACAATGAAGGAGCTGGTGACAATGAAGACCAGGTGCTTTGAATTACCGTTAATGGTCCCTCAGTGTTCAGGCCTAAAGCTATCATTTGCAATATTTCTGCACTGATCAATCAGCTCCTCTTTCGCTCTCTCTTTTTATTGGAGATTTATTGATTTGAGAGAAAGGCTGCTTGTAAATGAACAGGGACATAATGAATTACATGGTGTGTAATTATCATTGTGTTTTCCTGTAAAGTACATGGGAGCAACAAATGGAAAAAGATTGGATCCCACTTGTGTGTATTTTAAAGGGGAACAAAGGGATTTCTACCGTGTCCTTCATGTTAGCTTTCTATAGACTTACAGTTGCCAGGACTTCTTGTGAGGCTGCTGGTGTGTGGCTGGGGCCACTGGACATTTGAAGTGGTGGCCAGGCTGCACAAAATATTTTTCAGAACAGCCATAAAAGACCTTGAGCTGCTGGAACACTAGTTCTGGCACTGCAAGACCCCAATAAGATTGGGGCCTGAGTGATGACAACCTTCGAATGCGTAAAGCTTCCTGATCAGAGTTTCACTATTGGCATTTGACCAGTTCAGACAATAATTTAATCATCTAACTCAGTGGTTCCCAAACTAGGGGCTGGGACCCACCAGTGGGTCACGAAGCACCTAGAGCTGCCATATTGAAAACAAAGGAAGACGGGAAGATGGAAAGGGGGAGGGCTGTGTGGTTGTTTTGTTTGCGTCAAGGTTGTAAATAGGCTTTTTTCCCTTTCTGATTCACTTTGCTATTGGAAAGACCCAACGTTTTGCTGAGAAATAGCCCAACTTATTGCTGTGTTCTCAGGAAAGCAGCAGGCTCTGGCATCACATTGACAGCACTTGCAGCTGTGGCATCACTTTTGGTGGGTCCCCAGCAGATGGTCATTCTAAAAAGTGGGTCCTTTTGGCTTCTCTTCAGCTTCCTCTGATGTTACACTTGAAAAGGACTGCTCCTCCCAACTTGCTATATATTTCACTTTTGGCTAAATTGTAAGGGCTGGGCTAAAAACTTCCCTTTGTGTTTTGTAGGATACATAAGATATAAGAAGCAGCATTCAGCCAAGGCATATAAACTACTCAGCTCCCATGAACTCTGGAGCAATCTAATCAAGTCACCATTCTTCCCTGAAGAACACAATTCCCTGCACAAGATATCATTTTTGAGTCCTGTGATAAAGAAGACCTTAAGGTGGGCACATTAGATGTCTTGACGAGGTTAAGCTCTCTCTTGCTCCAGTACATTAGTCGCAATGTATTTCTATGGTGTATTAAACTGGTTTCTACCCAGCAGTGGCCAGATCACTTTCTTTTTTTTACAGTAAAACTATTTTAATAGAATTTACAGTACATACTCAGTTATTTGTGCCTGCTCGTATAAGGTTAAATTTAAAGCTTAAAGCAAGGTAACATAACACCAGCAAATACAGCGCATATGCTCTTGCCTGGAAAATGAACAATGGAGCACAGAGACAAAGGAATACAAATCAGCAAAGAAATTCTCCAGAACCAGTTCATTACCATTTAAATCCCTTGGAGAGTGAAGTGTGTATTTTATGCTAATAGGAAGTTGAAAATCAATGTTTTGGCAGTTATTTTTGTAGAAAGGAACTCCAGCATGCTCAATATGCTTGATCATTCTAGCTGTAATAATCCTCTACATACCGATTTCTTTAGGGGTGATGTTGGGCTAACGGGCTTGTAATTTCATGTCTCCTTTTTGTAAAACTTTGGGGAGTTATATCCTCATAATGTGGCAACCTAGAGGTCTAGTCAGCCACTTTGTACAAAACTGGCCAAGCTAATTTTCATACAAGTGGAGACATGAACAAGCGTATCTAGCTCCCCATTCAAAGCGATGTCCTCATTCTCCAAATCACATAGGAAGAGCTTCCATATCTCCCCGTTACGTGATAGAAATACTACCTGAACTTAATGTTGTATTTAGATTATATGTGAGTGGATGGTTTGGACAAATTTTGTGCCCCACACATCCCAGCATGCATGTTGGGAGAATTAGAACAGATAAAAGAAAATACTTTTTTACCCTGCTGGTAATTAATCTGTGGAACTCCTTGCCACAAAAAGTGATGATAGTGTCTAGCCTGGATACCTTTAAATAGGGTTTAGACAGATTTCTAGAAGAAATGACCATCACAGGTTACAAGCCATGATGGGTATGTGCAACCTCCTGAATTTAGAAGTAGGCTACCTTGGAACGCCAGGTGTCTGCCAGAGTCAGATAAAGAGCTTTTGGGGGCTGCATCCAGCCTCTGGGCCTTATGGCAGACAACCCTGCACTAAGGCATGATGACATACACTTCATCATTCCTTCCTTTTTTATAGCACAAATGCAATCAAAATATTCCTAAGTACTTTTGATTTTCTACACAGGAGCAATTCAACCCTTCCTCAGTCAGTTTAGAATCCTCTACAAGTATGTTTTGCAAACAGAAAGACTGTCACCACTTGATTGGGATCACGGAAATCAACGTTTTTGACCTATCATACGCAGCGTAAAGCTGAAATGAACCTGTCAACGAGATGGGGTTTTTAATCAGTTTGTCAAGAAGGAAAACATTCTTTTTCAGCAAATTAGTCTGGATTGTGAAGATTCTTTAAAATAAATCAAGCAAATTAATTTGAGTAGGTGAGCATGCACAAGGGCAGGTGCTAAGGACTCCTCACTCTGTTCTCTGACCTGATGCAACTCAGTGATTCAGAAATGGGCATATGATGCACTAATTTGTAGTCTCAGCCATGCACTATGATGAGTTACCGCACACTGGCTTGCAATTCATCCCGATTGCATTGCTTATTGTGAAACTGAAGTGATACAGAATAGAACTTTCATTTAGAAGTTCAAATGATGTTTGGGTACATTTTGGGGATCTTGACTTCTAGAGTTTCCAAAAACAGCAGGTTTCTGTTGCTTCCTGGGGAAGGATTCCCTGATGGCTGCAGGTGGTGAGAAATCTTGATATCCTTTGGGGAAAATGCCAAACTGTGTACTTTACCTGAAAAGAAACTGCCACACAATCATGTGCCTTGAATCTTTCGTTCAGTGTGTGTGTGTGTGTGTGTGTGTGTGTGTGTGTGTAAAAATGACAAAAGAACATTTAAAGGTTGAAGGAGTTCCATGGGGACTTGCCCAGAAATACACACACACACAATATAGAAAAAGCAAGTGTCTGTGGGCATATTAAATCTTTAAAAGCTTTGTTTTCCATAGGAAGTAGTTAGAGAGCCACTTAGTCGCTTATTTGGATGGATCATAAGACTCTTCTATCAATGGTGCACTGCATATGGATATGAGGACAATGGGCATTTTAGAGGCTGTTCGAGGTAAGCAATTCAGATGGGAACGGAAATAGACTAGCATGAATTTTATGAGTGTTAAGGAGTCAGGGATATTATGATCACTTAGATTATGCTAAATATTCCCCAGGCCCAAGTTTCAGGTTGGAAATAGTTACTTCAGTGGAGCAGAAATATTTTTTCTCCCTAGCCCTCTGACTGTACAAATATTCATCTTTTGTCAAACCTGCCTGGTGCCATTGCTTCCCCTAGTTGCTGCTGCTTTGGTGTGATTGTGATTCTAATTTTTTTTAGCTTGTTGTTGCTTTCTTTGTCTTTCCAGGATCAATCACACAGGTTTACTAATGTGATTGCTCCTTAATCCTATTTGATCCAGGATTACAAAGTGAACTAGATCAGTGGGCGCCAAACCCCATCCTATGGGCCAGATCCAGCACCTGAGCACAGCTTTCCCTCAACTGAACAGAGCTTACCTTTCACCTGGGGCAGCCTGATACCTTCCTTGCCATTCTCCCCAGAACTTCATGCCGAGCAGCAGCGTCTGCCTGGAAATCTGGGTGCAGGGCATCCTGGGGGCAACAGAATGCAGAAGCAGCCACCTGGCACAAGGTTCTGGGGAGATCAGCAAGGAGGATTTCAGGCTGCCCCATGGAATGGTAAGCTCCATTAACACTGGGGATGACATTTGCATTGTGCAGCGGTCGTGAGTCTGGAAACTGCCAGATTTGATGATGCTAAAGGGCAAGGAGGGGTGAAATGGGGCAGGGAAGGGCAGTGAAGGGGGAGGGTGGATAGGGCCTGGGCGGGACAGGATCAGCCATGCCAGTATGCACCATATCCAATCCCCCTTCTTGGGCCTGGTACACCAACATCAGAGCTGTGCCCGGAATCACCCCATTAAGAAGCAATACAAGCACAAGGGAGGGTGCTCCCCCCGAAAAGCGTGTGGGTTGTTCCGTGCTGTCATACCTCGCCGCTGCCAGCGCCCATTGCACCTGCCACGTTCCTCCCCGCAGCACCCGCCCTCCGCTTCTGACCAACATGGATCACCTCAAACCTGCCCACTGAGCTGGCATATTGCTGCTGCTGGGGCTTATCCTGGGGCAAAGAGACAAATGTCCACTTACCCCAAGCAGCCGGTACACCCCCGTGGAAAGAGTCCACATTGGCACTGCTGCAGTGCCATGCAGGAATTTAGATAGGATTGGGCTGGGAGTCTCTTGCCCTTTCGCTGCAGCATGTTTTGGAAGGATTTGGATCTTTTGTTTTTTGTTTTTTGCTGGCCTGCTGTTTTATTCTGACACCAGGCAGTTAATGATAGATCAGCAGGAGCAGATTACAAACTGCTTCTCTCTCTCTCTCTCTCTCTCTCTCTCTCTCTCTCTCTCTCTCTCTGGTTCCTCCTAGCTCCTGAAATTGTCATTAGATGATTTACCCCATCTATGAATGCCTGAACAGAGTGCCCAAGCACAGTATTTAATTAGTGTTTCAATTATCTTTTAAATATTTGTACATCAAGTTCAATAAAGAGCAGACAGCTGAGTTTTGAGACAAGTGGCTGTGGCATCAGCGCTTTCCCAAGGGATGGCTTATTTGAAGGTTAACAATTCAAGCAAAAGCAGTTAATCAGCATAAATACTTTTGGCTGGAGACAGCCACACTGTGAACAAATGCCTGGTTCCTTTGATCTTAATGAGCTAAGATGCATTTCACACATCACAGCAGCTGGCTGGTCTTGAACTGCAGCAGTTGCCAAGTGCCGAGAGGTCACGTGACTCTGAACAGCATACTGTAGGCGCTCAATTGCCATTGTGTGACAGAGATGCAACCAAGATACTTTGCATAGCACACATTAACCAGGATCATCTCTGCCATAGAGGACATAGAGGAGCACTTCGTCAGTGTGAAACTGGCCACTGTTAACATTTTTGTTCCACTCTATAGGCCACAATGGATAGTTCAACCTCCTTACATTTTTAGTAGACTACTTCAGAATGCCAGGTGCAAGGGAGTAGCAACAGAATGCAGGCATCCTGTTGTCTTGAGTGCTCCCTGAGGCATCTGGTGAGCTACTGTGAGATACAGGAAGCTGGACTAGATGGGCCTTTGGCCTGATCCAGCAACATTCTTCTATGTATGTTCTTCTTATGTACTTAAGGCTCAGGACAGCAAATTCTGTTTGATTTACCACATATTTTCTTGGGAATTTTACCTCAGAATTTTACCTCAGAATGCCAGATACAAGGGAGTGACAACAGGATGTAGGGATATTGTTGTCTCCTATGCTCCCTGAGGCATCTGGTGGGCCACTGTAAGACACAGAAAGCTGGACTAGATGGGCCCGTGGCATAGCTCTTCTTATGTTCTTATGTTCCTCAATGTTGCTCAGAACAGTATCCAGGGCAGTAGTGCTATCCAGCCGGTACGCTGGGCGGGACTTACGTTTGATCGGCAGTCCGCCCGTTGCGTCACGCCACGTTCTGCCGCTTTCCCGCCGGGGCGTGTGGGAAAATGGCGGAACGCTGCGTGACGCAACGGGCGGACTGCTGATCAAACGTAGGTCCCGCCCAGCGTACCGGCTGGATAGCACTACTGATCCAGGGTATTATTTGTTCCCCACCCCATTTTATCTTCACAACCGTCCTGTAAGGTAAGTTAGACCAGGGGAGTCAAAAATAAGTCCCTTGAGCTGAATGTGGCCCCAAGAAGCAATTTCTCTGGTCCCTGGGATAATGAAGGCTGCACTAGGTGCAATGCACCCACCTGCAGTGGGTTTGCGACCCACCTAGTGGGTCCTGACTCACAGTTTGAGATATACTGCAAAAGCCAATGGAAGACTGCCTGTGACATGTTGATCACCAAGCAAAAGTGTCAACTAGCCCTGGAATGCAAAAAGAGTGGGAGTGAAAAACCATCTCGTCGTGCCTCTGAATTCCTACCATCACCATCTGCATATCCTCCGAAAACAGCTCCCCATTCTCTGAAATTGAAGCCTGCAGTGTCCTGTTCTGCCTGCGCATAGAGGTGGTCGCTTAAGAGGAAAAAGAACAATAAATCCTCCTTTAGTGCAGCATTTCTCCCATTGTGGGTCATGTCCTTGACAGGAGTCTCAGGGGAACTGGCATGCCTGTGGCTCACTATGTGGAGGCAGATAAAAAGTTCAACACTGAGCAAAATGCTAGCTATTTTAGATCCCTGTGTCCTTCTGGGATGTAGTAGGTGTTTTGGCAAAACAACAACAACCCCACAGTGATCTCATAGGGTAAGATGGGGGGGGGGAACGCATACTCTGTGAAATGTACACAATCCATTCAAGTCAGATTAAAGCAATAGTTAGGGCCTGTACTTAGACATGTATGCACAAAAGTAAGGCCCACTGAATTCAATGGGACTTTCTTGCAAGCGAGTGTACACAGGATCACAGCCTTACAGGCTTAGCCTAGCCCTTCAAATCTGACCCAACAGAGAAGCCTTGCAAGCAGGGCATCAAGCTTTCATCTGCTTAGTCATATTAATCGATCAAGTTTGCAGGTAATTATTCAGGGGGATGCATTTAGTGAGGTTTTGGTAGTATGTGTGCATATACATTTCACTGATGAGTCGTTCAAAAGGCAGATGATTTATCAACTAATTTTTTTATTAATTGAAAGTCTTACCAATTACTCTGTCCAACAGGTAGTCCTCATTTGGAAAGTTTTCAGGAGCTGGGGTAGTCATTGACAACAATTCTTTGGATCTTGGTGACTCAAGAATTGCATGAGGGCGTGTGCCAAATATTAGCTTCTCTATTGATTTGGGAGATTTTACAAAGAGATTTTACAAAGACTCCAAGTTCCATCTCTGTGCCATTATACACTGTTGGATTTTGACCTGGGAGTGGTTCAAGGGATGGAAAGCATTCAAGTGTAACTATACAGTCACTTCTGGCAATTTCTCCCACTAAGATCTTTCTGATTCAATTAGCCTTTCCGTGAATCTTTTAAAAATTGTTTTCTATTGATATCATGAATGTGTCTGCTCTCTGATGCATTATTATTATTTTTAAAAATGTGGATAGTTTTAGCATGGAATTTAATATTATGCTATTTATTTTTCATATTTTTATACCACCCTTCCTCCAAGGAGCTCAGGGTGGTGTATATTTTCTCCCCTGTACTTGTCCTCACAACAACCCTGTGAGGTAGGGGAGGCTGAGAGATAGTGACTGGCTGAGGTTCATCCAGGAGGCTTCATGGTTGAGTGGGGATTTGAACCTGGATCTTCCTGGTCTAACTCCCGAACCACAACACCATCCTGGCTCCACCCCTTTCTGAAGCCCCCCTGCTCCCATTCAACTTCTGCTTTTGTACGCCTAGGCACACTGCTGGGATTGTAGAATTAAACAATTCTACACAGAAATTTGTACAACAGATAATGGGGTCTATCTTATACCTTTTAAGACAGAACTCACCCAAGACATCCTGATGCATGCTGCCATCTTATCTGATGATGTGCCAGCCTCTGCTCCTCCCGCTCGCCAATGTTCAAACTTAGCACTCCTCCTCTTCTCCTCCACATTTCCTCTTCCTCTCTGTCTCCCTGTTCCTTTTCCATTCCAGGTAGTGGAAGCAGAAGAAGGAGCAGTGAAGGCAAGCAGGCAGACAGAAGCAGGGAGATACCAATCTGTGGCTTGAGGCAACCATGTCAGTTGGCCTCATGGATGCACCGGCCCTGGGTTAACACCATTGGTCTGTGCAGCTTAGTACTATCTATACTGACTCTCCAAAGTTGCAGGCAACGATTGCCGATATAGAAACAACAGAGTGAAGCTGGGATCTTCATGCAGCTCAGCGTTTCTCAACATTTGTCCTTGCTATACCACTTTGCGTGTTCCATCTATTGGCAGTACCACTGGAAGTAACGTGATGAAATCATCACCAGTTACTTCTGGGTTGGGAGACCAGATGCAATGTGACAAACACCAGTAAGAGGCTCAGTGTGGATGACTTTTCTGAGTGTAGAAAGGCATGCTTTGGCATTCTGCTCTCTGTGCCAAGCCTCCAACTTCTGTTTGTCAGGTCATGTTACTGGTCTTGCTGCCCGGTGGCAGGTGTCCAGGGGTTCTATCTATGTGTACCATCAGCTACCACCTCAAGTACCACTGGTGGTACTCATACCACTGGTTGAGAAACACTGATGTAGATCAAGTGCTCTACCACTCAGATATCGCTTCTCCCTAAATGAGAGATCTAGTGATTGTAGGCTTGATGGTCCTCAAATGATAGACCTGTTTTGAAATAGCAAAAGCCAAAATTAGTGTCAGATGAAACTTGGACTCCAATCTTATCCACATTTACCTGGGACTAAGCCCTTTGGATTATAATGTTTCTTCCTTCTAAGCAGACATGCATTGGACAGGGCTCTTGGCTATTGTCCATATGATCATGTACTGTACATCAGTTGCATTTAGAATTGTAAATCATTATCTCACTTCTTTGAGATGTCACTGAAATTTACCTAGTAGCAAGAGATAATCTCCTTGTTGCCAGATTCTCACTGCTTCTGTGGTCTTTATTCCTCAAGCATTGCAGGAAGACATTTGTAATGCAGGAGTATTTATTATCCTATTTCCAACCACACACAGAAATAGTGGTGTGTGTGTGTGTGTGTGTGTGTGTGTGTGTGTGTGTGTGTGTGTGTGTGTGTGTGTGTGTGTGTGT
>JAJKFI010000027.1:5022267-5154499 GCA_029204185.1 Lerista edwardsae | reverse complement strand
TGTGTGTGTGTGTGTGTGTGTGTGTGTGTGTGTGTGTGTGTGTGTGTTTTGCATTTGAATGCATCAGATTAATGTCCCAGCACATTTGAATTTCTAACCTCAAATTACCATAAACCATTGCTAAGGCAGAGAGACATACAGAGAAGAAGAAATATGCCACCATCATGTCAAGAATAGAACCATTCAGCATGGGATAGATTTTTGGTCCACCAGCTCTGAAGCTCTTCTTAAAGTAATAGAATTCACACTGACCATTTCATGCACAGAAAGAATGATTGAGTGAGCAGAAGTAACAACACTGCAGGGTTTCCCATTGTAAGTCAAAGAAATCCAATGTCTCAAAACAACTTTTTCATAAAGCTCAGCAAGCTACTGAAAAATCATTTGGGGTGGTGGTTGGGAGTGGGAAAAGGAGATGACAGGGCAGGGAGAGTGGACTAGGGAGGCAATGGGGATGGGTGGATCAGGTGCAGGAAGGGGATAGGTTCAGCAGTAGAGGCACCCACCAAATCCTAGACTCCTTCCTAGACCCCATCCCATGGCATGGGTCCATGTGGCAACTGTGTCATTGGAATTCGCTAGCGCAGGTCAAAGTAGACCACTCTGCTCTGGATTACCCCCAGGTAAGTTAATGAATGCACAAACTGCCCCCTGCAGGATATAGCGGTGGGCCTGCACTGTATCCAGTGCAGTATTGGGCGAGACTGGAGCCTCCCTGGCGCAAGGGCACCAGATTCCCCTATGGGTTCCTCAGATCTGTACCCGCAAAACCACAGTTACAGAACCAAGGGGGACGCACAGCCTGGGAACGAGCCCTTGGATTTGGCCGAACAGCCGAATGCTGAGCCTGCTCCTCTCCCTGGGCCTGCCTGCCCGTTCCCCACCCACTCCCATCCTCCCGCCTGCCTGGGAACACCTCTGCACTACCCGGGTTTGGGTTCGGCTGGTTCAGAGATGGAGCAGCGTGCTGCAGGCAGTGCCGGTTTGGGAATCGTGGCACTGATGAGGGGGTGCCACTCGACACTAAGAACATAGCCCTGATGCAACGATGTGGCGTCGGCACTTTGTCACAGGTAGGATGGTGCTGTGAGTCGCGAATGGCTCAAAGGTGAGAGGGAGGGGTCACTTGACACAGGACCTCAGGCTCCTGCAAAACATTTGCTCCTACAAAGCGTTTTGTCCCCTCTAGGAATGCTACTGTATTGCAAGATTTTTAAATCACTCATGCACTACAACAGGCCTCCATCCTGAAATTCAGACTTGACAAATTCAGCCATTCTAATTTTGCTTACGCAATGAAGCAACACAGAACTATTGTTTCCATGGACAACTATCTGGAAACTATTGTTTCCATGGATTATCTGGACCCATTCCAATCTGGCTTCAGGCCGGGGTTCGGGACGGAGACCGCCTTGGTCGCCTTGGTGGATGACCTTCGCCGGGGGATGGACGGGGGAAGTGCGATCCTGTTAGTCCTGCTGGACCTCTCGGCGGCTTTCGACACCATCGACCATGGTGTCCTTCTGGGTCGGCTGGCCGGGTTGGGGCTTGGAGGCACTGTTTTGAAGTGGTTCCGCTCCTTCCTGACTGACAGATCCCAGAAGGTGGTGCTGGGGGACGCTTGTTCGGCACCCCGACCTCTTAGGTTCGGGGTGCCGCAAGGTTCCATCTTATCCCCCATGCTGTTTAACATCTACATGAAACCGCTGGGAGAGGTCATCCGGGGGTTTGGAGTGGGGTGCCATCAATATGCTGATGACACCCAACTTTATCTCTCCTTTCCCCCTGATTCTGAGGAGGCGGTTGAGGTCCTGAATCGCTGTCTGGAGGCCGTTGGGGGCTGGATGCGGGCGAACAAGCTGAAATTAAATCCGGATAAGACAGAGGTGCTTTTGGTTCGGAAATCCACAGCTCGGGTATTGGATTATCGTCCTGCTCTGAACGGGGCCGCACTTCCTCTGAAGGAGCAGGTTCGCAGCTTGGGGGTTCTCCTGGATTCACAGCTACACCTGGAGCCCCAGGTGGTGGCGGTGGCCAGGGGAGCCTTTGCTCAGCTTCGGCTGATTCGCCAGCTGCGGCCGTACCTGAGCTGTGCGGACCTGGCCACTGTGACCCACGCCCTAGTGACATCTAGATTAGATTATTGCAATGCGCTCTACGTGGGGCTGCCTTTGAAGACGGTCCGGAAATTACAACTAGTACAGAACGCGGCGGCTCGGGTGGTTGCTGGGGCACGTCGGTTTGACTCTGTCGAGCCGTTGCTTCAGCGACTACACTGGCTGCCGGTTCTGTTCCGGGCCCAATTCAAAGTGCTAGTCTTGACCTTTAAAGCCCTTTACGGCTCGGGTCCGGGGTATTTGAGGGACCGCCTCCTTCCATATAATCCAACCCGTACTCTTAGATCATCTGGGGGGGCCCTTTTGACTGTGCCGCCGCCAGGAGAAGTGAGAGGGGTGGCGGCCAGGAAGAGGGCCTTCTCGGTGGTGGCCCCCCAACTTTGGAACACCCTTCCCCTAGAATTGAGAACTGCTCCCTCTTTGTTTACATTTCGGCGGGGGCTGAAGACCTTTTTATTCCAAAAAGCTTTTAACTGCTGACAGGTTGGCCAGCTGGTTATTATGATTCACGGGGTTTGTTTTTTGTTTTTTTGTTTTTTTAAACTGTTTTTAAATTGTTTGTGGTTTTTATTTTTTGCTATTGTTGTTTAATACTGTTTTAACTGTTTTTAATGTTAATTGTTATGTTGTATTTTTAATATATATTTTGTAATGCCGCCTTGGGTGCCTTCGGGCACAAAAGGCGGGGTAAAAATCGATTAATAAATAAAAATAAATAAAATAAACTTATTCTCTTTTCTGCTAAACAAGTAGGAAATACTGAAATGCCAGAAATTACAGAAATGCCAAAACCAGCCTTCAAAGGCAATGCTTTCTCCCCCCCCCCCCCAAAAAAGAAAAACTGATCTGAACAGATGGTAGAACCTAGTATGGTAGGGTATGATTCTAATATAAATATCAAGCTCATTTCAATTGCCAAGTGTTTGGTTCTGACTTTCATTTTCCATTTGTTTGGGCAATGTGCAGATGGAGAAATGATAGACAAATTTTAGAAAAAGTGTTCTTTGTGTGTACTGGGAAAGGAAACAAGAGCACTAAAATAAATGGAAGAAAAATGGAACAGCAGCTTGAAAAGTTTGTACAATTTCTCATTCAAATGGAATTAAGGAGGACAATTCTTTTAATTAACAGAGGCTTTAGAGCACATAAATCAAGAGAAGATAATCCTGAAAATGTATGTGAAATTTGATGCCCCTGAAAATGGGAATATTTGGCTTTATCCTCTGTTTGCTCAACCGCCTGCTAAACACAGTCAAAATTTGGAGTACAGCATATCTTCTAGGAAATGGCCATTGAGCTGCTGGGTTTTGCTACCAATTGTGTAAATGAAACGCCAACATCACATGAAATGCAGGATACCAAAAAGATGCCAACAAAGACCCAATCATGCCCCCAAATATCACCAGGCCCACAATATGGTCTGAAGGGCAATGAGTTTCCCATGCTTCTTCTAGTATGTACTGGACCTTCTCCACAGCCCTCATGGAATAATCTGAGGAGCAGAGAGGGTCGAAACCTTGTCTTGAAAGATGCAGTAAACTACTTAATCTCCAGATTTGGTCATGCTCCCATCAAGGGCATGAAGAGGGTGGGGGAGGGGCGGAGCGGGTCTGCGTGGGGGTAGGTGGGAATGGCAATGGCCTCTATCCTAGTCTCCTATCCTCTGTGTTGGGCTGCATGGCCTGACACAGAGGTGCTCAAGTCTGTGCTGGCAAAATAGTGCAGAATTGAGGAGGCCCATTGCTGAACACCCCCTTCCCCCAAGGAGCCTCCAATGGCTGCTGCAGCTCTCTTTGGATGCTGAGGTAACCATTTTGGCAATGTTATAGAGGCCAGACATTTTAGGATTGGCCTGCCAAACTCATAGCCCAAATCCCTGCCACCAGCACCAATGCAGCTGTGCTCATGAGGTCAAGCTGCAGCCTATGGTGGTGGTGGTGGGTAAACCAATGGCAACCATCTGTTTTGTCGGCATATGTCTAAGAAAGGATAAAGGGTGGCAATCTACCCCTCCCACCTCCTCCCTATCCCTGGTTCCTCCCCCACCCCACCCAGAAACATTCCATTACTTCTTCTGCCTGCAACCACCCCAACTCGCTGGTGCTGGCAGATGGTGGCCTCTCCAATGGCCGGTGCATGCAGCTGCCAGCCATTGCACTTTGACTGGCAAAGCTGCTGGATCGTATTGGGCCATAATCAGCGAAGGGATCTACAAATGACCTGGGGGAATGCTGGGCGGGACTTAGGCGGGACATCCGGGTGATTGGCAGCCCGTCCGCGGCGATCTGCAGCTGCCCTGGCCTGGGGGGGGGCTCCTGCTCGCTGCGGAGGATAGGTGAAGGTTGCGCCGGGTACCTGGGCGAGCAGTGGTGGGGCATGCTAACCGGGAGCAGCCCCCCCCCCAGGCCAGGACAGCTGCAGAATGCTGCGGACAGGCCAATCACGCCAATCACGTGGAAGCCCTGCGTAAGTCCTGCCCAGCGTTCCCCCAGGTCGTTTGTAGATCCCATCGCTGGCCACAATGATCTAGTTCAATAATATGCACCTTATTATACCTATAGAGAAGTACACAGGGAAGGATATCTGTTCCTCTCATTATGAAAAAGAGCAGCATGGTTGCCAGCAATTCTATGAGTTCCACACCTTCCGGGGTAACACGTTAATCTCAAATTCTTTCCTTTGCTTCCAAAAGAAAATCATTTTGATTCCATTCATATTTTAAATGCCATGTAACTGACATACATCAGCCACTAAGCTGGGCTGAATGGAGAGCATCCACTTCAAAGGGAAACATAAAAATGTCCTTTCTAAGCGAGGATATCAAAGCCTCCATTGAGATACAAAGGTTTCATTTTGTCTGACATTTGGGGTGGAAACTTCCACTGTTAAAATGGTTTCTTATTTTAAAATCTTTTCTTGATCAGGAATATATTTGCAAGAATGATTTTTTTTTCATTTTTTCTTGGAGGGGTGGGGGGGCTTCAAAATGACAAGAAGTTACAGGAAGGGAAGAAAAGAATGATCAACTGCAGGAAGCTTTTTACCAATGGGAAAGCCCCTTGTATATTGGCAAATGGAGTTACTATAGCCAAGTCTCTCTGCATCATGGTCTAGCTGACTTTGGATCGGTTCAAAGCAATACACTAAATAATAATAATAATAATAATAATAATAATAATGATAATAATAATGATAATAATGATAATATTTGTATTTATATTATTAATATAATAATATTATATTATTATATTACTACTATATCAGTTGTATTCAAACATTTTAGACCAGGACCCACTTTTTAGAATGGCACTTGTGCTGGGACCCACCGGAAGTGATGCCATTATCCTGGAAGTGATGTCATAGCTGGAAGTGATATCATCAAGCAGGAAGTACTATCATTGTAACATAATAAAATGACACTCCTGAAATGCAAATTGGCATTCTTGGACTGCAGCATTTGTACAACCATGAAACATCCCTGACAGAAAGCAAGAGTAGGACAAACTATTATGTAAAAGCAGTGAATGAAAAACACATTTTTTTAAAAAAAACCTCACTTGAAAATTCAAACTGGTAACACTGACAAAAGGAATATCACAAGAGTAAGGTCTGCAGTTTCCAAGATGGCTGCTCCCAGTTGACAGGTCGTGACATACCAAGTCGGTCCCAACCCACGGTTTGAATAACACTGCTCTCTATATAATTACCAAACCTCGCATATTGCCCAGAGTCTACCACTTTAGGGAGATCAGGCTGGGCTCTTCTCCATCTTTCTGTGTCTGTGCTTACCTTTCCAGAAAAAATGAGCTGAAAAGGAGTATAGGAAGGACAGAGTGGTTAAGACTGAGCATCCTCTTGCGGAAGTACATCAAGGAGCAGAAGGTGGCCTTCCTTGCCCCAGTACCATTTTCTTAACAACAAAGAGACCAGCCACAGTTTGAAATATTGTCAGCCTCATGCCTTGCATACATATTTCAAAACAAAGGAAGAGGGACACATTTAACGTGTTAACAACCCAAAAGCAAAAGGAGATAATTACTGAACATTAAAGAGCAAGTACATCTTTATTTTCAGAAGAATTCTCCCAGTCCCTGCCTGAGCAGTGTTAGCATTCTGTTAGCTCATTGCTGTTGCTTTTAAGCTACAATGACTTTTGTTTAGATCTTGAAGGTCACAGCTTCAAAGCACCAAGCTCCAATCACAGTAAGACACACAAGCTTAAGCAGCACGTATACTGAAAGGGCAAATATAAGGGGGAAAATGTGTTCTCCTGTGTCTCCTTTTATCCTTCGAAGCTTTGTATTTGAATTCCTCGTACAAAAGGCACCAGAGAAATTCTACGTGCTTATAAAACACTTTAATAAGCAACAACACTTCAAAGGTATTGATGCTTGACATCGACAGGCAACGCTGTGTATTTATCATCACTCCCATGGACACATGTGGCATGTGTGCAATGCTCATTAAGTGATCCCAGTGATGAGGTTAACCACAGATTAGATCACAGATGCAGTAGCTGGCATTTCTATATATTAACATATTGCATGCTTTCCAGTGTCATTCAATCATCTATATGACCTTACCTATCAACAATTCTAGTGCTTCCTACTTAGGTGCACCCTGCTGGATCAGCCCAAAGGTCCACTGAGTTCAGAACTGTGTTGCTGTCCCTAGGGGTGGTCCATCCATGAAGCCAGCTGAAGCAATTGCCTGAGGCAGCAGATTGGTGGGGGAGTGCCCGTCCCTGCCTGCCAACTTGACTCTACTGCTGCTCCTCTCCACCCAGCATTGGATAAGGAAGAGGACTCCAGAGAGTATTGGGGTAGAACATTGGGGAGAGAGGGAGGAGTAGCAGTTGTCACATCACTAGTTAAGGGGGGGAAAGCTCTTAGCATGCTGCCTCAGGCGTCAGGAGAACTTGGACCAGCTCTGAGTGTCCCAGCTGCAACCTTCTGTGCTGAACCCTCTTTCCCAATCATAACACATGGTCCCAACCCTCCCCTTGCCTTTATGGACTGGCAGCCAAATGCTCATAAATACTGTGATTATGCTAATTTCTGTGGACCTGACCTGTACCAAGCCCTACCTCATAGAGTTTTGAAGCTCATCCAGAGCTAGCCCTAACTCTACCTGTGGGCTGGAGGTTCTTTGGGATTCGAGGAAGTAGTAAGTTGTCATAAAAGAGCTTTATTTGTCCATAATCTAAGAGCATCAATTTACAGGACACCCTCCAGGCATACAGAGGCATCTCCAAGCATAAGACTGAGGGCTGGTAGGCCTGCGCCATATCCAGTGTAACTAAGGCATGCTGGGAGCATCCCTGGGTCAATGGCACTTCATGCCCTTGCCCCAGGGGAGGCTGCAGCCTCGCATAGGGTTCCTCAGATTTGCAACTGCAGTATACCAGGCACAATCCGAGAAAGCTGTGTGACCTGAATTGGGGCAAGATGGAAGCTTGGATGCAGCCTACCAGTCGCATCCCAGCCCCAGCCCCTCCCCAGGCTGGCATGCCCACCGGCCCACCCACCTCCCGCCGAAAACTGCCCACCCGCCCTCATCCCAGAACCGCCCTTGTGCCAGCCTAGTTTGGCTGGCGCAACAGTGGTTCAGCGGAACACTTGTGGGCTAATGCTACAGCTAGAGTTCCTAGATTGTACCCTTATAGTGTTTTCAGGCAACCTACGAAGTAGCACAGCATGCTAGTGTCCATCAGCAAGGTCTGGGACAAATCTTATATAGGCTAGGCTAAGGGTTGCTAAAAATATCACAGCAAGGCTAATTGACAATGAAGTGAAATATGTTGCTGAAAATATATACTATGCCTGACTATTTCCCAGGTTCTTATCATTAAGGGGCATCTTATCAAACAGATGCAGTGAATAATTGACTGGGCTGCTGCAAACAAAAGATAACTGTATGGCAAAAGATAACTTGGAAAGCACTTCAAATGACCAACAGCAGATGAGGTTATTTGTTTTTCAGTCCTCTGCTCCTCTTGGGAAGATTATGGGGATTTCCAGTGAGAAAGCAGAAAGCTTTCAGAAAAATGGAAGGCACAGAGGAAAGATGGCTGCCAGGCCTTCCACCAGCCCTTACAGTCTGTCTCAGCAATAGATAAAAACAAAGGTATCAAATATCATTACAAAAATAAGAACAATTAAGGAACACTGACAGATAATGCTACTTATGTCAGACCACCAGAAACATGGAAGGAAATTGCCTGCTTAATATTATATATGAAATGAAAGATCTATAATTTTATTATTTATTTATTTATTTATTTTGAAGAATTTATACCCCGTCTTTCACATGCCGAAGCAAATGCCCAAGACGGCTTACAAGAGCAGGCTAGTCTAAACCACCATTTTTCAACAGGGTTTTTACAAATATACAGTGTTCTGCAATTCACCAAATCTTCAGTTCCAGATGTAGCCTTCACAGTGTGGTTCTCTCCTCTGGCCGTGTGACCTCGAGCTTCAGCAGGTGACCGTAAGTCCATCCAGGACAGGTCCTCAAGGTTGGAGGCCGTTCTTTTGCTGGCTGGCCTTCTCACCCCATTCCTGCACTGGCTAATCAGTTCCACAGTGACTCTGTTCTGCCACAACAGGTACTGCAGCTTGTCACAGCTGAGCGTTCTGTCTCCCATCCAAAAATAGTCCATAGATTCTCCTGCTTAGCTTCAGGCAGTACCAGCAGCTCAACCATTAGTCCACACCTCCTGCCCATCTAGTAATACTAATAATAGTAATCCTAATTGTAATACTAATCATCAACTGCATGGGCATCAAAATAATTTTGCCATTGTCTTGCTGCTGCTTAGACAAAGTAGGACACATTTTTCTATTATCCACTCTAAACTGAATTCACAACAATCCTTAATTTGTAGTTCTTGTAACTGGGCAAAAAAAATATGCTCTCCTTACTTTGTAACATGCCCGGACTCCCTGTGAAATGAGTTCACGGGACACTTTTCTTTCTAAACAAGGCAGCACAGAAAAGCACTGACAAGGACAAGACACACCATACTATTTTAACACACTATCAATTTAATGCTGATCGAATAAATTAAACCACTTGATTATTCCTGGCAAGTTATTTTGATCCCAGCTGTCAGTGTGAAAAGGAACATTCTACTTTGGTTTAATGATGAAATTTTAAACTACTTTGGACAGGCATGCAACCTAAAACTGACTCAGCATATTCAAATTTATCAGCTAGGTTATGGATTTAGATGTTGTGTTAATTGTCCTGCATCTTGCTGTCAGACCTGCGCAGCGTTTGTTGCTTGGGGATCAGGAGGCTATATACAGGCATGCCCCAGTATCCACTGGGCTACTGTTCCTGACCCTATTGTGGATACCTGAAACTGTGGATACTGGATACGCCTTTTTAAAGATAGGGGAACGTCAGTGGTTTTGCTGCAACAAGGTAAAAAAAGAGATCTGTTTAATGTTTAATGTTCCCCTATCTTTTTAATAGGCATCCCAGTATCCATGGTATCCGTGGATAACTGAAACTGTGGATACCAAATCAGTGGATACTGACGCACGCTTGTACAATATGTATAAAAAGTCATGGAGCTCTCCAAGGTACTGTCTGATACTGTAGCCATTTCCATTACTAACTATCAATATAAGCATTTCTGTATGACGTTGAAATCAGCAACTGGTTATCCCCTAGCAAAACATAGATCCCTGATGGGTACCATCTGCTCCCTATTGCCAACACTGCTTATTCACATGCATACCTATGTTCCTAAAGAAGTCATTAACATACACACACACAATAACTCAAATTGAACCAAATTGAGGGAATTTTCAATACTTCTAGAGTGAGGCTGCAGGAGTATGGATAGCCACAATCACTTGCCACTTGCAGTGGTAGCTTCGCTTTACAAAATTGTGTGTCACTCTTTGCAGCAGCCCTAAGGCATGATGTGCTACCAGAACAGTATATTCATAACAACACAAGAGCCCTGCTGGATTAGGCCAAAGGGACATTTAGTCCAGCTTCCTGTTTCTCACAGTGGCCCACCAGATGCCTCAGAGAGCACACAAGACAACAAGATACCTGCATCTTGTTGCCACTCCCTTGTACCTGGCATTCAGGGGTAGCCTACTTCTAAAACCAGGAGGCTGCACATACCTAACTTGGCTTGTAACTTATGGTTGACATTTTCTTCATACATCTGTCTAAATTCCTTTTAAAAGCATTGTATGTCCATGGTGCCAGCAGGGGTGCCCCCTTGGGGGGGGCAGCGTCGACCTGTGGGTGGCGTGGCGCTTGCGGGCTGCCAAGTGGTGATGGGAAAAGATGCTCTGAGCTGAGGCGCAGGTACACAGTCGATTTATTCTTGACAGTGCTTTTACATTCATGGGCCCTTTGTTCCTGGCACAGGGGCCTGCACAGTTTTACAGAGAGTTTCGGCGCCGTTCACGGGCACAGAGTTCGCGGCTTGGTTCTGGGTCCATCGGTGAGCTTCCCACACCAGGGGTGAGGACTGAGCTGTGTCGCCGGCCAGCCTCAGGTGCAGCCTGCCCGGGCACCCCACAAGGTGTGTCAGGCCCATCTCTGATGGGGGAGGTCTTCCTCCCAGGCTAAGCATGTTCCTTGCAGCGGTTCCACAATGCACCCCTTTGCAGGGCCATGTTCCTAGCCCTGCGCAGCAGCCTGCTCTGCTCTCCTGGCTGGAGCAGCTAGCTCCGGCCAGTTCCAAGTAGGGGCTCTCCAGCCCAGACAGGGAGGGAGCTGTCCACCCTCCCAGGGGTGCCCACTCCTCAGCCGGCCAGCGCAGGAGAGAGTGACCTCTAAAGGGACATTTTATGAGTCCCCCAGCCGGCAGGCCCTGCTCTGCCCCCTGTGGGGCGGGAGCTCTCCCCGCGTCTTGTGATAGTTCGGACACTGGCTCTCGCAAGACTGCGGCAAGCACCTGTGCAGTCGCGCTGAGGCCCAGGCCGAGTCCGGGCCTCCGCACATCCCCTTCCCGGCCTGCTGATCGTGGCCGGGGCTTGGCCGAAGGGGCACTGCCAGCGGCTCCCTGCTTGGCCATCCTGGTGACTTGGACCTAGGAGCCTGCCTCGGCAGGTAAGGCTCCCCCTTCGCGGCACCCCGGCCCCGCTCTGGGCTCCCCACTGCCGCCGAAGGGCGGTCCAGGGCCACAGGCATCTAGGCCAGGTGCCATCACTACATCCTATGGCAAGGAGTTCCACAAATTACCTGCTGGGTAAAAAAGGTTGTGGAGCATGTAGATACGATTAGGCTAACAAGCTATTGAGCATCCTGCATATAGCCAACCCTTCACTTACAAAACTTTTTGTGTTGCAAAACTATTTCTGTAAAGAGGCACACTCTTATCACCTTCTGTGTCCAGCTCAACCTAGTTTCTTTTAGATAGGTGAAGAGATATATTTCCATCCTTCCTAGGTGACCTCTTTTTGAATCTTTTTTTTTTTTACAGCTTTCACTATAGAGTATGCATTTTTTTTTCCAAACTAGGGTCCTTCAATGATCTTTTTGCAGGCAGGTCACTAACTAGGATTTCAAACTTGACTGAGCTCAAGTGACTCTGCAGAAATAAAGAGAAAGTCATTTATTTCCAATACAATCAAGTTGCTGAAGTGAAAAAAATGGGCAACAAATTTCTCAGATCAGTCATCCACCCACTAATTAGTATCGTTCTGAGATCTGAAGAAAAGACCTTCAAGGCAATAATGCCTTTTGCTAAGTTCTAAAGATGACTTTTTCTCCCTATAGCTGGGGAGTTGCTGCTACTGAGCGGAAATGCTGTACCAAAGTTTCAGGCTTCAAAGCTTAACTG
Organism: Lerista edwardsae; assembly: GCA_029204185.1. Taxonomy (NCBI): domain Eukaryota; kingdom Metazoa; phylum Chordata; class Lepidosauria; order Squamata; family Scincidae; genus Lerista; species Lerista edwardsae. The sequence goes on along the minus strand of JAJKFI010000027.1, from coordinate 5,142,565 downwards.
TGCATTAATTACTGCGAATGAAAAACATCTTCAGAAAATTATGCCAATTTACTGACTGTATTAGGAAGGGGGAAAAAAATAGTCAGCTAGACTTTTCATTTTCGGTCAGTTTTGAAGAAATCCCCACAGCAATAAAACTCTGCATTGCAGTTTTGCTGGTGCAAGTTCCCTGTAAGACTTTTTCTTAGAAAAGCAAAACACCCCGATAAGGAGCAGCTCAGAAGCAACAGGAATTGCAGGATTTTCCTTGGGGGAAGGGGATATTTGTCCCTTTCCCCAGGGAAAGCCCTGGCTTCCTGCAATGGGGCTACTCAAGTCGTTTATTGTGCTGGTGGAGATTAGACCACCATGGCAGGCCACCCCCAGTTGTGCTTGCTAAGTTAGGCAGTGTTGTAAATCTGTCCTGGACAACTGTGTCTCAGGGAGCAATCCTAACCTGAAGTTAGGCCGGCACAGTTAGGCCAGCAAAGTTTGGCTGACAGAAGGGACACCATATAATATGTTTGGACCATTCTCGAAGACAGAGAGGTGCGCTATCCTCCCTGACCCCGAGAGTGGTCCAAACATGCTTTATGGTGTTTGTGCCAGCCAAACTATGCCGGCCTAAGTCTAGGTTAGGAGTGCGCCCTCAGTCAAATGCACCCTGGAATTGGACATCTGTGGCCTTCCCCCCCCCCGCATCCTGGACATTTATATCCTGGGACATGGTGGCACTGCGGGTTAAATCGCTGAGCTGTTGAGCTTGCTGGAAGGTTGGCAGTTCAAGACTGTGCGATGGAGTGAGCTCCTGTCGCTTGTCCCAGCTCCTGCCAACCTAGCAGTTTGAAAGCACCTAAACATTCGAGTAGATAAATAGGTACCACTTCAGTGGGAAGGTAAATAGCATTCCGTATGCCTTGGCATATAGTCATGCCGGCCACATGACCATGGAAGCTTGTCCTTGGATAAACTCCGGCTCTTCGGCTTAGAAACGGAGATGAGCACCACCCCCTACAGTCGGTCATGACTAACCATTTGGTTGTGGGGAAACGTTTACCTTTTTATATGTATATTAGACTTTTTATTCTTTAAATTCAAAGGTAGGGATAGGGCTGGGATATCAAATATATAACTATATATAACATCGGATTTGTTGCCCTGTTATAGTGGAATGCAAATAACCAGAACAACAACAAAAGAAAAAACCAACCGAGATATGACTGGGATGCATTTGACCAGGGCACAATCATCCAGGATAAAAATACCCTAGTACCACATCTGTCGTAGTACCACATCTGTCCTATTAAGCCAGCAGTTGTAATTGTAACAGAATATTTTTATCAGGCGGTAGGCAGATAATACGACTACTCCCCTGATAATGGTTTTGTGATAACTATGAACGCAATACATAGCAGAACAAGACAGAATTCTGGCCGGCACAACTTCAAACTTCTGCAGTTCGGAATCATAAACTAGCACAGTGGGAAGAAAGGTGAAGCTTCGCATTCTCCCGGCTGTTTTGTGCATTCACAGAGCATTTTTATGTAAAAGAGCATAAAAATATGACTCTTAACTACAGCAGTCTGAAGTGGCCTAGCCCAGAATTCCACCAGGCTTCACAATAGAACTATGCAGATGGGATGAAAACGGAAGCTGTCAATATGTGGAAGGAGACTGGAGCCCATTGGCTAGTCCCACACCCCTCACAAAAGAGGAGGGGGAGGGCCAGCTTACATGGCAAGTTGCAAAGCTGTGCAAAATGTAGCTCACCGCCCCCCACCTTGGAACACCACTTGTATTAATGCCATCTGCTTTTTTGCTTATAGCTTGGCCAAAATGGCCAACCGGAGAGATATGTAGTTTGGTGACCAGAGATAAGCTGAGGAGGAGATACCATGAAAAGAAGAACTTGCTGGGAAGAACAAGCAATAAGAGCATTAAGACTGCCACAATGCATTTGGGTTGTCAGAACATATGCGGAACATCGGGGTATAAACAGAGACCTGCCCACTTTCAGGTATGATAAGATGTTATATATACAGGGATATCCCAGCTAACTCGACAAAGAGTTCCTTTTTAAAATGGTGTCCTTATATTTAGCAGGGGGAGAGCAACTGTCCCTCTTCACCCCAGCGTAACATATTTTCCAGTGGCTGTTGCTGGTAACTCTTCTCTCTATATATTTTTTAAGATTGTGAGCCCTTCGGTGAGACAGAACCATTTATTGATTTATTTTGACTATGCAAATGGTTTTGAGAACTAGTCTTATTGAAAAGCTGCATACAAATCTGGGGCATCCTGCCATCATGGTCAGAGGTGAGCATAGCCCAGTAGATGAGAGGTCACCCAATGCCTTGCAATGAGAGTAGGATGGCTATATAGTTCAGAAATGAGTTATTCTTGAACAGATATAAATATAATAGGACCAGCCCTGAGGCAGGGCTGGGTTAGAAGTGTTTTACTTCCAACCTCTCAGAGAATTTATGTATCAAGTTGCAATTTGCTTGGATGTGCAAATTGTGCCTTGGGCATCTTGTAACTGTAATACTGCAACTGTCCCACCCCTACTGCAAAAAACAAAAACAAAAAACCCATAAAGGCAATTTACTGCAGCTATCGGGGCCTGCCTTAAGCCAATGTGACCAATGTCATCACATTGGCCCTGCACTTTGCCCGCTCACCACATTAGTGCAGTGAGCATCTCGCCTGCTGCTGCAGCTGGGGTTATATAGGTCAGTGGGGTGAACAGAGCAGTTTTACCTTGGGCCCTCCCACCTGCCCCTGCATCCGAACTGCCCAAAATGGGCCTCCTGGAAGCAGTTGGTGGTGGCGCCATCGTGACACCACCATGTATTTCCAAGTCCTGCGTGCAGCACCACAAGCTCTTTTCCTGGTGAGTGGGAATCCCCGCAGGGAGGGTGGGGGGCCTCGCAGGAATGCCCCATATTGGGCCCTGCTCCTCCTAGAGCCAGTCCTGGCAGCTGTTTATTTTGTTAGTGTGCTTAGATGTAAGATGGCTTGAAAACATAAACACCTTTACAGTGGCCCTTGTGCCAGCCAAACTTTGCTGACCTTACTGGGCCGGCCTAACTCCAGGTTAGGATTGTGCCCTCAAACAATGACAGCATACATGCAGATTTGTCATTGTGTAGGAGGCTTGCAAGGCTGGTAAGTAGTGCTGTCAAGCACAAATTTCTACTTGGGGAAGTAATAGAAATTAACATGCTGCCACCATGTTATTTAGAATATTCTGGAAGGTGCCCTTCTGTTCCTTGTTTGAGGTCACAGAAAACGCTGGCTAGGCTCTTTCTTTCTGACAACTCTCTAAATTAAGCAAGGAGGCTACGGCATTGGAGAGACTGCATCGGAGTGGCAGATAATAGCGATGCCATGCTAATAATACAGAAAGGAGAGTTGTATGACATAATACTGAGACAACCTACGACACCGTTTAATTGCTTGATTCTTTATGCACCCCTTCAAAAGCAATCATTGAATCAAGACAACGGGCAAAAGGTCTCTTGAAAAGCTGAGATCCAGCCCAGTGACTTCCTCAACACATCTTTTCTCAAAACAAAGAGGGGCAAAGGGACACATACAGGGCACCAAGTTAAGTGGATTCTATCGTAACAGCCCCAAATAAAGAGCAAACAGAGCAGAGATTGACTCCTGGCTCTCAAGTGTCAGTTCATACAGGTCCTCGAGAAAATGAATTACACAAGCTATTTGACCACAGAACAAAGAGACAAGATAACTGCATCGGCCCAGTCATTAGGCAAGGTATGTGCTACTTCTCAAAAAAGAAAAAAAGAGAGTAAAAGGTATGGTACTTTAAAAAAAAAAGACTGTGCTGAGAGCATTTGTGCTTCCTTATTCATGCCAGGTTGGGCCGGCTTTAAGCCAATGTGACTAATATCATCACGGGACCACATACCAGCACAGCAACCATATCATCTGCTGCCAGGATTTCGACAAACTGTAAATCAGTGGAGTGAGCAGATCAGCTTTCCCTTGGGTCCTCCCACCTGCCTTTGCCTCCCAATGGCCCCAAATGGGCCTCCTGGAAGCAATTAGCAGTGACATCATCATGTCATCACCAACTACTCCCAGGTGCTGCACATTTTCTTGGTGGGTGGGGGCCCTGCGGGGAGGGGAGGGGGCCCCAGGTGAATGCCATGCATTGGGCACCGCTGCTCCTGGAGCCGGACGTGATACCAGGCAGTCAAGGTCTTCCTTTGCTTCTCACCAAACTATTTGAAGACCTTGAAAAAATGCTGTTTTCTAGAAGTTATATAATTTGCTTGTTTCATTACTGCTTTGTTAACTGTCCTGCAGGAACCTTTCTCCCAATTTATTTACAAGTTTTCAAGCAAGCAGTAATAATATTTGTGAGTACCTTCCCGAGACCACTTGGGCCTACAGTAAGCGTGAGTTTTGGGCAGCTCAAGGCAAAGCGATGGTTACACAGTGCAGTTGTGTCTGTGACATGTAACCACAGGATGCTGGCCGAGCTCAGCCCAAATTGGCCAGCCGTACTCGATCATAAATGTAGATTTTGGGAGCTCTAGGGATGGACCATAGAATTTGGAAGCAACTTAATGCATAACCATGATTGCTATTTCATGACAATGGCACTTGTATTACATGGGTAGCACCTATGGTGAACTCCACTTTCAGCCCAATCTTACGGGCATCTTCGGCTGATGGAATGAGCATTCTGTCAGTCACAGATGATCCACTCCATCGGCACTACAGCTGCAGTAACAATGCATGCCCAAAAGGTGGTGACCATGTATGCACTAGAGCAGCCAAGCACTATTGGGGGATTGTGTTGGCACATGGGGTGAGCTATGGGGAGAGAGGAGGAGGATTGGAGCATGAATTGGAATCATCTTTGATCTCTGGCTCTTACTTGTAGAGGGCATGGCTTTCACCAACACATTTGATGTCAAACTGTCCCGTTGGGCCCGCATGGCCCAACACAGAGGCTCTCTCCTCGGTGCCAGTAAAACAGCTGGCGCTGAAGCAAGGAGACTCACTGCCTGCCCTGCGCCCTTACCTGGGAAAAGGGGAAGAACGACCCCTTCCTCTGAGGAGCCTCCGGTGGCTGCCTGCCTGCCGCTGGATGCAGTGGTAGCCGTTTGGCTACTGCTGAGCTTGCGGGGGGCAGGCAGCTCAGGATTGGGCTGCCCATTTATTTATTTCAGGGCAGGGGAGGAGGGAGAGAGAGAAAGAAAGAGTTTCAGAGACTGAGCTTAAGGAGGACAAGTGTAAAGTGATGCACATTGGGGCAAAAAACCAAAACTTCACCTAATGTCTGTGACAGCTCAGGAGAAAGATCTTGGGGTGCTGGTGGACAATTCAATGAAGGTATCGACCCAGTGTGCTTAAGCAATTAAGCATTAATTCCATGCTTGGGGTCATTAAAAAGGGGGTTGAGAATAAAACAGCCAATATTATCATGCCATTGTACAAATCGATGGTAAGGCCGCACCTGGAATATTGTGTACAGTTCTGGTCACCACACCTCAAAAAGGACATAGTGGAGTTGGAAAAGGTGCAGAAGAGAGCAACAAAAATGATTACGGGGCTGGGGCACCTCCCTTATGAAGAAAGACTGCAGCGTTCGGAGCTCTTCAGCCTAGAAAAAAGGCGCCTGAGAGGGGACATGATTGAGACATACAAAATTATGCATGGAAAGGACAGAGTCGATAAAGGGATGTTCTTTTCCCTCTCTCAAAACACCAGAACCAGGGGGCATCCGCTAAAACTGAGGGTTGGGAGAGTTAAAACAGATAAAAGGAAGTACTTTTTTACCCAGCGGGTAGTTAATCTGTGGAACTCTTTGCCACAGGAGGTGGTGATGGCATCTGGTCTAGATGGGGATTGGAAGGATTTCTGGAGGAAAAGTCCATCGTGGGCTATAGGCAATGATGGATTGTGCAACCTCCTTACAAAGGTGGTGGGCTACTTCAGAGTACCAAGTGCAAGGGAGTGGCAACAGGATGCAAGCAACTTGTTGCCTCATGCCTCCCTGGGGCACCTGGTAGGCTGCTGCGAGATACAGGAAGCTGGACTAGATGGGCCTTTGGCCTGATCCAGCACGGCTCTTCTTATGTTCTTATGTTCTCATGTAGGGAGGGGGAGAGTGTGTGTATTGCCTTCCCAGGCTTGGACCTCACAGCACATCACTCCTTCCTACTAGTGGCAACATTTCTCCTGAGGTTTTTGCGTGGAAAAGTTATTTTCCCACCCACCGCCCAACAAGCCACAGGCTTACAGTGCATCATCACAGCACCCGAAAACACACAAAGCACGATGCTTTAATTTGGCTAAGAGATCAGGACAGCTGAACGAGCCTCCTGCCTACTCATCATCAGGTCTACAAAAGCCTGGCCTGCTTCAGCGTGAGCCTCCTACAGAATACATCCTCTTTTATAATGTGTCAGGTAATTATCGTTTGTTTTTTTCCAGACCTTTTCAGCAGTCATAATGGATGACTGCAAGGAATTATAACACATTTCATCCCCATGTCCTGCCAGTTCTAAATGGCACAAGAGTTGTGTTTTTTTTAAAGAACACAGAGAGGCAGCCCAAGTCATTGATTCGGAATAAGCAGGATGTCTTTGCACCAGCATGACCAGAACAGTGGGTAGGGCAGGAGGGTCTGGCCTAGAGGAAGAGCTGCTGCCTCTGAAGCCTGAAGGTCACCTGGGACGGCAGCACGAGTCAGCCAGATGTACCAGTGAACTCCCAACAAATGCTGCTGACAGAGAAGAGTCCTGCACACAAAACAGACAATTAAGGGTGCAACCCTAACCAACTTTCCAGCTCTGACATAGCTGTGCCAATGGGGCCTGTTCTGCATTCTGCAGTGGAGAAGTAGTCACGGAGGCCTCCTCAAGGTAAGAAAATGTTTTATCTCCCTTATCTCGGAGATGCATTGCCCTTACCCAGAAAGGTTGGTTAGGATTGAGCCCTAAATTTGATAGACTGTGGGGGAGCGCCTAGGTCAATGTTCTATGGCAGCTTCCAGTGCCCCTACGCAATTGGCTTTGTCTAAGCTTGCAATACGGTTCATCACAACCTCCCTTTGTAATTCTGGGACACTTGTGCAAAACATTTTGTCTAAGCCCTTCTTTTTCATGCCTCCTCCTCCTCCTCCTCCTCCTCCTCCTCTTCGTCGTCGTCTTCTTCTTCTTCCTCTTCTTCTTCCTCTTCTTCCTCTTCTTCTTCCTCTTTTTTAGCTCATTAGAAATATGCGTGGTAAAAGGACACATTGGATAGACACATCCATAGAAAGGCCACATATGGTCTGTGGGCTGTATTTTGCCAAGGTCTCTATCAGCCAAGATATGTACTGCTACTACTGTGACAGACAAGGGTTGGGGGGGGGAAACAACAAGAAGGAAGCTCTCGCTAGGATTAATCTATCAAAAATATTTTGGTATGGAATATTTCAGCTCATTGGCAAGGAATTTTGACTTTTGTATTCATCTCTTTCCCAGCACTACAATTTAATTCTATAATTATTTTTTTAAAAAGTGTTATTAAGTCTTCTAAAATGAATCCACAGTAATAAATAAAAAGAGTAAGCCTACAGAGGTTTTTTTAGAATCTGAGAGATTCAATCCTTGCTCTGTCCATGAATGGGCCTAAAATAAGGAAATTATCTTGTTTTGTAAAGAATTCTTGGATCCCTTAATGAGATGAACATTCCTAGAGAACTCTAGTCTCATAATAAATGGAATAAGGAAATATGGAGTATAAATGGAAGACTATTTCTAAAGGAATATGTCAGTCCAAAATAGGCTATCTATTTCTATTAGACTTGGAAACTGTGGGCGCAATCCTAACCTAACCCTTGGCTGGCACAAGGGCCACCATAAGAACATAAGAACATAAGAACATAAGAAGAGCCGTGCTGGATCAGGCCAAAGGCCCATCTAGTCCAGCTTCCTGTATCTCACAGCGGCCCACCAGGTGCCCCAGGAAGGCATGAGACTACAAGATGCTTGCATCCTGTTGCCACTCCCTTGCACCCGGTACCAGTAGCCCATCACCTTTGTAAGGAGGTTGCACAATCCATCATTGCCTATAGCCCACGATGGACCTTTCCTCCAGATATCTGTCCAATCCCCTCTTAAAGGCATCAAGACCAGATGCCATCACCACCTCCTGTGGCAAGGAGTTCCACAGATTAACTACCCGCTGGGTAAAAAAGTACTTCCTTTTATCTGTTTTAACTCTCCCAACCCCATTTTAGCGGATGCCCCCTGGTTCTGGTGTTTTGAGAGAGGGAAAAGAACATCCCTCTATCGACTCTATCCCTTCCATGCATAATTTTGTATGTCTCAATCATGTCCCCCCTCAGGCGCCTTTTTTCTAGACTGAAGAGCCCCAAACGCTGCAGTCTTTCTTCATAAGGGAGGTGCCCCAGCCCCATAATCATTTTTGTCACTCTCTTCTGCACCTTTTCCAACTCCACTATGTCCTTTTTAAGATGCGGCGACCAGAACTGTACACAATATTCCAGGTGCGGCCTTACCATCGATTTGTACAATGGCATGATAATATTGGCTGTTTTATTCTCAACCCCTTTTTTAATGACCCCAAGCATGGAATTGGCCTTCTTAATTGCTGACGCACACTGGGTCAATACCTTCATTGAATTGTCCACCAGCACCCCAAGATCTCTCTCCTGAGCTGTCACAGACAGCTCAGAACCCATTAGCCTATAGGTAAAGTTTTGGTTTTTGGCCCCAACGTGCATCACTTTACATTTGTCTACGTTAAAACGCATCTGCCATTTGGCTGCCCATTCCTCCAACTTGGAGAGATCATTCTGGAGCTCTTCACAATCCTTTCTGGTTTTTACCACCCGGAAAAGTTTTGTGTCATCTGCAAACTTAGCCACCTCGCTGCTTATCCCTGTCTCCAGGTCATTTATGAATAAGTTGAAAAGCACGGGCCCCAATACAGATCCTGTTGCAGTTTCACACCACACACTCCAGAACTGGTTGAAACTGGCATTCCGTCTCTCCGTCTTCAAATCAGATAGAGCACCTGCGTGTCCTTGGGGTGCTCAGCTTCCCAGCTTGTTAGTGCAATCTGCTACACAGTAACTGGACTCCCTTTAGTTAGTGTAACATAAGCAGGCAATGTTTCTCACGGGAAGCGCTGGCTAGCAAACATCCACTTTCTCATGAGATCATGATGTTCAAAGGGCACCCCATTGGTTGACATGGGGCACAAGGGTCTTCAGGTATCCACCTACCAGATATACTCTAGCTGCACCCTTTGTTCTTGTGTCTGTACCATGTGTGCGCACTGTAACTGAGAATGTAACAACATGCGTTGAAAAGCCGCTTGTACGCGGCAAGCCTTCGCCGGCTTTCGCTGACCGAAACCGTAAGATTCAGCCGTAACCCTGCAGGGGTTTGCCGCGGACCCGATCCATGGAGCAGAGACTGAGTTGTGAATGTGGCTGCATCCCTACACTCGCGGACGTCCTGACAGATGTCTGATGAGGAAGGAGCAGCCGGTGGAGTCAAGGAGGAGACAGAGGAAGACCTCGGAGACGGCGCGGGGGAAGAGGACGTTGGCGACCCAGGAGAACCCGAGCAATCCGGGGAAAGTGAGGAGAGCGACTCGGACGATCTCGGACCTCTCTTACCCCCACCGGGGGGGGTTCCCGACGGCCAAGCACCAGTCCCGCCACCGCCGCCGCTCGTCCCAGGACAAGGTCCTTTCAACCCTCTGATACCACCTCAAATTCCACCGTTGCAGCCCGCTGCGCCCGGAGCCGGGATGGCGCAGCAACCTCCCGCCGCCCCGACGGCGCCTTTCAACATTGTCATTCCGCTTCTCAACGACAGCAACTATGTGCAATGGGCACACAAGATGCGGTTGCTGCTGGAAAAAGACGATCTTTGGCAGCGCACTCAAGCGCTTCCCGCGAACCCTGCAGAAGAAGCAGCTGACAGGAAGGCAAAAGCGACCATCGGTCTTGCAATCTCTGAGGATCTCTTAGTTTATGTTCGCGATCTTGAACATGCTATGGACTATTGGACCACGTTAAGAGAGCTGTTTGCATGCGCATCCCTGACTTCCAGCATGGTTCTGACGCGCAAGCTGTGGCGATCGCGTCTTGAACCTGGAGGCGACTTACGAGTCCACCTAAGAGCAATGCAGCAAAACCTCAAAGATCTTGAGGCAATCGGGGAACGTGTTGAGGAGAGGCTCAAAGTTTTTGCAATCCTCAATTCCCTGGATGAAACTTGGGACATGTTTACCCTGACTTTGGAATCTATCCCTGCGGCGCAGCTGACGGTCACCCTTGTTGTCGCACGGCTTCTCGAGGAAGCGGACAAAAGGAAAGACAACCAAAGGTAGCGAGAATTCCGAAAGGGGAAAAACAACATTCCTGGGAAAAAGCAGCAGCAGCAGCCCAAGAATGAGTCCCAGGCGCAAGTGTGCGCCAATGCGAGACAGTGCTATGTATGCGGATCAACTCAACATCTCGCATACCAGTGTGCCAAGAAGAAAGGAGGCTCTAAAAAAGAGAAAAAGCCCCAAGGTAAGCAGGGCACGGGGCAAGGACAGTTTCCAAAGCCCCAGGCACAACATCCCAAAGCGAGCATCGCTTTCGTGGGTTCAGCGGAAGGTAGGCGGACGCGAGGATCCTGGTTGTTGGACTCGGGAGCAAGCCACCATATCGTGACTTCCGCTGACTTACTCACGAGTAGGTGCGAGACGGATCGTGAAACTGTCGCACTCGCAAATGGAACAACAGCGCCAGTTAAATGCGCTGGAGAGGTTTTTCTGCCACAACTGCAGACTACCTTGAGAAATGTGCTGTGTGTGCCAACAATGTCGAGAAATCTGCTTAGCCTTGGCACCCTCCAAGGAGATGGATTTAAAGTGACCTTCCAAGACGACGTCTGCACACTTGAGAGGGGGAATCTTTGCGTGGCTGTCCCCCGAGTGTATCGGCTGTTCGTACTTGGAGCGCAGACTACAGGGAATCAACAGGCAACCGTGTGCTTCAATCAACCAAAGCACCGATCCTGTGGACATTTGTGGCATCTGCGATTAGGACATCTGAATCATGACTATGTGAGGAAGACAGCTGAACTTGTGCACGGAATGGACTTAAAAGATTGCGATGCGTTTGTGGACTGTGATGTGTGTAAACTGACTAAATCGCATCGAGCATCCATCCCGAAGTTCAGCAGCCGTCAGACTCAAACCCCCTTACAGCTGGTGCACATGGACTTAATTGGACCTTTGAAGAAGACAGCAGGGGGGGCGCAGTATGTTCTTACGCTCGTGGACGATGCGACGAGGTATAGTTTTGCATATTTATTGCGCCAGAAGTCTGAAGCTGCTAATAAAATCCGCAATTGGGTCAGGTGGGCGGAAAGGCGGCTTGGGCATCGCCTGGTGGCGATCCAGACCGACCGGGGAGGTGAATTTCTGAGTAGGGAAATGTCTCAATGGTTGGAAAGGCAGGGCATTACCCACCAGCTCACCGCCCCCCGCACCCCAGAGCATAACGGGGTGGCGGAGAGGAAAAACGGTGAGCTACAGAGCATGGTAAGAGCGCTGATGGAGCAGTCAAAACTACCCAAAGGGTTGTGGGGGGAGGCGATGAAATATTCTGTATTCATTTCAAATAGAGTTTACCACCGTTCGATTGACGGGGTCCCCTACACCAAGCTATTCGGCAAACCTCCCAATCTTGCATTTCTAAAGACGTTTGGATCACACGCCTTTGTACATGCAGATCGGGAAACACGCAGAAAAGATGACCCGCGTGCCAGGCGGCTGCAGTTCATTGGGTTTGAACCGAATTGCAAAGCGCTCAAATTCCTCAATCCTGACCACAAAACTGTCACAATATCTAACTCTTATGATTTCTCTGAGCAAGGTTTGCTGCCAGATCATGCTGACAGAACAGTCAGCATCCCCACACAAGCTGCAGAAAATGGGGGGGATGCAAGATTAGAAAGCATTCCCGATCATCCAGCATCACCTCTACCAACTCCTGCCACACCAGCACGTCCTGACAGGCTGCTGGAAGAGGGGGGGGGCACTCCGGGGTTAGATACAAGCACGTCTTCAGAGGAAGCTACACCGGAACAAGCTGTTCCGACCAGGCGCATCCTTCCTCCAAGGGCTTTGCGTGGGGTCCCACCCCAAAGATTAACCTACCAGGTAGAGGTAGGAAAGGTACCTCAGACATACCAAGATGTAATGGAGTTACCCCAAGCCCAGAAGGAAGAATGGCTCCAAGCTATTCGGACTGAGTTGAGGGCAATGCACGACTTAGAGGTCTTTGAGCCAGCAACATTACCAGCTGGAAAACATGCGATTGATTCCAGATGGGTGTTTGTTCTCAAGGATCGGGAAGGTGCTGAGCCATTAAAGAAAGCACGTTTAGTGATCCGTGGCTGTAAACAAATCCCAGGTGTAGATTTCGAGGAAATCTATTCACCCACACTCTCAGCCACCACGCTACGCGCAGCGCTTGCCGTAGCCGCCAGCAAAGGTTTCCAGGTCCACCATTTTGATGTTGGGACGGCTTACTTGCACGCAAACCTGCAAGAGGAAGTGTACATCACAATACCTCCAGGGGTGCAAAGCGATTACTCACATTTTCGCCTCAGAAAAGCTGTTTATGGGTTGCGGCAAAGTGGGAGGAGCTGGCACCTATGCCTTAAGGAGCAGCTGCAAAAATTGGGGTTCACCCCCTCCGCAGCTGATCCATGCCTTTTCAGAAAGGGAAAAGGAGAAAAGTTATGTGTTCTGTTATGTTTTGTTGATGATTTGCTGGTCCTCACAAAAGGCAAACAACAGATCAATCAGATCACATCACAACTTCAAAAGGCATTCACACTTAAATGTCTTGGTCCTGTCAGTCAGTACCTAGGGATAGAGATCGAACGCACAGCTGACAGTGCTGGTTTTCTCCTCAGTCAGGAGAAAAAGATCCACGATCTACTCCAGATGTGGGGCATGCAAGACTGCAAGGTTGTATCAACTCCAATAGTGATGGGGAGAGGGGAAAAAGCAGAAGAGTCTGCACCATTTCCAAACCAGAACATGTTCCTTTCACTGTTGGGTTCACTCACACATCTTGCGTGCTGGACGCGCCCAGACATTAGCGTTGCAGTCAATCACCTGAGCAGAAAGGCTGCAAATCCCACCCAGGCAGATTGGATAGCCTTGAAACGCATCCTCAGGTACTTGAAAGGCACAAGCAACCACAAGTACCACATCACCCCAAAAGGAGCACTGCAATTGGAAGTTTTTGCAGACAGTGACTTTGGGGGGGATGACACAAGGAGATCTACCACAGGCTATGCCATACGCCTTGGGAATTGCGTGATAGATTGGGGGTCACACAAGCAAAAGACTGTCGCGTGTTCTACTCTAGAGAGTGAGTACACAGCCCTAAGTCATGTGACCAACTACCTACACATGCTCAGGCAATTGATGTCGGATTTGGATGCTCCACAAACAAATCCAATCCGGATCTGGATGGACAACCAGTCCGCAATCCAGATTGCTGGGTCAGAACGAATCCGGATGCACTCTAAGCATGTTGACATAAAGCACAAACATGTCAGAGAAGCGGTCCAAAATGGAGACATTGACGTGCTTTACTGTCCATCGCAAGAGAACATCGCAGATATCCTGACCAAAGCACTTCCTGCGCCACAATTCAAACAAGCAGTTCAAATGTTAGATTTGGCGCCAAAGGATGACTTCCGAGACGTAATGGGGGGGTGTTGCAGTTTCACACCACACACTCCAGAACTGGTTGAAACTGGCATTCCGTCTCTCCGTCTTCAAATCAGATAGAGCACCTGCGTGTCCTTGGGGTGCTCAGCTTCCCAGCTTGTTAGTGCAATCTGCTACACAGTAACTGGACTCCCTTTAGTTAGTGTAACATAAGCAGGCAATGTTTCTCACGGGAAGCGCTGGCTAGCAAACATCCACTTTCTCATGAGATCATGATGTTCAAAGGGCACCCCATTGGTTGACATGGGGCACAAGGGTCTTCAGGTATCCACCTACCAGATATACTCTAGCTGCACCCTTTGTTCTTGTGTCTGTACCATGTGTGCGCACTGTAACTGAGAATGTAACAACATGCGTTGAAAAGCCGCTTGTACGCGGCAAGCCTTCGCCGGCTTTCGCTGACCGGCAAATAGAACTTCTTGCTTTCTGACTATCGCTACTGTAACCAATAAAAGACTTTGTTATTGAAATAGAGCGATCTCTTCGTCCTTCGCTCCGATCGCGCTAGGCAAGCGCTGAATGGGTCCACAAGCCCCCAACTCTGCTATCAACACTCCAAACAAACAACAGATCCCTGGGGCACTCCACTTTTCACCTCTCTCCATTGTGAAAATTGCCCATTGACCCCCACTCTCTGTTTCCTGGCCCTCAACCAATTCTGGATCCATAAGAGGACCTGCCCTCTTATTCCCTGACTGTGAAGTTTCTTCAGCAGTCTTTGGTGGGGGACCTTGTCAAATGCCTTCTGAAAATCTAGGTATATGATATCCACAGGATAAAACCATAAAATGTGTTTGGGCCGCTCTCGAAGTCAGGGAGCATCGCACACATCTGTGTGCTGGCCTCTTTGAGAGTGGTCCAAATATACGTACTTTAAGGCCTTGGTTCTCAAACGTTTTAGACTGGGACCCACTATTGAGAATGGCACTCGTGTTGGGACCCACCAGAAGTGATATCATTAACCTGGAAGTGGTGGTGGTGGCTTCTTAAACTAGAGCATGAGAAGGAGCCAAGGCTACTAAAAAGGCTCAAGTATGGCTGCCTGTTTTGGTCTCTGGAATTCCATTTTCTAGAAGCTAGTGCAAGCAGACAGGAGAATATACATGTTGAACTTCAGTAGAGACTAACACATCAACTGATTCTTAGGGGCAAAGTTGTATGAACATACATGTAATGGAGTCTGACCTTAAAAAAAAAAATAGGAGACTTCAGAAGCTGCAATTTCCATCAGAGCTTGAACTTTTCCCAGACCTTCTCAAAATTGCCCTAGCTGTATCTTTCCACCACACTTGGAACTTCACAGATGAGAGGCAGCTTCATATGAATTGGTAAAGAACAAGAGTTAACAGGAAAGGATTAAGCTTTTCCTCTTCCTAATGCTCCTCCCTGCAAAATCCTGGCTTCCTAAGGCTGCTTCTTATTTTAATAACCATTGGGCTTCTTGACATGCAATTGCATTTTTAAACCATTGTTTTCTGTTGCAAGGATGAGCCTAAAGGAACTTCAGGCTCATGTGTTCCTGCACTTCATGTTCATTCTTTTCACACAAGGTGAGAGCTTCCACTTTCACTTTTTTCCACCCACAGTTCCACATTGCATACAAATGTGGGAAGCTGCAGTTGAACTAACTCAAGCTTGAACTAACTCAATAATGAATAAAAAGAGTAAGCTCTTTTATACAGTTTGATATCCTGCCTTACGTTATCTCTAGTTAACACTGGACATGTTCCATCCAATCATGACTCAGGGCGCAATCCTAACCTGGAGTTAGGCCAGCACAGTTAGGCCAGCAAAGTATGGCCTGCATAAGAGCCACCATAAAGCACATTTGGACCACTCTCGGAGTCAGGGGGATGGCGCACATCTGTGTGCTGGCCTCTCAGACCTTGAGAGTGGTGCAAACCTGCTTTACGGTGTCCCATGTACTGCCCAAACTTTGCTGGCCTAACTTGTGCCAGCCTAACTCCAGGTTAGGAGCGCGCCTTCTGACCTGCAGCCAGAGCAGTCGCTGGCTCTGATGGTGCCTGGGGCAGAGTGATGACATGACGCGCCCTGCACCCTCTGCCACGCCCCCAGCATCCAGAATCACTCCACATTGGAGCAAAACAGACGGGCAGCCAGGCGGGCCAATCTGTGCTCTGGCTTTGTTGTTCTGTCCTTTGCTGGAGCACCCGCCCCTCCAATGGTGCCCATATAGACCATGCCACATAGATGCTCAGACAATGCCTGCAGCTTGTTCAGAACATGAAAGTGAAAGCTTTCACTTTCCATGTTTGAAAGAGGACGTGAGAGAAGGGGGAGCTTGTCAGTGTTTGCTTTTATTACACCCTTCTTGCAGCAGGAAATGTTAGTTTTCTGTTGCATCTGAAACCAGCTGGTGTCTCCAGCAATTATTTCAGCAGACAGATCAGAAATCACTGAAGTAAGCTGACCATAATTACCCAGCTTTGATCATGCCGGAGCAGATTCTGTTTCTTTGATTTGTTGTAAAATAACAATATGGAAAGACTTTATGTTAGCCTTTCTGGGGGTTGGTGGAAAGAATGATTCCCAGTCTATTGGCATACATAGGGCACAATCCTAACCTGGAGTTAGGCTGGCACAAATTAGGCCAGCAAAGTTTGGCCAGCACCAGGGACACCGTAAACTATGTTTGGACCACCCTCAGAGTCAGAGAGGCCAGCACACAGACGTGCGCCATCCTCCCTGACTCCGAGAGTGGTCCAAACACACTTCACGGAGGCCCTTGTGCCAGCCAAACTTTGCTGGCCTAACTTGTGCTGGCCTAATTCCAGGTTTAGTTAGGATTGCACCCTCATTGCTTCAGGAAGAATCAATATATCTTGATATATAAATGTCCGATGGCTTGTATAGCTGCTAAAAGCAACTATATTTACTGACAATTTAAGCAGCAACTTTTTATCAGCATTACACAGGGGATGCCTAAGGTCTCCTCTGCAAGGCAGGAAGCCTCACATGGAGACAATAAGGCAATCACATTCATACAAAGCTACCCTTAAACTACACAGGATGTGAATGACAAGAAATTCCTTCTTCTCTCATTTAGAAACTTTTAAGCACAAATGCAAACTCTCTCTTTCTCTTTGACAATCAGACATGAAAAAACATTCCCTACTTAATTACTTCTGATATTTCCATTCCCAATAGTCAATCCTGAACTTTTTGGGAACACAGTGGAATTTACAGACTAATTAAAATCTCTTTTTAGAACGAATGACATATGTAGAGGAATGCTCCTTTCCTTATCAAGGTTTTGTTCTGAGTAGCAAGTTGCATTAATTCACTTTGCACTAAAAGGCTTCAGAGTTAATGCCTCAGAAATTGGAACTCGAAAAAGAAAAACCTAAACCCTGAATGAATCTCCTCCATAATAGCTATTCCTAAAATAGAAAGTGTACATTATTCCTGTGTGGTCAGATGTTGGCCATGTGGTCACCAGTGCTTGCTTCAGAGAGCCAAGAAGTAGTGGAGTCTGGAAGTGTTTGGCACATTGTTCATCTTATGACCTTCTTCCGTAGCAGCATCTTTGTCATGATGTGTGGGGGTGGGGTGGGGTGGGGGGAGATTGACAAAGTATAGGATGATGGTCAGACCTCGTCAGGCGTACTGTGCCCATTTCTAGGCACTTTACTGTGGCAAAGATGCAGCCAAATGGGAGTGGGCTCTGAGAAGAGCAATGAGGATGATGATGATGATGGGACTAAGGGCACAATCCTAACCTGGAGTTATACTGGCACAGTTAGACCAGCAATGTTTGGCTGGCACAAGGGCCACTGTAAAATGAGTTTAGACCACTCTCTGAGCCAGGTAGGATGATGCACATCTTTGTGCTGGCCTCTCTGACTCCAAGAGTGGTCCAAACATACTTTACAGTGTCCCTTATGCCAGCCAAACTTTGCTGGCCTAACTGTGTGGACCTAACTCCAGGTTAGGATTGTGCCCTAAAGAACCTACAAGGAAAGGTTGAAGGAGTAAATAAGTTTTGATCTGTTTAGCCTGAAGAAGGCAGAGAGGGGATATGATAGCACTCTTTTCTTTTCTTTTCTTTTCTTTTCTTTTCTTTTCTTTTCTTTTCTTTCAATAGCTGAAGGACTCTCATATGGAAGAAGGAAAGAATTTGTTTTCAACTTCCTCTGGGAGTTGATCCAATGGGTACAAACTGCAAGAGAAGAGATTCTTGTGGATATCAGGAAGAAATTCTTGTCAGTAAGGGTGGTTTCAACAATCAATCAACAGGTACTTATATACCGCTTTTCAACACGAAGTTCACAAAGCGGTTTACAGGCAAATAGTAATAATTTGGCTCCCTGTCCCAAAAGGGCTCACAATCTAAAAAGGCAGACCGCCAGCAACAGCCACTAGAAAGACTGCGCAGGGTTGAAGAGGGACAGTGGAACAGGTTGCCAAGGGTGGTAGTGAATTCTTTCTCACAGGTGCTCTCCAAGCAGAGGTTCAATCTTCAAGCAGAAGGCACCTTGTAGGAGGATTTCCTGCTACAGGCAGGGGGTTGGACTAGATGACCTTTTGGGTATCTTTCAGTTCTATGATTCTATGATTGCCATCTCTCTCTTGATATGCAACCAGAATCTCCCGTCCTGCAGCTTTCCCTATAGATCAAGAAAAACTATTCCAGCTGAATCCATTGACTGATGTGCTGGTGTTAATGTGCTGGGCATTTTAATATGCCCAACAATAACTCAAAAAGAGAGGAGTCCACTACCTGCAGCATAAAGTGCTGCAGTCTAATCATCCACCTCATGCTGCACCACAGGTAGACCACCAGCCTTTAGTATCTGCTTCTGGTGAAGTTGGCCAACATTGGCCGTGACATCATTTTTCGTTGTGCAGCCTTGAGAACCACTAGTCTTGAGTCGCTACTCAAGAGACCGTGGGCAATTCATTCTGGATTGAATGACCAAAGTCCATGTCTGTCAATTAGCAGCTCAATCTTCATGAATTGCCAAGTACTTTCCAGCATGCCAGAATTATCTCTGTTGTCCTTCGCAAATTACTAGGCATAGTTTGGACATTTTAGAATCTTGTTGCAAAGGAATAATGTTACTTCTCCTCCTCTTTTGTATAGTACAATGCAAATTGATGCACTACACACTTATATTGTGGGTGATCTCACAATAATTCTGTGACACCTGTAATTATTCATCCAATTTTACCAATGGGAAACTGATGCTGAGAAATTCATGAAAGCCATTACAGCTACACATCTCCATTGCCAAACCTTTACTCCACTGGACCACAAAGAATCTCTTACATGTTGCTCTAAATACACAGAGACATCTCAGAAGCAAGACATGTTGCATTACTGCAGAAATGGCTCCTGGATAATGAAGGAGCATCTTCCAAAGGGACTGGAGCAGATGTCGTTGAAAAGCACTGTAATTCCCCTTCAGTGAAAACTAAATAACAGAGGTCTGATATTAGGCAAGGCAATGAGCATCACTAATGTTTGTCTTTCCTTATTTTAACATCTTTCTTTACTTCCTAAAAGGATGGTGTATATTTAAATTGTCCACTGTGGGAAATAGGATTGGTATTTATTTTCTTGACTGAATGTTCAGATCCTACCTGTTATGGAAGATGCCAGTGTAATGAATTTGAATAGCAATTGGCTATATATGCATACATACTTTGGCCATCTAATGAGAAGAGAGGACTCTTTAGAAAAAGGAGGAGGCAGTGGCAGAGGATGAGATGGTTAGATGGTGTCACAGAAGCAATTACCATGAAATTGGGCAAATTCTGGAAGCTAATGGAAGACAGGGAGGCCTGGAGTGCTGTAGTCCATGGGGTCGCGAAGAGGCGGACACAACTTATACAACAACAAATAAATGCATACCAGTTCTCTCTCCTTCCTTTAAAGCAAAATCGTATGCCTGTCAGATGTCAGCTTCATTGAATTTAGAGAGAGCAATCCTAACTCAGTGCTCAGTCCTGAGTCCCTCAGCATACTGCCCACACTGGTGTTGCAAAACGTGCCATCAGGCAGGTTCAGTGCAGGTGTTAAGGGTTTACTGCCTGCACTACAGTGGCGCTGGGCTCACCGCCCAGAGGTGACAACGCAGTGACTGTGGCCAGTAAGTGAACTGCCTGCCGGTGTTACGGGCATTCTGGATAGGGTGAGAGGGCAGAGCGGGGGTGGGAGGGGGGAGGAAAGGGTGGGATCAGGTGCAACCTTCACCGCTGGATCCTGACCCCCGTGGTGGGCCACATGGCCTGACACACGGCCTCTTGCCTCTGCCCTGGCAAAATAGCTGGTGCAGATGCAAGGAGACCCATTGCTTGCCCTGCGTCCTCACCACAGGGGAAGGAGACGAACACCCCCTTCTCCTGCAGAGCCTCTCGTGGCTGCCTGGCTGCCACTATGCTCAAGATTAGGCTGCCATTCCCCACACGACGATGCAGCAGCACCAACGTGGCACCCATTGTATCCCATGGGTGAGTTTCGGCCTCTGGGGGCCTCCTCAGCGTAAGGATAAATTTGTGTCCTTGCTCCAGGGTAGGTCCAGAAAGCGTTGCTAGTTATACTTGGATGTGCACTAGCTCTATAGCTGGCCCAAGTCTGCATGGAGCCAGGAAGGGGGTTTGGATTCAGCTGACGTTATTGTCGCCAAACCCATTCCCTCCCTGGTCCCAATCTGCCTTCCTCCCCACCCCGGTCACAGCCCCGTTCTACCCACCCTGCCCCTTTCTGCCCACCACCACCTCCCTGTCACCACCACCACCCCACACACTTACCTGGACCCGCAGGCTTCTGGAGACCCACCTACCCACCCACAGGTCAGAAAGTCAGCAAGGAGGAGTTTACTCCCTATTCTTGTCATGGAGGAGATCAATACTTCTCCACATCTGCTATTTGTTCTGGCAAAAAACTCCTAAAAAGCTGGCAAAAAATAAGCACTTGCACCATGTTTCATATGTGACACCCTGGAACCTGAGTGGTAGTGCTACACGTGACAGCGGGATGGAAGAGTTGCTCAGTTCTTGTCCTTTGGGTTCACTTTCAGAGCAACCAGACAGGCATCATTGCCAGGCAGAAGAGAAGAGGCTGGGTGGGGTGAGGTGAGGACAGAGGCCGCAAGTCCTGCTCAGGCAGTGTTCCATACCTTCCTGCCCAGATTCTTGTGTGTAGCAGAGGATGCACTGAACCATGAAAGGAAGGTCTCACTTGCCACCAAAGAGATGGTTGGTAGTCCAGATGGGCCTGGGTGGTCCCAGAATGGGGTCCCAGCTCAAAATGACAGAACACTGATCTACATACTGTACTTTTCTCAGAAAGACCACCATTCCACTGGAAAGAAAATGGATGAAGTGACATGCGGTCATGGAGAGGAAAGGAAGTTATCGCTCTTCCAAAAGTGCATTTCCTCCCAATACTCTAGTCAATTGGCACAAAGGTTCTGGGATGACGGACTGGTGGACCGTGTTTTATTAAGTTTTTTGAAATATAAATTAATCTTGAACTTAGGGTGCAATCCTACTTGCGCCCTTGGGCTGACGCTAACCGCTTGCGTCGGCCCAATGTCATAGCACCGCCGCAGGGGCGCCACAGGGGCACTGGTGCCATCGGGCTGATAGTAGCAGCAGTATTGGCCACGTGGGCCACGCCGCTCGTGCGCCAGCCGAACGTGGCTGGGTCAAGAGCGGTTCTGGGCTGGGGGAGGGTGGGAGGGAGGAACTGTGTGGGGGGTGGGCAGACCAGGAGGCTTGCTGGCCCAGGGCTTGGGCTTGGGCTTCAGCCATAGGGCCACATCCAAGCCTCCGTCCCCAGGCCGCGTAGCCCTGACTAGAGCTCCGCGGCATCCACTGTTCTGCGCCTGCCCTACAGCAGACCCGGGGAGGCTCCAGAGCGCTCCAAAGTTGTGCTGGATCCAAAGTGCCGGCCCGCCGACCTTGTGATTCAAGTGCAGCTTTGGATGGTGCCCTTAGTGAAACAAAATATATAATTTATGTCCTGCAGTGATTTCTTCCCCGCCTTAGGCTCATACTTGGCTATAGGCCTGTCTCTTTCCCTGCTTGGGGTTTTTTGGTCAGAGCAAAACTCAAGTTCCTTTCCTGATGGTGGAGTCAGCACTTCATCTTGCTGAAGCTAATCAGAACAGGAGGCCTGGTTGCAAGCTGTTTAAAATAACTCCCTCCCACACGCCAGCCCCCTAATCCTTTTCAAACCCCACAATAACAATCTGGATCCAGGTAACAGCTATACATCTCTTCTAGCACGAACGTGTTATAGTGTATTCTGTAGTCTATGCAACAACCAACTCATTACATTCCAGAAATGAAGGCTCTGGCAAAAATTGCTGCTATTACTAAGCTGGTATGATTGCCCTGAAATAACACCCAGGGTCAAATGACACATTACGCTGAGCACCTCACTGGCCTTTGCGTGCTTGCTGTTTGTTCCTTGCATGCCAGAGAGGAGACGGGGAGATCAGATAAAACCCAGATTAGGACCTACCACAGCTATTTGCTCCACAGGCAATGTTTCCATTTGCCCCGATGGACCTTCCTTCCCTGGGGGAAACAGCAGCTACAAGGGATCTCTATGAATTGGGAGCATCCCCTCCCGCCCACACAGCCATCTCATTCTTGCCTACCCCTTCCTCCAGCGGCTGCTATCCAGGAGAGAAAAAACAAGTACCCAAGGGCCAACATGCAGCCAGGCCCTCTTACAGTCAATAACATATGTCTGGAAGTAGGACCAGCTCTGATGTTTCCCATCAGACATCAGATCCAGTTCTGGGCAGCTTGTTCTGCTGTCCGGCCTGCTGGTTTAGCATCCGCTTCATGAATCACCAACCCGTTTCACCAGAATCAAACAGAGACAGCTGATCAGCACGTTCCATTTTGCAGAAGTAGGTTTAAATCAGGGATTGTTTAGGAAGCATCTGGGCCAATTTGCGATCTTTTTTTAAAGCTTGACTTTCTGTGGTTTTCTGGAACTGAATTAAAATTTCATCAGATGATCCATAGTATCAAGCAATTTATGTCTTTGCATTTATATCACACACAGACACAAGACACACGCAGAGAGGGAGAGAGAGAGAGAGAGAGAGAGAGAGAGAGAGAGAGAGAGAGAGTTACTGCCCCTTAATATGTGCCTGAATTTTTCCAAGGTAAAAGAGAGGAATGGGAATATTCTCTGATAGTGAATTGGCAGATAAGGAACCATTAATCCTATGGGATCAATGGGGTTAGGTACAAGGGATACCTTATCTACTATCAGAAGAATCCAGCAGAGACCCCCAGGAAACAAGCAGAGTGCAGCAGGAAGTGCCAAAAGATCTCTGAATGCTGCAGAGACCTTCCAGAGGCTGCAGGGATCTTCAGACTGGCACCTGCAACTGGCATGGATCCCTTAAACATGGCCAGTGGATGCTTCCATTAGTCAATTTAAAGGGGTCAGCGCTGGTCACGGGTGCCAATCTGAAGGTCCTTGCAGCCTTTAGAAGGTCTCTACATCATGGATAATGAGGGCAGAGGTGCAGATAATAAGGTAAGTAGCAATTTTCTGTCCCTTGCCGATAAACCAATTTGCAGATAGCGAATTCGCATGTAAAGAGGTCCAACTGTATATGAACAAAGGTAATAGCTAACATCCTACTTTCATTTTCTTCATCTATTTTCTGCTGGGAGTTCCCAAGCTTCAAATGCTAAATCAAGAATCCTTAAGATGTGCACTCAAGCACACCATGAGAAAATGGCATGTGTCCACATTACAAATTATAATCAATCAATCAATCAATCAATCAATCACTAGTATTTATATGCCGCTTTTCAACATGAAGTTCACAAAGCGGTTTACAGGCAAATAATAACCTTAAAGTTAAATGGCTCCCTGTCCCAAAAGGGCTCACAATCTAAAAGAATGGAGAACACCACCAGCAACAGCCACGAGAAAGACACTGTGCTGGGGTGAAAAGGGACAATACAAAATTCCAGTTAAAGGCCTTACCTTGGAAGTCTAGGACATTTATTCACAAAGGAGGCTGCCGTGTCCCTTCATGAGTCATTTATACAGCCTGGTTCTCTTCTAATTGCTCATTGTTTTAGAGGGGATGAATGTACTTCATATACAAATCTGTCTTACAGTGAGTTAGATCATTGGCTCAGGTTGTTTGGTATAGTCTTCCCTGGCTGACAGCAGCTCTCTAGGGCCCTTGGCCAATACTAACAGATACTAGGGATTGAACCTGGAATCTGAGCTTCCATACTAAAACAGCTATAAGCAATTATACCTAATGGAACATCCATATACAGAACACAAGGTACTTCTGAATACTAAATGTACTGCCAAACTAAAAGGAGGAGGCCATGAGCTACATACTCTTCTTTGGAGCTTCTAGAGATATCTTGAAACAGAATGCTAGACTGGATGGACCTTAGTCTGATTCAACAAGATAATTCCTTGTTGTACTTAGGGGGCAATCCTAACCTGGAGTTAGGCCGGCATAGTTAGACCAGCAAGGTTTGGCTGGCACAAGAGACACTGTAAAGTATGTTTGGACCACTCTCGGGGTCAGAGAGGCCAGCACTCAAATAAGCACCATCCTCCCTGACTCTGAGAGTGGTCAAAACGCGCTTTATGGTGGCCCTTCTGCCAGCCAAACTTTGCTGGCCTAACTGTGCTGGCCTAACTCCAGGTTAGGATTGCGCCCTTAATCCATTTATTATGCTCCATATAAAGTTCATTCCTCACAACCACTTTTAAAGGGAAGTTGGCAGAGAAGCAATGACTACCCCATGGCCATCAAGGAGCTTCGTGGCTGAATGAGGGTTGGAGCCCCAGGACTCCTTGGCCCTTATCCAACACGCTCGCTACTCATCATACTTCCTCTCTTTCTGCATGTTGTCTCACTGTTGATTCTGGCCAAGAAAAAACTGGGGGGTATTACTCTTACCAGGCTAATCAATGACACTGCACCCAGAAGAACAAAATGAACAAACTAACCATTTACTTCCTTAGTGGTTTTTGTTCCAATTATGCATGGAAATTACATGTCTCAGCACAAGAGTCTGTGGGTTTTATACACAAAAACAGAGAGGCAGACCCCTTGATGAAGAGGGGATAACGTAGGATTTCAAATGACGACATAAAGACTGGAGGCAGATAAATAATTCAGCAGAGAAGACTGTGAAGACATTACATGTCATTTGGCCAAGATTTATAGTGCCACGAACAAGCAGCAAAAGCCACAGAAACCTGGGGAGAGCTAAGGAGATGGTTCCATCATCATGGGATGGGCTGCATACAGAAGTGCCACGCCCATAGGGTGCAGAGTAGCAAAGCTGGGCTTGCCACAGAAGAAAGCAGCATGGAGCTGGGCCCTCCCGCCTGACCTTGCCTCAGTTACACTCCAAAACGGAGCGATTTCAGAAACAGAGGGTATGGCGAGGCTGCGCAGAGGGCACAGTGACATCTTTTGTCAACACTCGACCCCAGGCGCAATCAGAGCCTGCTCCAGCTCTGGCTGCATAGCCATTGGGGTCAATGCACAGCACTTTTAAGGGTATTAACAGGGAGGAAAAGAAAACAGTGCAGTAATGTACATGCTGAGCTGTTAGCACTTACAAAGAATAATACCATTATTATGAACAAGATCCACAGGCTTTATTGCTTTCCTGCAAGGCAGTAGTGTAGCCAGAGTGGGGACAGCATGCTAAGTATTGCAGGTGCCTCATAGAGCCATGGAAAAGGCCCCTCCCACTTGCCGTCAATGCATTCCTGTCGCTGCCCCAATGGCTCCGATCAGTGGCGCCAACTTGCTTTGAAAAATGTGGGTGCCTGTGGCCACACTCCCGACGCTGATGTGGCCACGCCCCTGACATTGACGTGACCACGCCCTGACATTGACGTGACCACGCCGCCTGACGTAATGTGGCCATGCCCTCCAGAGCCCAGTTTTACCCACTATAGTTATAATGGGTAGACCTGGGCTCTGGAGCTCCCTTGGTCAGGAGAGCAGACATCGTGCGCACGCGCCAGGAGTCAAAATGGCATTGCGCACTTCACTAGTCTGTCTCCCAAAGACCGTGCAGGTTTGCTGTGGGTGCTTTGGAGCGGATTGAGTGTGGGTGCTGGATACCAAGGGGGCTGGTGTTAACGTGGGGGCTGAAAAAACCAGAGCCCCCCCCAGATGGCGCCTATGGCTCCGATTCAAGTAGGAGGGGCCATTTGCATGACACATCACGGCACCTGCAATACTTACCATGCCCCCCCCCTGGTTACTCTGCAGCCACAAAGCAGTGATCAGATCCATCACTATCTGGGATTCTTCATGAGTAAAATTGTTTTGTTTTGTGTGGAAATAATGCAGGGTGGTTAGGGTGCCTGGGTGTCAGAGAAGCACGGCCAAGTCTCACTTCCTGCCTCTATGCAGCCAGCGTCACATTTAAAAGGAGGGCCTGAGTGCCAAAAATGATGTTATCTCAGTGCTCTCTTTGACAGCTGAACCAGTTGTGAAAAATGCAACACGTTCAGACTTCTAAACATTATGATTAGTGCTGAGAAGAAGATTTCTATCCTGCTATTCAACAAGTTTAATGTGACGTTTCATTTCAAAGTAATTTTGAAGACAATTCCTTTTTCGAAAGCACCCATAGGATACAAACCAGCATGGGGGATGAAGATTTTGCTGGGACGAATAAGGACTGTTGCTATGATCCTGCTAAATAGAAGAGATCCACCACTTTGAATTGTGCCTCGGTGCCCAGTTAGCAGGCTTCCTGTTCCCCAAAACATCGTAAAAGGAACAGAAGACATTGGCTTATACTGAATCAGCCCTTTGGCCATCTAGTTCAGTATTGGCTACACAGACTAGGATGAGTCCTTGACAAAGTGCCTTTCCCAGCCTTATTTTGATCAAACCTGGGGCATCATGCCTGTAAGGCAGTGCTCATCCATTGAGCTACAGCTCTTCCTCATGTTTATGATACTTGCTTAAGTTTAATTCCCTGCCTTTGGCTTTAACAAAAGCTGGGTGTTTCTTTTCCAGCACTGAATGGGGGCCACTGGGAGAGACACGTTCTGCACCACACTCATCACTGCAATGGATTTCCTACCTGGAAGAAAGAAGAGAGCATTTTTCCCATTTCAGTTCGGTGGGAGTGAGTCATTTTCTCCATAACAAGAACGGAAAGACATTTAAACCCCATGCAAGCAAACGAGTCACAGCTTTGCTGTACTCAGTGCAAATATGATTGCCTGGAAAGATGGTTTTGCTCCACATGTCAGGGATGGTAGCTAATGCAACTGAAACTGGTGCAAACCCAAGTGGGTCTTCTGAACTAATAGAAGACTAATGGCAATGAGAGGAGGAGCATGTCAATTTTAGCAAAGGGTTTCAGTTTCCAAATTGACCTTTTATGTGGACTGCCATTTTCACATATATTTTGCTGTTGAGGTAGGCTCAAGTTTGTGTGGGTAAAAGGTTGATTAGCCGTCATCTATCGTTCAAGCACTTTGATGGACTTAAGTTTAATGTGGAGGGGATTGAAGTATTCTTCTCAAACATGCGATAGCTAAGATTTCCCAGTTTTTAACAACGGCTGCACTGCCTGACCTTTTCCTTAAAAAATAGTCGCTGCCTATGTGTTTCTGATACCATCACTCCAGCTGAGAGCTCTAATATACCCAGTGATTCTTCCAGGCTATACAAGCCTTGTGCAAATTGCTGCAGTGTCTCGCAGTAGGGTAGTTTGAAAGTAACTTCTACAACCTTGATAGAAACACACAAAAGTCACAGATATTTCTAAGGAAGACAGACTAAAAGGCTGATTTAGCATTCTAGGAAAGTAGGGACAATACCATCTGCTGGGCACTAGGGGCAGTCATGGTCCTACCATTTTGTGGGCGGGGGAAAGAGCTCCGGGCACAGGTCTGCTGGGGCAGGAGGAGAATGGCGGCGATGTGACTTGCCTCTTGGAGAGGGAAGCGGTTTTGGCCCTTCCGCCCTCCCCTGCTATTGTATGGCTCTGAAATGGAGCCTGGCATGTCATGGGGGGGCGAAGCAGAGTGGCATGTGGGGGCGGAGAAACAGTGGAGGGGCAGACCTCCTCCTCCTCTGTCCCTGGGCAACCCATTGGCTGGGTCCGCAACTGACTAGGGGAGGAATGTATTGTCCAGGACACACATGACTCAGAGGCTACCTGTCTCTTGTGCTCTATGACCTGTGGAGCCATAGAGCCTACCTTGCGTCCTTTCTGCCTTCTTTTCTCTTGCCTTGCAGTTGGAACTAGAGCAACATCACCTACAGGAGTCATAGGGGGCAGGATAACTGCCAGTCACTTCAGGACACCTACCTGTCCTCTCCGTGGTACGTTCCCTCACCTCCTTGCTCTCTCTTCTCCTCTGACCAGGAACCAGTGAAGACATGCCATGCTGGAGCGCTTCAGCCCAAGCAGCCATCGTCAGCCCACATGCAAACAGGAAGCAGTAGCATAAGCAGACGGTTGGTGGCATGCTAAGTATTGCAGGTGCTTCAACATGCTGTGTAAACGGCACTCCCTTGCCATCAGAGCAATTCCTGGCTGCGACAGCAATACAGAGGTGTTCCTGTATTGCTTCCGTGTTCCTGTTGCTGCCCAGAATGGCTCTGAGGGCCGGGCAAAGGGGCCACTTACACAGCCCATTGAGGCGCCGGCAATATTTAGCACGCCCACTCCTGGCTATGCTACTGGCAGGGAGGGACAGTCGCTTTTGTGTTTTGATTTTATGGCTTTGTGCTTTTGTACACTGCCTTGAAAAGTCTTTAAGGAAACAGAAATATTTACACATAAAAATCTGGTTGCTGTGGGCAGATCTGTAGTCTATCTGGCATTAATCATAGAATAGAATCATGCATCAATTCATTATTTGGATCCTGCTGCAGAGGCAGCTTAGTCATAGTAGATGTAAGAACCTGGCACAGGCAAAGGCTGACACTATTCACATGCTGGCAATACACAGGGCTCAATCTCAAGCGGGGATGGCATGTTTGATGCAGGGCCACCAGGGCAGCATTTGTTGCATCCAATGCACCATTCCAGGGAAGGAGGCTGGTTGAGAGGGGTGGGAAGGGACACGTTAATCTGTGCATTGGCCTGATGGGACTCTATGCCAGCTCTGTTGCTGGCGCAATTCTGAGGAACCACTGGGCAAGTCAAGTCCAGAACGGGGGTTCAGGATCCAGCAGCTGCTGCAACCCATATCCACCTCGTCCCACCCATATCCTGTCCTGATCCTCACCCCCCTCTCCTGTCTTTCTGCCAGTAAGGTTTTTCTGGTGGCTGGTCTGCGTCATGCTGCTGGCAGTGTGTGGCTTTATGGCTGCTGCAAAGGGGGAGGGCTGCCATGACAGCAGGGCCATCGTTGAACCAGCATCCCTCATGGTATGCAAGCATTTCTGGAGAATAGGATTGGGCTGTTAAAGTGGAATTCCCAGGAAGGTCTGTATAGGACTGCCATTGGCTTTTAGAGTTGCCTTCCCTCCAGGTATATATGCTGAAGCAGGTAGCCTCTGCTTCCCACGGTCATGTCCCAGTGGAGGTGGAAACACATTGCACCCTTAAAAACATGTCTATAGTTCTCAGCTTGTGTTGAAATTACTTGGCCATGGATGAGATGCAGTGACGAACAGGGCTGCAATCGTGCCCATGGCAGGGTGACAAAACCGCGCCCCTGGCACATCGCCCCGCCCCCATGCATCAGCCTGCCATGCCTCCCTGCACCCGGAATCGCTCCATTTTGGAGTGAAACAAGCACCAGGGTGGGCGGGCAGGCCAAAAAGCACACCGGCTCCTCCACGCGATGCTGCCTTGCAGCGCCTCCCTGCTGCCGGCGCCCATGGCTGCCGCCACCCCTGGCGACACCCTCCATCCGCCCCTGATGAGATGTGTGCTGTATAAAAGCCACCAGATTTCATGGCTGATCAAGAGAGAAATCCAACCTTATAGATGTCTTAATATAGAACTATTCTAGCAGCCCAATCCTCTCCTACCAACCCTAACTGCCTTGTGGCCATTCTAAAATACACTCTTTCAGTGCATGGAGTCATGCACCGCCAGAGTGCCAGCAGGAAGGCGAAGCCAGGCGGTTGACCAAGATCTCCTGAAAAGATCCACTGACACAGGTAAGGCAGCAGGGCTGGCAGGAGGAGAGGGAGGAGACACAAGGGAGGAGGTGTTGGCACTGGAAGGGAGAGAAAAGAATAGGATTGTATATTTAGAATAGGAATGTATATTTTTAATGCAGAGAGAGAGAGAGAGAATTATTATACTTTTATTATCTTGCAGCAATAATTGCAGTAACCACCTTGGTAGGAATTTGATTTTCAAAGCACTGCGTTACAATTTGAGTCACCACAAATTAGATCAGATTTGGGTGACTTAGTTCCAGATGAAACGTCGAGGAATATTTTTTAGAAAGGCAAATCAATTTTCATAAAACTAGTAAATTCCTTCCAGTGGGAGAAGCCTTGCATATCCCCACCTACAATATTTTTTTCCCAATTGGAAAGAACAAATACTGAAATGCAGGAGATTTTTTTAACTTGCATTTTTTAAAACGTTTATTGCAGTCTTGTTTGTATCATGTAGACTATGAAAACACAACTTTGAATATTCAAATATTCAACTTTGAAAACACAACTGATGAATATTCCTGTTCACAGAGTTTGTCCTGCTTGCCTGTTTGCAGAAAGGATAGTGGATATTTTGAGTTTTTTTCTGTGGGAGGGATAGACCCCCCTCTTTTATTAATCCAGCATCCCACAGCTTTATAGAATCAAAGAACCTGTCTAATTGCAGAAGTCTCTGTTTGGCCCACATTTACAGAAAGAATCAGATCTTCTCACACTTGTCCTGAGACACACCTTGTCTGTAAGACTTACCTTGATAGTTTCAGCCACATTAACAGATATTTGCTGTCTCTTACGGAGGTCATTGGCAAGTCACTGTGCATCTGTACTGAGGAAAGAGGAGATTCTGATAGGGGCTGATTCACTTTCGATTCACTTTTAACCTCTGATTCTTCCCTTGCACAATAACCATACTGAAGGTTGAAGTACTTTCAGGGGCTATTATCCTCAAAATAATTTTGCTCAAATGTTGATGAAGGCAACCTTGAGGTGAAGGAAGCCATGTCTTGCCTGCATCTCCTGGGAGATATTTTATGCGAAACAAGCTAAAGGTAGCAACTGGATCCAGTCTCCTGGGAGGACTTTATTGTGCGACACCAGCTAAAGCTGGAAATGGGATACTTTGCTAAACAAGACCAGTTCCTTGCAACATTAATGAGACCAAGGTACCAAGAATTTTATTGAACAGGATGGCATTTTCAGAATGCATCTGAAATGCTTACAGCAAAAGAGTGCCCACACTGATTGAAAAGGAAACCCTGACATCTAGGAGATAAATATCTGCTTATGTGTTTTACTTGTGGTTGTCTCTAGCAGTAGAAATTGTGGGTTTCTCTATATGGTTCATAAAAGGTAAAGGTTTTCCCACGACCAAATGGTCTAGACGTGATCAACTCTAGGGGGCAGTACTCATCTCCATTTCTAAGCCAAAGAGCCTGTGTTTGTCTGAGGACAAGTTTCCGTGGTCATGTGGCCAGCATGACTATACGCCAAGGCGCAGGGAACGCGGTTACCTTCCCACCAAAGTGGTACCTATTTATCTACTCGCATTTTTTTTTACTATTTTTACATGCTTTCAAACTGCTAGGTTGGCAGGAGCTGGGACAAGCGATGGGAGTTCACTCCATTGCATGGTCTTGAACTGCCAACCTTTCAGGCAGCAGCTCAGCAGTTTAACCCTCAGCTCCACCACATCCCTATATGCGTCATACTTGTCCATAAATTAGGCTCATCTTAAGATATATCCTTGATTAGGAAGAAATCTTTCTTCTTCATTTTCATTATCATCATGCAAAAACATTGTCATCCAGCAAATGTTTTTCCAAGTGGTAAAGAAGTTCTACAGCTCGGTTAAGAACATAGGAACAATTCTGCTGGATCATGCCAAGGCCCATCTAGTCCAGCTTCCTGTATCTCACAGTGGCCCACCAGATGCCTCAAGGAGCTCACAAGACAACAAGATACCTGCATCTCGCTGCCACTCCCTTGCATATGGCATTCTGAGGTAGCCTATTTAATCTCATTCTAGTGGTGCTAGGTGCTTTCAGGATGTGGCCCAAATTGATAGAATTAGGAATACTGTCTTGTTTTCCCTGGGCAATTATTCAGTTCCCGCTTAGCTGAATGTTAAGAGGAAGCAGTTCATATAATACCCCTTCTATATACTATTACTAGCCTTTTGTTACCCGGCGTTGCCCGGGGGACAAAGTATCCCCAGCTTCTATTAGGAGAAGGAATGAATACAGGGACAGAATCAAGCAAAGGAGCGTAATGAAATTGTCACACTCACTGAACACTGTCTGCAGGTCCTGTGGTAGGATAGCACCGACGTGTGAGAAACAGGAAGAGGTGGCCAGTTAGCCCTCTGGAAATAGGTCCCTCTCAGATCCGACTGGGTATTGGAACTCTCTGGATCGTGCTCTTTCCAGCCTGGGCAACTCAGGCAGTGCAAAGCAGTTTCACTTTCGTTTCTGAGGTCTCTTCCTGTGTATCAGCTCAGTGAGTGCAATCCCAACTCATGACCTGCAGAATCCTTTGTGACCACAGGGTGGCAGCACACTTTCACTCCAATACAATCCCCTCGCTGTCCCTCCCCCCCGGGGGCTGTAGGGGGGTCTGACCCCCGCAGTGTTTCTTTCCAGGCTGCAAGGTGTATTCCTGCCATGTTTTGTGCGGATCGGTCCAGGCGTTCCCGAGCCTATGCATAACATACATACATACACACCCGCATACATACATACATACACACAAACATACCCACGTCCGTTTTTATATATATAGATTTAAAGGTTGCGTGTGAGAATGCAGCACACAGATTGCAGCAATTTGGTAAAAAATGTGGGACAGTCATTGCCAGCATGAGGGATAAGGCAGGAGAAAGCTATGCAAAATCCAAAGTAATTACACAAAGATTAATTACAGCACACCAATGAGACAGAAGCAAAGTAATTATAGCCATCACAGAAACCAAGACCAGATGCAGCTACTCCAGGAGGGAAAGAGAAGTAGGAAAAGGCCCCTTGTTTATGTTTGTCAGAGTATCTGCTCACTTACAGATTGCCAAGGTGGCAAGAGGTAGGGATATGTCACTTTCCAAGCTGTCAAGGCAGCAAGCAAAACCAGGTTCCTCCCTGCAGGACACCTCCGACCATTATGGTGGAATTAATTTAATCTTAATGCCTCAGTGTCTTCATTACAGATTCCCCTCTCGCAAACAGCTATTGCTTGCAATTAGAGCCAGGTTAATTACAGTAGCAGGGAGTGGGAAGGCACATACCAGCACCACACATGGGGAAGGCAGAACACTGTAGACTATTGGGTCTGGAATTGGGCAATGGGTAGGCGAGGGGCTGGTGGGGCTGGTTGAGGGCAGGTCCCAAAAGGTGGCATGGGGTCACTCCTGCTCTGCCCTTTGACCACTGGCTCGTGGGGTCCCAAAGGGTTTAATTTTGTCCCCCATATTATTTAACGTCTGTGTGAAAATGCTGGGCTGAGTCATCAGGGGGTGTGGAGTTGGGGTGAAACTTGTATCTCCGTTCCATCTGCAATGGGAGTCACTGGA
This sequence comes from Lerista edwardsae, assembly GCA_029204185.1. Classification (NCBI taxonomy): domain Eukaryota; kingdom Metazoa; phylum Chordata; class Lepidosauria; order Squamata; family Scincidae; genus Lerista; species Lerista edwardsae. The sequence continues at coordinate 5,109,064 of JAJKFI010000027.1, read as the reverse complement.
GGTTTAGTTCTGAATTGTTGCCTGGAATTGGTAACATGTTGGATGAAAATAAGCAAGTTGCAATCAGATTTAGGGCGCAATCCTACCCTGGAGTTAGGGCAGCAAAGTTTGGCCAGCCAAGGGACAACATAAAGTATGTTTGGGCCACTCTCAGAGTCCGAGACGCCAGCACACAGACGTGCGCCATCCTCCCTGACTCCGAGAGTGGTCCAAACATGCTTTACGGTGGCCCTTGTGCAGGCTTAACTGCGCCAGTCTAACTCCAGGTTAGGACTGTGCCCCTAGACAAGTTGCTGTTGGTGAGGACACCAATGACTCTAGATTGTCATCCTCTTCTAGAATTCCAATACTTTTATTTCATTCTTTTTTTTTAATTCCTGTTGCTTATTTGCTTTCCCTGTTTATTTTTCTTGACACTTTTTTTGCTGCTGGCATTGTGATTGCTCCTTTATTACCATGATGATTGCTTTGCATTTTTGTGTTTTTACTCCATCAATCAGTGTTCTTTGAACACTTGAGCACATCCCTTTGAGGATGGGAAAGTTGCAGAATATAACTCCTTAAATAAATAAAAAGTAACTGCAACTAAAATATCCCTCGCCGATTGCATGCCTGGCGTCTCTCCCCCCACACGTCACATGCCTGGAGGAATTTATAGTGGAACCACTGAAACTTGAAGATATTGTGCTTCAGGAAAGTTCAATCTGGTGAGCCACCCATAATAATCATCAGCTTGATATCAAACATTTAGTGGCTGAGTACCACCAAGGGTTTGGTGTTTTTGCCACCAAGGGATGTTTGAGTAGGACCTTGATCTTCACTTTTAGCTAAGGTCAATTTTCAGAGGACAGAAACAGCCATCTAATTCACTTTAATGTTACATATTTGAGCCTAATCTAGCAAACTTTAATATCATCTGTCAAAAAAATTGGAGGTAGGAATTCAAAGATCAACAGCCTGATCCTATTCCTTGCCACAAGCACTGATGCAGCCACACTAAAAAGATACGTGCTGCATCCTATTGTTTAGGAATCTAAACACATCATAAAACACAGCCCTTGCTGGGCCAAAACCATGGCCAAGTCCATGGTCCTGAGTCTCATGACTGATGTGATGAGTGAACAGATCGAAGGATCCTAATTTGCACACAATCATGAGCCCTGATCCTCTATGCTTCTGAAAACAAATACACTGTGTCTAGTATTCCGGCTCAGTGATGTGGCTTAATACCCTCTGGGCCCATTCACTGCCCACATCATTCTTGCTGTAGTGGCTAGGGACATAGGAAGAAATAGCAAGGCTTTTAGGCCTGCTACTTGCTCCTCAGCTATTGGTTTTTTTGGGTGGGTGGGTGGGTGGGGGTGGACATGGCTTCTAACAAAGACAAAAGTGTTCAGCCATTCAGAGTCATGTCCTATTTCTGAATTGGTGTAGCAATGTTGTCGTGTAGCCACATCTCATTGCCACAGAGCCACTCTCTCATTAAGAAGGAAGGCAGATAGTATTAATCTCACTTAGCTTGGCAATACGACGACAGTAACATCGCAATGCCAATTCAGATGGACTACATAATCACTCATCCTAACGTGATGTCGTCATGTTGGTTTTGTTCTCCTTGGTTCATGTAGCCAGCAAGAAAGAAGAGTGAAGATTTATCTATTGTTTAAAGATGTGGGGCCAGCAAATAGGCATGAGAAAGTTTTTGAAACATTGATACCAAACGGTTACATTCAGTCAGGCATCCCTGTGTACAGTCATCTTAGAAGCTCAGCTCTTTGTGTCAGGTTTATGAGCAGGCTCCTGCGGTTTAGGTCAAGATTGCCAGTAGGAGAACCTCAGGTTGGTTGCATCAGTTGAGGGGAAAGAGGCAGCAGGGAAATGGATTGTCATCTTGGCTATGAGAACAGGTCCTAATTTGAACTAAGAATGTCAGGATTATATTTCTGGATTTTTAATAAATGGCCCAGTTTTAATAAATTCCAGTCACATGTTCAAAACTTGCAACATTGGCAGGGAGATAATTATTTCTGAATTTTGTTAGTTAACTTAGATGGCATCATGCAGAAGTTCGGTTCCTTTGCATACAAGGTTTCTACTCTGTGTAGGCAACAAGAAAGAAACCGCCCTACTCTCAACTTTCAAACCACGCTCTGATTTACTAAAAAGCCAAACTAACCGAGCAAGATCAAATAGGACTTCAGTGGCATTAATTAGCACTGAATGCTTGTCTTGGACTCTGAAACCAGGTTACAAAATTAGCCGTTACAGATGACAGTGAATAGAAAAAGGAAAGATGCATTAAAAATAGAAGGGAGGCCTGCCCGGCTCAATGTCACATTAGAATTGTGCCATTAACCGTGAAGTAAACAAGTCACACACACTGCTTTGTTGCCTTAACAATGGCAACAATGCCCTAACATTATCTAGTTGAAGATATTGCACATGCAGTTACATAGTTCTTTTATTTTTTTAAAGACCTATGTCCTGCTTTTTCCCTCCAAAAATCAAAAAGGCATGTGTGGTGTTCTCCTCAGGACCAAACACCTCATATTCACCCCACATTCACAGTACACCTGTGCTTCCCCCCACCCCTAAATCACGTCAACCCATATATGGACACAAACCGGCAGTCCATCCAGCCAAAACAATTGCATAAAGGTCGGTCCCATTGGGCCAACTAAAGCAATTGCCTCAGGTGGCATATTGGGGAGGCACACGTCCTTATCCTACTTGCCCACTCCTACTATCCTTCCTCTACCTAGATTGGAAAAGGAAAAAGGGAATAGAGAGGAAGGTGAAATGTGGACGGGAGGGGAGTGCAGAGTTAGAACTGCGGATAATGGGAGGAGTGGAAGCTGGCACATTATTGGGTAAGGGGGCAACATTTGGCATATCAGGAGATGTGGGCCTGATTGCACAGATACACTTCTTGTACTCCATTGAGTTTACCCACTTACTACAGCTGCAGTCTGAGCATTTAACAGATTTCCACATCACTTTTTTTTTCCTTCTTAAAGCTGAAATCCAAATATGAGGGCTACGTCTGGCATTACCAGATGACACAGTAGCATGCAAACAGAAGGCCCATCACTGTTACAAGTATAATGGAGAAAACAGCAGGCATTCTCTCTCCACCCTCCTCTGATTAGTCCCCTAGCTCTCTATTTCCTTGCAGAAAAAACAAGGTGGAAGCTCTCGCCGTGTGCGTGTGCGTGTATACATATTTTCAAAACAGTTTTGTTTTTTCCTGGCCGCTATTTGAGTCTCGCAAAACTGATGACAGCTGAACTAATGGATTTGTTCAAGTAGATAAAGGCACTGGAAGTGACCAAAGGAAAGCAAGATTAAGCACACACCAGTGAGCCGAACTGGCACTGAGGGTCCATTAATTATCAAGTTTGCAGATAGCTTTTGATTTATGGCAAGGGCATTGAAGGATGTACAGGGCAACCGTACTATGACAGAAGAGCTACTAATAGAACTTCAAAGTCAACTTCTGATTAAGAAGCAGGAGCTCCCAGTTTATCAAGGAATCCATTTAGGTTTTGCAAAAGGTCGGAGTTCGGTTCACACCATCTCCTATCCATCATCATGATGTCTCATTAGGCATCCCACTTGCAGCGGTTACAATTCAGAGCAAGCCAAGAATTGTTTCTGCCCCTTGTCAGGATGGCAGCAGAGGTGGGGGTGGAGAGAATGAAATTTTTTTATTTAGCCATTAATTTAGGACCACTTCACAGGCATCTTTAAGGAGAGATGTTCTAATCGAGCAAAATTGATTCAGGGCACAGTCCTGGCCCCGTGTTTGGCCAGTGCATGTCACTTACGCCAGCTAAGGGGTGTCGCAAACTGGGCATGTCTGCACCACTCAGAGAAGGAGATGGCCCAGTGTGGGCAGTCACGTCAGTCCGCAGAGGCTGGATCCTGCCTCTGCCCCAGCCCAGGTGAGTGGGGAAATGCTGGCTGAGTTCGGCCAGTGCAGGCACTTGGGAGGGCAGGCAGGTATCATTTCGGGGCAAGAGGAGGGAACATGGCCCCGTGGGCAGTTCAGCCCAGGGAGGGAGGTGGAGCGTGGATCCGGTGCTTATGCTGGATCCTAAACCCTGGCGGCCTTGCATGGGCCTCTTGGATTTTGCAGGCACAGATGTGATGAGCCCTATTGGGGCTGCTGGAGCTTATCCTGGAAAACATCCTTTTACTCTGATGTAACCACCAGCTGCCAGCCTGCCTGAGCTGGCACAGTATAGGATTGGGCTGCCAGATTATAACGTATTAACATAGAATCCCTTTCAGAAAAAGTCTGACTTACCTATTCATGCAGGCTCCATTCACAACTTTGCAAAGCTTTTATTAGCAGTGCATGAGACTGACTGAGTCACCTGACAGCAGGTTGGTGGTGGCCACTGGTCCTCCCACTTCCTGGACTGGGGGCTGAAAGGGGATGGGGTTTTAGCCCACCACTCTGCCCAGTGGTGTCATTCAAATGATTTAGGAACAGGAACTCACTTTTGATTGGCACTTGTCGGGAACCTGGAACCAGCCACGGAGCCCGTTAGGATCCGGAACGCCCGTTCTGGTCCGTTCCCCCAGAATGACATCACTGACTCCGCCTCTCTTCCACATAGTTCCACGTGGGAAATTACTCCAGCTTCATCTCCCTCTTATTTTTTCAACCCAGGGAGGGGGTGAAACCAAGACTGGCGCATCACTAGGCAAAGGAAGGCAGCACCTGGCAGGCTGGCCTCAGGCCATGACTTGGGACTACTCCTAAGACATGCAAGTAATGAGCAGCTGCATTTGACATGAATTCCTTCTTTCTGTTTTGCAATAGTTGCTTTTCACATGAATGTTGTTTGGGGATTTTTTGGGGGGTATGTTCCAGCCCTGGACAGTCCATCTGAAGAGGTTTTGCCTAGTTGGGCCACAGCATGGAAGGACACGGAGCTCACACACAAATCTGATCTAGATAACTGGATACACAACTGGGTATCTTGTCACTTATGGAAGTTGAAGAACAAAGTGAGAGCCATTCCAAAATCACCAGCAGCCACCCTGCCGAACTTAATATTTTTTTCTTTTTGGAGTGCCTTCTGGAGTTATAATAAACTCTCAAGGTTATGGTAAAGACAGCTTGTCCAACAATCCTCATTCCTACTCTCCAGGTATGAATTAAGTGTTGTTGAACCACATATGCATTAAGAGAGTGGTCCCTAAACTGTGGGTCATGAACCAATTTCAGGTGGGTTGCAGAGCCCCTATAGCAGCCATATTGAAAAAGTGGGAAGATGGGATGCTGGAAAGGGAGAGGGCTGTGTGGTTGGTTTGCTTGTGTCAAGGTTGTGTTAAAAGGCTTTTTCTTTCTGATCCATTTTGCTATTGGAATATGGCTGAGAAATAACCCAACTTATTGCGATATTCTCAGGAAAGGAGCAGGCTCTGGTGTCACAGTGATGGCACTTCCAGCCATGACATCACTTCTGGTGGGTCCCTGTGCAGAAACGTTTGGAAACTACTGCATTAAGAGAAGTGCACAGCTTAGTGTAGGGACCCTGAGACCAAGTTTAAACCAAGTGCAGGGGTCTTCTCCATGTGCCAAAATAGGAAATTACTTTATCTCATTGCTACACATGATCAGGCTTCCACTGATCATGTTATAATCTCTCCATTACCAGCTGCTCACCAAACCCTTAACCTGAAACGACACCCAATTCAGGCAAGATTCCCGTATTACACTACAATAACAAGTGTGACCTTTACTCAGGGAACTAATGTGAACAGCAGCCCCTGCAGACTGCTCAAAGTAAGAGCTTTTTCCATGCCAATAGTTGCATAAAAGCCTTGAACCTGATGAAAAGTCTGCAAAGAAGCGAACCTTTTGGAGTTGTGCGGCATGCAGAGACCCTGTGCTGGCACCGTTTTGCTTCCTGTGCCTAGAGTAGCCACAAACGCAATCAGGGCTCACGTTGGGTAGCCATCTGGGCGCCCTGCTACGACACTGGCTCCAAGCCCCCAGGCATGTGTAGATGATGAAGCCGGTCTTTTGTGAGATGGTTAATGTCAAGAGTCAAGGCAGCAGCAATGTTGAAATACAGCCCTTGTTCTATATTTGGATGTATCTTGCATTCTTCTGCTATATAAGAGGGGTTGCTTTCCATTTCAGCTGAAACGAAGAGGAACACAGTCTGTTTGGAAAACAACAAGCTTAGTTTGCACATGGGATTTGAGCTCTCTTTTTTTAACCTAGCTCAGAAATAGTTATGCGGCTCAGCAACAGGGTTTGCATGCATCTCATTGGGTTTTTTTTCCCCCTACCACTGGTACACTTGATGAAGGGCAGCTGGATCCCTTTTCCTTTATCAGGGTTCTCCAGGGCTCTGTCCCTTGACCCCTTGCTATGCCCTCGCAGCACAATAACCCTGGGTGATCCGATCAAATCCCACAGAGTTCAGTACCACTTAGGTATTGATTTTTTTCTCTTTTTAATAAAAAAAATACAAAAGAAAAATATAATTCAAACACAATATATATCATTAAAATAAAGGGAATAAAAAAGTTAAAAAGGTATATGTATATATAAATATTATTAAACTTTTATAGACCAATATTTTTAAAAAGGCTTCCATATGTCCAAATATTTATCCATACGAACGAAGTTGTCTTCGGTAGACAACTGATTCAGAGTCGAGAGTTCCTCCATCCATTGCAAAATACGTAGTAGGTGGGCATTTATCTTTCCAACCCTTCAATGTAAGGCTTTTAGCAATGTAAGAGCACAGAGAACCCACTTCTGTAGGCCTTCCAAGAGTTTCCATACTATAGGCAAATAGTTCAGGAGACTATACATGTCCACAAAGCATAATCTTTGTCCCAATATCACATTAATGATAACTTTCAATGACCTCTGTCCAGAAAGGTTGAACAACTATGCAAGTCCAGAACATATATCTCAATGTTGCTTCAGGTTCACCACATCTCCAACAGTTTGTTTCCTTTGTAAGTCCCTTACTGAAAAGACGCATTGTGGTCCTGAAAAGGATTTTTTGCTGAATCAGCCTTAACTTAAGATCCACAGATATCTTAATAACATTTACAAGTGCAATTTTCCATTGTTCATGGAAGGCAGGGCATTCCAGTTCCTTAGGTACTGATGATGCTCAGCTTTTCTGTGCACCTCAGGTAGCATCCCAATTTTATGGATAATACTTCTAAAGCAGGTTATGGCTTTAATCACGAGTTGTATTGAGGGACACCTATTACTATCAGTAAATGTTCTATCAGTCAGTACTAGTCTGATTAGGTTTGACACAGAGGCTTGCATGCTGGAGCTGATCTTGTTATCTTCAGAATTAAGGCAACAGGTTATTCCCACCCATCATCCTCTCTGTCCCCTCATCAAGCTGCCATACAGCAGACTTGGAATTCTGTTCAGAACAGCAGGTAAGGAAAGGTAGGCAAGTGCAAGGACTAGGAGGGGGAAACAGAAAGGAGGAACCACTGTCCCTTCCAGAGTCAGCTGCAACTTAAGAGTCATAAGGGATGTTGCCCCTTGATGTCCTGGAGGAGGGGAATTTGAAACTAAGGGTGCAATCCTAACCAGTTTTCCAACACCAGGGTAAGGACAATGCAGCTCTGAGGTGAGGGTACAAATAAATCCCGTATCTTGAGGCCTTCATTACTGGCCCCCAACTGCAGGATTCAGCACACACCCCATTGGCACAGCTATGTCAGTGTTGGAAAGTTGGTTAGGAGTGCACCCTAAATAGTTTAACCAGTGGTATTCAAACTGTGGGTCAGGACTCACTTGGTGGGTCACAACTTGATGTCAGGTGGGCTGCAGAAAGCTGGGAGCAGCCATATTGGAAACTGCACACTTACTCCTTATATTCCTTTTGTGAATTTGAATTTTCAAGTAAGGATTTTTTTTAAAATTGTTTTTAGTTCAGTGCATTTACATGATATTTTGTCCTAATCTTGTTTTCCGTCAGGGATGTTTCATGGTCATTTAATTGCTGTAGTATAAGAATGCCAGTCTGCATTTCAGGTGTGTCATTTTATGACGTTAGAATGACAGCACTTCCTTGCTTGATGTCACTTCCAGCTGTGACATCACTTCCAGATTAATGACTTCACTTCTGGTGGGTCCCAACACAAGTGCCATTCTAAAAAATGGGTCCCAGTCTAAAATGTTTGACAGCCAAACAGCCCTACTTCTCCTGCCCAGAATGTCTCTATATCCTGCTAAGCACATTTTAAGCCTATGGTAGATTCTCTTATAATTGTCATCCCAGGGCATTCTAGAATACTAGCTCTGGCCAAAGTGAAGGAATAAATTAGACATTTTGGTGACACGCAGCCAGGGTCAAAAGAACATAAGAAAAGCCTTGCTGGATCAGGCCACAGCCCATCTAGTCCAGCTTCCTGTATCTCAGCGGCCCACCAGATGCCTCCGGCCGCACACAAGACAGATACTTGTATCTCTCAGCCACTCCCCTACACCTGGCATTCTGAGGTAGCTTATTGGCCAGCCGATATAAAGGCTCCTAACCTACAATTTTTGTTCATTTCACAAAGAGTGCACCTATGCATGCACACACACTAAACTACTTGTGTGAAAGTTTAAGAGAACCTTTGATCTCCCTCTTTGGAGCCAGTTGGGAGATGATCCTTGGTCCTATCAACCTCATTCCCCAAGGTTTTCTGTTCCTTTAAGAACTATTGCGGCAAAGGTTCCACAAATGTAAGTTTCTCCTGCAGTAACAGGAAAGACTGAACATGTTGTTTCTGTGCCTCAGAGTGCTCACAGAGAAGCTTTGCCCCATTTGGAAGATAAGTCACCTTATCAGGGCTGCATTTGAGATAAATAATTGCATGGGTCAAGTGAAGAGGTGAAATGCACAAGTCATATGCCAATCATTCATAGCACTCCTAAAAGAAAAAGCATATCAGAGATCTTACACTTGAACTGGTGGGTGCATTAGAAAATAGAAAATATGTATGGGGTTTTGTGTAACTGTCCAGGAACTATGAAAGAGCTGTATGGATGGTGTCTGAAGCACTGAAGCATTATGAATCAGGATACTGCACATAGTAATGATCAATTTATGCACTTAGCTGCATGCTCCTCTGGACTTGTGGTTTTTATGCCAGATGCTTGTAGAAATTCATTTTGGTTAGTGTGCCTACTCAGCAGTTTTCACAATACTCCCTCCATTGCTCAAATAAAGAAAAGCGCATGAAAGCCAATGATTGGGTATACAGTATGAATCAGTATACTACCCTGCGCCTGTTTTTTTCTGGCTCCATCTGCACCACCACTTGCTATTTTTCTGTTGTCAGAATGCTTCTGCATTCAAAAAACCAAATCCTAAGACTAGGATCAAAGTGACAAGTCACTGACATACACAAACTTGGTTCATTTCTAGAGAGTTTGCATCCACCAAACCCAAATCTCATGCTCTATGAAATTCTGACTTTTCCGCAGTATGGAGTATGCACAATCTTATGCTAGCCCCATTCCAGACAGCAATATTTCACTTTTCTTAAGGGAAGAGTAAAATTTTTCATTTTTTTAGCTCCAGGTAAGAACAGTTCAATTTTCTCCCAATTTACATGCCTTGATTTTGACAACTGCAGTGGATTTTGTGAGCTTTAATTATTGTAAGCAGATTTGGCTATTTTACATAAAAATATTTTCTCTTGAGTTGATTTTTTCCCCCTGAATCAGGGAAACTTTCTAGGATCTGTACTTAACCAAAATTTCATTTAATTGTTCCAATGAAACTTCAGGTTACATTTATAATGCTACTGTAACAGGATATGGCAATAAAGAACTTAGCAGAATGGAAGGAAATCATTTGAGAAAATTATACTACCAAGTCACTCCAAGCTGCTGTCAATAGTTTTTGCTCAATAATGTTCTTTTTGACTACTGTCGTTGTGCAACATAATGCAGCTAATTTATCCATTGGAGTCGTGCATAGTATGAATCTGTCTGGATAAACAGATGGTTAAAGCTGGGTGGTATTTTATAGTAACACGTGTTGGAATTGGATGACTATAAACCTTTCATGTTCCTTTCAAAATTTGTGGTTTCTGGATGCTATCCTTTGCACTGTCAAGCTTCACAGCCCAACATTTATGACTATTTTCTGGATTTATTTAGCTGTTAAGTCAGCAATGGATGCTGTCTTCTCTGTGCATGCAATGCATGTGGCTAATGAGCTTTCAGCCTGACTGGGGCAAAAAATTGGAGGAAAAAAAATTAAAGCCACTTCTGAATTAACATTTTAACACTCTACATGAAGAAGCATATGCAAGTTATGTATGCTGATTAGGCACAATTCTATACACTTACCTGGGATTAAGTCCCACTGACTTCAATGGCAGTGATTTTTGAGTAGACATATTGCTGTTCAGTAGCGAAGTCGTGTCCGAATCTTTGCAACACTATGGACCACAGCACGCCAGGCCTCCCTGCCCTCCACTAGTAGACATATAGGAGTAGACATATGGGAGTGTGCTGTGAGAATGGAAAGAACCACCTCAACAGATGTTCTCTCCTAACCGGGTATTATCTACAGCTCTACATGTGAGAGCAGCTGAATTGTCACTTTCTTGGTACATCACTAATTCATGTTGAAAAGAGATTCCATTCTAGTCCATTTAATGCACACATTTTCAGGGGGAGAGAGACTGCGTAAATATTACTGCCCAAAATTTGTGATGAGCACGGCGCTCATTGTTTGATGTACAGACAGAGCTAAATGAGATGCAATTAATGATGCCTACCAAAGTCTTCAAGCTCAGTTCAGGTATTGAAAGGAAAAGGATACATAACATTACCTTTGCAATTAGTAAACAGCCTGATGCCTCTGCATTGGCCAGCACTGCTAGAAATATTAGGAGCCTGGTTAACAAAGCAGTGAATGAACACAGGAAGTTGCTTGTACTGTTAGACCAGTAGCTCAGTATTGTCACTGACTGGCAGCAGCTCTCCAGGCTTCCCAGCTGGCATCTCTTCCTGCCCTACCTGGAGATACTAGTGATTAAGCCTGGGACCTCCTGAATGCAAAGCATATGGTTTGCCACTGACCAAGTAACCCATACCCACACTTTCTGCCAGTGGCATTCCTGGCCACTGTGCCACCCAGGGGCATGCCTGGAGGTGCCACCCCTGAAATGCCCCCACCAAGCCATGCCAACTCCCTGGAGATGATCTAAGGGCCAGAAAAGCATTGCATGGTCCTTCCACCCCTCAGAAGCCCTTCTAAAACTTCCGAAGGGCCATTATGTCACTTGTGGTTTCACCAAAAGCCAGCCATGATTTTTAAAGGCCCTACGGAGGGTCAGGAAGGCCACACAGAGGCAGCCCTCAGGGCAGCACAACTAGGAGGCAAGGCCACTCTCCCAGCTATGCTGCCTGGGATCACGTGACCCATGCCCCCCGAATGCCCCTGCTTTCTGCTTGTTTCATCTCCACTCCCGTTTTTTTAGGATAAACCAGTGAGCCTGGAACTTTGAGTTATTGACCCTCCAGGTCTTGGTCAGGTAATAGCTACCCATAAGGGCCTGCCCTTGACCATTAGGTCATTTTGATGAATAGTTACGTAAAAGCAACACATAACAAAGATAGGACATTTTTGGAGAACCATTTCAAAGATATAAACCACATTTTATTGCACGGCACATATTTTGCTACTGAGCAAGGAACCATATTTGAAAGCCTATTGGGGAAAAACGTTATTTCCAAACTCAACACAGACTCAACAAGGAACTCTGGGCAAGCAGTACACATTGTCATGTATACACAGAACCACTCTTGGATCACCAACATTCCCATGGAAGGAGATAGCATGCCATCATATGCACTCGTTAGACGACTAGGGGTAGCATCCTGTTAATACATGCATTTGAATTTGTTTCAATTTTGTTTTATCCACCTGACATTTTATGCTGTTACGTCTTGATTAAATAAGCTAAATATGATCCAAGATCTCAAGACTCCATGTTGGGGTTATCTTTAGAAGACAGGTCTTTCCATTTGGCAGCAGCGAACGGAGAGGCAGAAGGTAAAGCATCTTACATATACCTAGGCAAAGACCAACTCACAACTGGGGCCTCCTCCAGAAATTTTCACCAGACTCTAGTAGAAGGAGGGGAAAAGACAGCAATTGCACTTTCTAGCCAAGGACCAATACACCAGTTCACCAAACACCAAGTATAAGTACACCAAATCTCACATTCTTCACCATTTTGTCCTGTCCCCACTCCCTTCTTTCAATATCTTCTCCCACCTCTTTTGTAGATAGCAAGTCCTTTGGAATAAAGAAAAAACCACAATGATTTTGCTATGTAAACTTCTTTGGCTTTGGCCATGTCAAATATGTTCTTGGTTCAGAAAAAAAGGCTACAGTGACGCCGGAATATAGCCAACCACAAAATCACCAACCTTACAATCAAACCAATCATTGAGCATAGGTGTTTTTGAAGGCTATTTAACTTTTTATCTTACTATCATACATATTTAGCCAAGTCAATGTCATGACATAGTCAATGTATATGAACTGCCCCCTGGAATGCCAAACTGTCCATGATTTGAGCTAGATCCTGCTTTGACACAAGCAGAACAATCAGCCATGTTTTCAAATTGCTAATCACATTAAAGAAGAGCTTGCAGAGCCTTAGGATGGTTGACTCTAGTAAGAATTCTGTTATATGTATTATCCAGCACAAATGTTGTTTGGTTCAGTCTTGCCCAGTAGGCTACCTCAAACAGCCTTATTATGAACTTGAAAACCAGTTTGAGTTTTTCCACCACTGCAATGTTTTGTAGCCCACTCCTTTTCATGCCTATTATATTCAGAAGTCCTATTGTGTTCAGTGCAGCTTACTTCCAGGTGAGTGTGCATACAATTTCAGCCTTAGCTGCAGAAACACTTAGCTGTTGTCTTTCTGAATTGCAAAGGCCTACCAATACTCCTAACACAATCGAACGAAATAGGAATGTTAGGAAATGGGACTTTGAATAAAAACATTCTAATTCATGGTGCAGAAAGTATGGTCTTGCAAATCAGTATCATACTATACTGTCAGAAAGCATGCAGGCAGATCAGGTGAGAACCTCCAATACAGCCTTCTGACTGCAAACTTTGTGCCTTTGGCGTACACACACACACACACACACACACACACACACACACACACACACACCCTCTCTCTTCCAGGCTGCCCTTTTATTTGAGTTAATGAGCCTATACTGCCTGGACAGCCAGCAAACAAGATCTTAGAGCAAGAGAAGCCTGCTGTCTTGCCTACAATCCGTAGCAGCAGGCATTAGGAGCCTGTAACAAAAATCCAAATCAAAAAATAGAAGCACTGTTTTTGTCAAGTATGGTAACTGATGGTATCTGACAGGTTGGCTCCTTTACCACTACTTGCTCACTATCTTCTCCATCAAAAGTTCAACCGTTAGATAATCAAGTGATTGAATGACGAACAGGAATGTCTGTATCTTTCCCTAAATTCTCTTTGAATTAAGGGGAGATGAAATTCTGCAAGTTCAAATAACATTTTTAGATGGCAATGTTTTCTAGCAAAAAAAGACAAAAGTAGTTAGAGAAGCGCACACTGGAGAATTTTCTGGCAGGTTGTGGTCCAAATAACTAAAGGTAGTTTAACATCCCACTCCAAACCATATTAAAGCATCCTAGACTGCTTAAAATATACTTGAAGATGGTCAGCTTGTATTTGCGCCCCCTTCCACTAGCTTCTTTTGGGCCTGCTTTATAATGGGAGGCCAAAGATTTAATGTAAGGTAGTATTGCCATGCATACAATTTCTATAAACCAGTATCTCTTGGATCAAAAAGCATACCTACGAGTCAAATAGTGGTCTGCTACGAAAATATTTTAGCATACCATTAGACTTAGCATACCATTAGCATACCATTTAGCATACCATTAGTCATAGCACTAAAGGTGCATGTGTGATCCATAAATTTCTAAGGCAAGGATGAAGATAACAATATAGGTATCTGGTCTCTGTCAACATCTTATCTTCTTTTTGCCATCCAGAGTTAAAGCAAGTTGTGACATTTCATACAGACAGATTGCTATGCACCCTACGGCCAAAACTTCCTCCTGGATATAAACATTTTGTGACATCAACCTATCCAATCCTGCAGCTGGCCAGACACTTTGTAAGGAAAGTTCTTTGAAACCATTTGGACCAAAATCTGCCAAGAATGCCATCCAATGCATGGATGTCCATGCATTACCCCAGTATTTATGGGCAGATCAAATTTTAATATGGCATCGTCTATACAGTACTTAAACTCAAAAATCCATCTTGGTTTAAAGGTTAAAAAGGAACACATTTCTCAAGTAACTCAAGTAAGGGTAAAACACAACCATCTATCAACAAAAATAAAACAGAACCTTTTCTCCAATGTAGTCAATGGATTATATTAATTATATTTCCTTCTTAACATTTACCATTTACCACCGTGATGGGCCATTAAGTATTTGCCATCTCTGAACTATTTTAGGGTAGAACTATTCTCAAGTAAAGAGGAAACTTATTCACAGACAACTCACTTTATTCTGACATTTTTAAAAACCTAAATCCATAGACTCAAAGACCCAAGTTGTAACTGTCAGCAGATATATTTGACTATTGCTCTTAATCATTCTTAAAAAAATCTCTCTCAAGCACATATATGTTCACAATTTGCATTTTGAAGAGTCAAGTTAGAACTGGAATGTCACAACACTCTTGTGGTCATCTGTTGGTTTAAACTCTTAAGACCAGAAAACAAGTACTTGTATCCATGAAATATTTTGCATTCACCATAAGTAACTATTAAATTTGAAAATATATTAAGTTTTGTAAATATATTTGAGGAAAAGCTTTAACCAAGTGTAAATCTTCCAATTACCGCATTAAACTGTTACTATAAAATTTACTACAACTTGTCAGAAGCAAACCTTAATGTACAGGAACAATTACAGCTGTGCATGCAACAGTAACCATACAGATTCCAAATTTGTACAGTTAAAGTAACAATACCAACAATTTGATAAATTGTTTTACCGTTTTAATTCATGAATCATCTGTTTCAATTATACTGGTTAATCATTAGGCCAGTGACTTTTGCATTTACCCGAAGTTCAATATCTGCTGTTAACGCTTCATATGTTTTAAATATTATTTTAAAGCATAAGTACCGTGTTTCATGGGGCAATGAAGTATTTCTGAATTTTCAATTGGTAATACACCTTAACAATATCCTAAAAATGGAACTAAATAAATATAGAAGAATGAAATGCCATTCCACATAATATGTAAAAAGAACCAACTTTTCTATTGTTAGATTTGAGATGAGAATGATGTTGGCACCAAATATCAAACACAATAACATGATAGTAAATTCTATCATGGAATATTGTGAAAGCTGAACAGGTGAAAAAGATCACAGAAATTTATGAAAGCAGTGGCCACCACTGCAACATTGAGGAACTGATGCAGGGTCTTGCTAAACAGTGCTAGAAATGCAGAATAAATGTTGCTATGATCACGCTATATTGCCTGTGGACACTTGTATATTTCTTTTGAAGAGTTCATAATTATAGGCTATGTAAGCCATCTAATTTGGATGTACTTCAAAATTACTACCCCTCTCAACAGTATAGTTTTCACATCATGTATATTTCCAATATTATAACACAGTTAAAACAGAAGTAAACACAGAAATATATACCAGGTTGCTAAACACAGTAAGTCAGCAATCTATTCTTATGGGAGATGAAAAGACTTAATGATCAAAAGTGTTTTTTCTGCCTCCAAAAAGGTAGAGAACAGGACAGGAGCTACTGCGGAATTCCTTTTTCTGATTTCCTACACCCTAATGCATTACTTTATGAAGGGTTGGTGTTGCAGGCAGGGCTTAATCTTCCCTCCATTTATCTTATTACCTTAATGGGCACATAATAGGGAGAGGTACTCCCTAAGGTGGTATTGCTGGACACAAGCTGCATATGTAAGAAATGGACTATTACCTAGTAACAGATTTGCTGAAACTGCCATCAGAACCAAAAGTGGAGCAATGCGCGCACCAGATTTCCTTGATAATGTGGAAATGCATAGAACAAAAGAGAAACAGGAGGATGTTCTTTTTTTAGGAGGGAGGCAGGCCTCTGCCTACCTCCACTCACAGAGATATGTTTTGTAAGCAGCAAGCCAAGTGGCACTGAGTAAACCTGGGTAATGACTAAAGTGGATCGTTATGATTAGCAGAATACTACGCCCACTATTTGCACTATGGGAAATTAAATCAACATGTTGGAAAATACTTCTAGCCACATAAAATATGCTTTAATATTATGAACAACAAATTTAAACCAAGTTCTAAATAATGATTAGGTTTAAACTTAAAATGTAATCATTTGGGCAGCCCCATCCTGAGCTGCCCTCCGGCTGGCACTGCAGCCCCAGCACTGGCAGGGAGGCCTGTTCCGCCCCCTCGAAGCTGCAGCTTGGCCACTGGCAGAGCAGACGTAATCACGGAGCAGCAGAGGATGGCAGGACAGTAGGGTGGAGGGAAATTTTCTGGGCCAGGGAAGGGCATAACTGGGGAAGGGACTGGCCCAGGAGGATGGGCCAGTCAGAGACATCCTCTGTGGAATTCTATCCTCCATGCGGGTCTTGAAAGCCCAACATGGGGTTTCTTGAGCCTGTGCCTGCAATTTAGCAGGCATAGACTTGAGAAGCCCTACTGAGCACAGGCTGGGGACATATATTCTCTCCCCCCCCCAAGGAGACCTCCAGCCTGCTTGGATCTACAAAAGAATCTGGCCGTAGCCATTTGGAGCCCCCGCTCATTACATGTGCTGGATAGGATTGGGCCTAAGATTCATTGCATAAATTACGATATTATAAAAATCGATTTCCAATACACAGGAAGAGGTTGGCACAAGGTGACATTTCTTGAATGTAAACAGACATACTGAATATGAACCACCACTAGTGAGAATCTGAATCCACTGAAGCAAAATGCTCTACCAATCAGTTTTGCTCAGGGAAGGGCAGATCTTAAGATGTTTAATGATATAATGCATGTCATTAGAACTGAGCCTAGTGATACTGTGACTACTGTTGCCAATGCCCTTGGTGAAGACGAACAGCTTGTCGTTGCTGCCCTAGTCAGAACTCCATTGGGTCCTAAATGCAGTTGTAAGCCTGCAGTTCAGTGCCTGCCGCAGAGACTATGGAACTCCACCATTTTACAATACTGCCTATTGTAAGGTCAGATGGAGGCCTGGCCACAACCACCTCTGTAATTCCTGTTTACTACTTCCTACCATGGCCAGATAAGTTTGGAAAACACCACTGCTGCTTTTTCTGTTTGTTGAACTGAAAAGTAAGTAAAGTAAGTGCTCCTGATTTGAACCTGAATTAAAACAATTTCCATGTGAAATTTCAGGAAAAAGTCAAGTTACCAAATAGCTAAATACGAAAAGCCATACACTTGATTTGCTTTTAATTCAGAACCATTATACTTCCAAGTCACAAAAATATGAACACACTCATCATTTCAACAGAATACTAGGGCACAACTATTGCATTTTTTAAACATTGAGATAAAATTTGTCTTCTATTCTGAATTTACTCTCTGCCCAATTAAATACCCACTAGCCATTTTTTTTTCTAAACACTGCGTTCATGTTGCAAAACGCATCATGTGGGGAACCAAACAAAGCTACACCTCTCAACAATAACTGAAATCTTTCTTCTTTGAACAGGTGGAATCATTAACACATCTAAAAGCTTTTACATAAAAGCTATGTATTAGTACATAATTTGCATTTCAACATTTTCTTACAATTTATCCCTCTACTTACCTTAACCAATACATTCCTCAAATACCTATTTGCATTTCTAAAAACCCCATGAAACATTTAACAGAGACAAACAATAATGAAGAAAGCCAATGGAATGTAGGCTTGTAGAACAATCTACATTCCTCCCACTCTCCTATTCTTGGCAGCATAACTGAACCCGCCCCATTTATGTTTGCAGGTTTAAAACAGAAAAAAAGGTACACTAAGTAAAGTTATCCTTAGGCTGAACTCAAAGAGCAAGCAACAAGTAATTTGTAGGTGCAGCCTGAATGACACAGGAAGGTTGAATGTGGGAGACCTTTATGGCTAGGGGGATTACATATAATTGGACCAAAGGGATTAGTGACAAGTACTTTGTATAGTAAATAGAAATACTTGAATCTAACTAGGCTTCGCATTAAATAGTTTCTCGCCCTCATCTACAGAAAACAAAAGCAGCTTAAATACTATAGTTCTTACTACTGTATGTTACTTTAATTCCTCTTTCTGTAGTCCATGAGGCTATCCCTTCTCTTTTCAAATTACAATTACTTCTGAAATGACTAATTTAAGCAGCAATTAAGAAAACCTGGCTAAGTGAAAATGTTCATATGAATATTAAACCTGAATGTTGTGTTACATTTCTGCACTAATGCTAGTACTATTAACAAAGGCTAATCCAAACTAAATGACAAGGGGGCATATTTATTGCCTGTTGATGAAGACATGTCAGTATTCTATAAGAAAACAGACCGGTTAATTGAAATCTGAAAGTAGGTAGTAGAGTATATGATGGCTGGCGAGAAGAGCCCATGTCTTCTCTCTTTCTGGTAATGGTTACAAAACGCATGATGCTACTTTATTACATTGTGACCAAGTTTCTATATCTAAGCAGCAGCCAATTACAATAAATGGAAAGGGAAAATCTGCTACTGTAAATATTACAGGGGAAAAAGAAGGAAATTCAAGATTGCTGCTTTTATCAACGTTCATGCATGTTCGTTAAACACTATTTCAGATTCAGAGTAATGTATAAAAACTTGGGACATGCAAATCTGAATTATAAATAAAATTGGTATTTTTTTTAATAGATCCTGCAAGTTTAGTAGAAAATTCTGGGCCTGATACACTTATTATAGTTAACTTATCGACCGCATCAATGATCACCTGTCTTCAAGCATATCCAATTTTTGCTACTATTGCTATGTCCTTTGCCTCGTCTCACAAAGAGGCAGAAAGAGTTAAAGTATTTAATGAACCTAAAACATGCATTAACTAAAAAGGAATATGATATTACAGTGATTGGACTAAGCTGTACAATTCTGAAAGCAATTCACAAATTGGGAAAACAGTCACACGTAATGTTCCCTGGGATTAATATATGGTCTTCCATTGCCTGGATTGTGATGCTTCTTGTTACTCCACTCTGTGCAATTCATTTGCCTGAGAGCTGGGAACACTTGCTGATGGCTGTCTTGAGCCAAAGGATTTTCATCTTCATAGGTAAATTGCCTGCAGTTTACCATCTTCTGTAAAACATCAAAAATTATTACATGGTAATAAACTATCCTACTTCTTCAATATTGCTTTCAGCTCAGAAACTGTATCTTAGCACCATACTGCTCAAACATCAAAAGCTAGAAATATACTCACAGCTGGGGAATCCTGAAAAATCAGCTGCTATTATAGAAAACAGGGCTATTTGAAAAAAGGTTATTGGCAACATAACACATTCTCATGAATGCTTTGGTCAACATGGCCTTTGAGAACATTAAAATGCCTCAAAACCAAACAAGATGCACAATTTAATATTTGCCTATTATAATTTTGGAATATTTTTTTAAAAACCACTATTTAAGAATTTGAAGGTCTCGCTTTAAGATCACAGAGAGCAATCTATTACAGAGAAGACATTTTAGAAGCCAGGTGGGCCTGGAGCAGAGATGCACCAAACAGGGAAAATGTTGAGCTATTCCATGTTTGCCCTTTGCAGAAAATGATTTTTCAATTTTTTAAAAAAGCACAATCCAGGTTGAATGACACGTGTGTAAAATCAAGTTCTGCTCTTGGAATGTGCTCTCTACTACATTTTAAAGCTAGAGACAAGTAGTTTATCCTAGCTCCACTAGGAAAGGAGGTCCAGCATTAATGACTTGCAATCTGTTCTTGTCTTCAGAAAGAACAAATGATTTTGGAAGCAACGTATGCAGGTGTTCTCCACTTTAATGTTTGCACATTAAAGATAACCTTCAATCTCAAAACACATTTTCTTTCACAATGAAGCTCAGATGAAAACTTCCGAACCTTTTATATTAAATAAAGAACGTTACATACTTTGTGGTGCAGATTTCCAACTTCCTTTTCTCTGTACTGATTTCGCATAGAGAAATGTTCTTTCTGGGGGGAGAAAATTTACAAAATACATAAAGAAGATACATGCAAGGAGTCGATGCAAACTGCCAAACCAATTTAGCCAGATTTCCCCCTGCCCCCCAGCAGACCCTTAACGGGCTCTGGTGGTGCCGGGGGCAAGGTGATGTCTCCCCGTGTCACCGCGCCCCTAGCACAACAGCCCTGCCCCGTGCCATCCCACCACATCTCCAGCATCCATGAACGCTAAATTCTGGAGTGAAACGGACGCAATGGTAGTTCTCAACAGATTACCAAACCATTTTTAATCAAGGCTGTGGTACTAAAAATGCATTTTTAGGAATATTTGATAATTCTGAACTGCAACCAAACAATTGTTTGAAGATTCCCTAGATTTCCTGAAGACGTTGTTTAAAGGTAATAGCTGAAACTTTCTACAGGTGGTCCAGCGTTACCGGCAAGTTTGACATCTGCGGATTTGATAATCCGCTGGTATCAGCCCCCCTTCCCCAGAAGGCCCACCTGGGTTCTCTGAACCCAACCAGAGCACATCCAGAGATTTTCTGAGCCCACAGAGGCTGCGCGCAACTGACCGTGGAAGTGATGTTTTTAGGCTTTATGAGGCATTCTGAAGCCCTATGGGGGCATTCCCAGACCTCAGAATACCGCCTAAGGCACAAAAACGTCATTTCCCGAAGTTGAATTTTTGGCCTAAATGGCCATTCATAGGCTGTGGGCATCAGAAAACCCTCTGGACCTGACCAGAACTCAGCTCCGGTTGGGTCTGGGGGTGAAAGAATCTGAATGCCCCGCTTCGAAGTTTACATACCATTTGAATATTATATAAGTCATTTTACTATGCTAAGTATCACTCTTCAAGTACTAACAAGCATTCATTAATCCCAATCAAAAGGTTTAGCCTTTAAGTAAAAAAGCAGTAGTAGGTCTTATGTAAACCTACTCACAAATTTAACATTATTAGCATACCGGTGATGCCTCAGAGTAAAAGCGTTCCTGTATACATTCCTGGAACCCTTGTGGATAAAGAAATCCATAGGTTAGGGCATGCCAGACCGCCAGAGGATTTTCTGAGCTCTGGGGAGGGCGAACACTGGGGAGGCCTGAGGCATCTCCAGGCCTCAGAATGTCTACTGAGGAGTTTTGCCTTTAGAAGGCTTTCTGAGGCTACACATGGCCTCCCTGGGTCTCAGAATACCCTCTGGGCAGGACCGAAGTGGAGCTGTGCCTCACCCAGAGGACACACATCTGGCCCCCACAGCTTATTCAGAACCTGTGATTAGATCCCAACTAATCTGGGAGTAAGAAGAGTACATCTTTCTGGGCTAATTTTCTCATCTTTAGGCAGGAATTTAAGACCAGATCTACGAACACATTAAGTAGCATCGATCCCATTATAAATCTTTGAAGAATCTGCATAATCCCTTTCATTTTGAAAACCAACGTAGCTTAACATATATTACTTTTTTTAGAAATACTTGTACACTACCTGTTTCTGAAGGATACATATTGACATGAAATATTAGTATACAACTTAAAAAGACGATGCTCTAAACCAGATATTGATGTTAAACTATGCCATCTCTCCATGATAGTAGCTTAATACTGACCACTGAAACAAACAAATGCATTATTTCCTGAAAATGCTAAAATCTGTAATGCAAAAGGATGTTCAGAAAAGTTATGTGATTTGAGGGCATCAATAATGCCCTCTATATGCCACTGTACTTTACATATATACACCCACTTCATGAACGACACAGGAGGATACTACTGCCATAGTGATCAAATGGGCAAAGAAGCACTTTTTCAAGTGGTACTCCTTTTATATTTAGAAGAGGAAGAACAACTGTCTCTCTTCACCCCAGCATATTTTTTTTCCCTAGTGGCTGGCTGTTGGTGTCTCTTCTGCATCTTTTAAGATTTAGGACACAAAGCCATTTTGTTGTTTGATTTTCCCTGTAAAACAACTTTGTGAACTTTTTGTTGAAAAATGGAACAGTATATAAATATTCTTAATAAAAATACAGTGAAGAACAGCATTTCTGATGCATATGAGCACACACACTGAAGCCCTGTGTGCATACTTTCAGGATATTGTAGAGAGAAAACTGCTCTATAGTCAAGTATAAATTTTACCTTGTAAAACTGTGCTATACTATTTTAGTTGCTATTTTGAATATAATGGATTTCAAAGGTTATTGAAATTTGTTATCAAAATCATTCACTAATACTAAATGAAATGTAGTATTCTCTGTCTTCTTCCTCTGCTGTTCACTTCCAGTTACTCTGTTCACTCTGCCCCCAATCCCCCTTTTAAAGGCACCTAGGCCAGAGCTTGTACAAATGAAAAATCTTACCTGGCCCATATCAAACCGTAAGTTCCAGTAATATAGAAGTTTGCTATTGGAAGATGCTTTTAGAATTTAATTAGTGAATGTACTAATTGCTACAACCAACATGGAAGGCAACTAAAACAGCAAGAGGGGGGCCTTGCTTGGACTTTGCATTCTGTCCAAAAAGTTGACAACATTTCGTTGCCACTACTTTTATAGCACCTCACTTTGGAATTTGCACAATATATTTTTAAAAAAAGATATTTGGGGCACCACGGAGCGGTACATTGTGATCCAACATTCTGTAAGCAAATTATTTTTGAAGGAATGATTCTGCTCAAGAACTTACTGGAAGAATTATTTCTTTCTGAGATAGGGAGATAGCTCTTTCTTCATACGAAGAGGGAGGCTTATGTGTTGGTGGAAGATCAATCCTATATTAGAAAAATTGCAGTTTAACCTGTTGATCTGAATCACCACATTATTCAAATTATTAAATTTACTTGTTTTATACATCCAGTCATACTATAGACAATTTTACACTGATAAATATTCCACGCTGAAAAACATACCAAATGGATTAAAATGTTGCTTTAAACTTGGACATAAAATGTCACCCTTAATCTTCAGAAAAAGGAACAAAGCACATGACACATGTAGAAAGATCTGAGAAGTGTAAGAAAATACAATTTTCCCTTCATATCAGAAAAGAATAGTACTAGGCTTAATTTCCAGATTTTTAAATAACTCCGATTTTCCATAAACTAGGTTTGGGCATAAAACTGAATTCATTGAACTGCCCCTGTTCTCAGCAGTCTTAACAAGCTCACAGGGTCAGAAGCCTCTGAGCCATTGTAGCAGCTAGCATTCTTCCATGAGCTGCTATAGCCACCTGTTTAAAACCTTCCTTCACTCTGGGCTTCCATCGCCATCCGCCTGCTCATCCTCTATTCATTATGGATAAGCCAACGCTGATGAGGGCTGGAATGTAAGTTGGCATACTTATTGCTGGACCTGTTACTTCCTGCAGTCATTTGGAAATTCATCACTACATATAGGCCTTTTCTTGTGTGAAACTAGAGCTATGGTGGTAGACTGCGGATTGTATCTACACAAGAGCTTTAAGCAGGCAGTTATCAAATTATGTTCAAAACTAGTACTTTAACAGGCAATGAACCCATAAGAGGGATAAAATCTATATACATATAGAAATAAGGTCCATATGAGACAAGGTAAGATTCAGAACTAAAGTGGCTGTATAACATTAGTTCACAATGCAATTAAAATAAATAGCAGCCATAGGTTCCCAATTCACATTGAGACTGTGAAACAAGGACTGGAACCTTAACCTCTGCTGTTTGTGGTGCTGATTAAAGCAGACTACAGCAGAGGCAAAAGTGAAAATACCATGTGCCTGATCTGGATCAGGGGTCCACAGCTGCTATTTACATTATTATACACAGAGATCTGAACAATGTTATTAATGTTGTCACATCAGGCCAGTAGACTATTGAAAAATCAAGGGAAGCCTAACTGCATTTTTGATGTACATCTAGTTGTACAACATCTAGACATAGTCACAATACTTTTTTAAAGCCACTGACAATATTTTAAATCAAAATATGAAAACTGAACAATACTTCTAGAACAAAGTATTTACTGCTACTGCTGCAATAGCAGTTTTACTGCTACTGTTGCAATACAGAAATATTCATTTACCTACAGTGGAGGCAAGGCCTTAGATTAAATATAATCATGAAGTATTGATATTTCATATTAACATCTTGGGGATTGTATCTCACCATATATCAGTAAGCACAAGCTCAAGAAGAAAAAGTAGCACACAGAGAAATGTTTTGCACTTTTACAAAGCAAGCAGTCCAAGTTTCAAAGCAAGTGACTTACACTTTATCCAGGTAAGAAGGTCTTCTTTTTCTAGGAGTGAGCAGCACAGTCACAAAGATGGTAATGATAAAGAGTGCAAGGACTGCTCCTATTACAGCCCCAGCTACAGCTACTGATGATGACTGCTTAAATGGAACATCTGAAATGCAATGCAGCTGGAATTATTATTTTCAAGCAGTATCAAAACTCTCAAAGTTTGAAAACAGAAATATGGTTGGCTGCCAGATTTTGTACAGTTTCTACAGTTTACCATTTCTAGTCCAATTATGAAAACCTTTATTGGCATACACATTACACACAGCCTGTTGGTCCGTTAAGGGGTCGTCATCATCATCATCATCATCTGTACATAAATATACCGTGAATTGACAAAAACCTCATACATGCAGACTACTTACATGGAACTGCCTCAAGCCCAAAACTTCAGCTTGGAGAAGGAATTTCGCCACTCTCACTGACCTCAGGGGGGCCATTATTAAGAAAAAAATGAGTTTGATTCTGTTGAGTGTGATCAGGTATTTAAACCCGGGGTCAAATACAAGGCCCGAGCTTGCACATGGATACCACATATGGGGGAGGGACTCTACAGCATCCATATTACATGGGCAGTAATGGTCAGAGAAAAGGATCTTATTATACTTTCCCTGGGTCATTTGAGAGGGTGTGACACTGAATCTGGCGCATTAAGGTGCCCACTTTTCCCTAGGGTTAATTAAGAAAGAGGTAGAGAAACTGGACAGGGGAGGGGAATGTGGAAAAACAGAGGGGAGCAGACCTTAAAGGCTGAAGAATGGAGCATTTGGGACTCAATGTCGAGGAGTCTCCAGTCCATATGAATTATCATCAACTACACTACTTGAAGATTCCGAGGGTTACGTACATGTTTTAAAAGATTAACACTAAAAGGCAAACTACGTTGACAAGCTGCTTTTGGATTCCAGCCTGCAAGACATTCAAGACAACTGGATTTAACCAGTGGCATAGCTAGGTCATTTGACACCTAGGGTCCATAAATTTTTGACACCCTTGCCCTCGAATACGACAAAATTTAAATTTTTCACATTTTTTTAGCACCCTTCCTCCAAGGAGCTCAGGGTGCTGTGCATGGCTCCTCCTTTTCTTTTGTCTTTGCAATAACCCTACGAGGTAGGTGAAGCCAAAAGATAGTAATAGTCATGACTTTAATTGCCAGAAATAGCAATGAATATTTTCCCCGCAAGCAATGGATGCACATCAGTGCCCTCGCCTGCTATTGCTCCCCTGCACATAATACTCAGTGACATACTGCCCCTGCATCTGGAAGTTCAATGTAGCTATCCATCATGGTTAATAACCACTGAGCATATAATCTACCATAAATATTTAGAATCCACTTTAAAAGTCATCAAGCCAGTGACTAACACTCAAACTTTCCACCAGTGGCATTACTAGGATTGGTGTCACCCAGTGTGGTAAACCCATGATGTTACCCCCAATTAATTTTATTTATCTTACTTTAGAACAATACAGGTCACCCAACAAATCAGTACCCCCAAAAAACCAGTGGCCAACTTGATCACACACACACACACCTGAACAGTAGTTCTAGAATTAGCTCTGATACACGGAAAAGGGAGCGGTCTCATAACTTCTTAACAGAAATTGCATAACGCCTCATTAGCTCTCAGAACACTCTTGTCTTATTGGTCAGTTTTGAGAAGTAAATCCACTTTTTGTTACACAAGACAGTTGTGTTGTCTTTTTCTGGACATTTGGCTATAACGTTTCATTGAATACAGATTTTTTTTAATGCGGTTTCTTTCATTACATTCTGCATTAAATTACCCATCAAATGATATATAACATGCTATTATTCCTAAACACCACAATTTTGGTCACTGGTGGCATCACACACCCCTGCGGGCATCACTTTACTAACATCTTATTGGTTTCCATGCTGTGTCATACCATCTCATTGGGTCTTCAAAGAGTCAGTCTCGTGTAGTCCATTTTGAGTTAAGAAAATCCACTTTGTTACGTAGTTGCATTTTTGTTTTCTAATTATTATTTTTTGCTATATTTGATAGAATGCAGATATTCAAATGCTGTTTGTTTTATTACACTCTGCATAAAATTACACACCAAATGATACACAACTGGCTCCCAGCAAGGCCTGCCCTCTGATAGCTCCATCACTGGACTTAATTTCTGGAAGCTTTGTGTTTTGCCATGTAAAAGTGGGAACCATTTAAATTTCTTTTTAAGGTTCATCAGCAGGACATGCAAATATTAAGTCAGCCTATTTGGGAAACACCAAAAGCCTGCAAAAACTCAAGGTGCTGAAGTTTTATTTAATTCACCAAAGCAATTTTTAGATTCCATTCACTGAACTGATCTAGTTTTTCTATTTCAGATAGTTTTCATAGAAAGACAGTTTTATTTTCCATAAAATATATCAAGCTACATTTCCATAAATATTTGAAGCATTGTGACATCTGTCAATTACAATTACAAAAATGGGACTTACACCAAGTACAGCATAGATGGTTGCAATTTTCAGTATTTCATCATGGCACAACTGAAACACAGTGGCTGGTCCATAAGATGATTCCCTTGTCACACAGAACTAGGTACTTGTAGTTGCAAATTATGACCTAAATCTCTTGTAACTATGTGTATATCTTTCAGAATTATTCGAAGTAGTTACTGCACTCATTAGAATATTTTTAGGTTTCTGCTACCTAATATTTTCACACTATTAACTACTTCACTCAAAACAGAACATGTTTTGAACAGCTCCTAAGGCAAAAAGTACATGTTGTGCATTTGTGTTTCTTTTATAAATAATGTCTCAAGTGACTGCAAAATGTGGTGATAGGGACACCTTAGTGGGGGATAGGGTACTTTGCCACCAATACCATTCTGATCGTGGTCCCAATCCCTACTGTTATATTGGAGAAAAAACCTGCCATTTGCTTTGATGAAAGTCATCACAATGAATGATCTGTGAGCCCCCGCAAACCATGACTGTGGCAAGGGTAGAGTACTAAACTCCCTGTATTTCCACCACGGTTCCTCACATTTCCCACCACCTGTAGTATTTATAAAAGAAACAGAAACCCACTAGGCCACACTATGTATTTAGGATAATGGTGGTTTCACCATTAGATGGGCAGAGGAGGAATACTTCTAATAAGATGCTTAGAAAAATGAAGGGAAGAGACTTAAATCTTTGTGGAATTGTATAGAAGACACCAATTCTGGTAATAGTCCACTAAGCATACATTGACATTTGTAGGTAAAGTTTAAACACACACACACACACACACACACACACACACACACAGAGAGAGAGAGAGAGAGAGAGAGAGAGAGAGAGAGCGAGAGAGAGAGCAGCAAGATACAATCCAAGGCAAGATGTTAGGACAGGGAGCTTCTTAACCTTTTCCCCGAGAGGTGTTTTTTCTCCCTTTTTGCACCAAATACTTCCCCATCTAAAACTATTATTTGCCCTGAGGAGGGAAAAAAATGTACTTTTCTACCTCCAGGTCAAGTAGCAGATGGAAGTGGACAATTTTTGGCAAAAACAAAACAAAACAGTTTTTTGTTTGCAACTCCTCTGCCTCAACCACATCTTCCACTTTTGGTTGCAACATCCATAGTTGTATTTTGTAATGGAGAATATGACACAAGCAACAAATCAGGTATGATGATGATAAAAGCAATGGAACAGGGTAGTACAAACTAATTTTGACCAATTGCTTTCAGAACAAATGGTATTAACTAACTTTAACCAGACTAAAGCTTAAAGTATTGTACCACTTCATTTCCTCCAAAAAAAAGTCCCATTTCATTGAATATGGTCTGTCCATATTGCTTTATTACTCTAAGCTAGTCATGAAGCGCCTAAAGCAGCCATACTGAAAATATGGGAGATGGGATGCTGGAAAGGGCGAGGGCTGTGTGGTTATTTTGCTTGGGTCACGGTTGTAAATAGGCTTTTTTTATTTTATTTCTGATTCACTTTGCTATGGGTAAATGGCTGAGAAATAACCCTACTTATTGCTGCATTCTCAGAAAAGCAGCAATCTCTGGCGATACAATACTTCCGGCTATGACATTACTTCTGGTGGATCCCAGACAGATTGTCATTCCACAAGGTGAGTCCCACTGCTAAGACGTTTGAGAACCACTGTTCTAAGCTATTTTTCCACAATGGGTTCAGCCCTTGTTATAAATATAGGCCTGAACTTGCAATTTATTGCACACCAAATGTAATTTGCAGCCTGAGGAATGCTAACATTGTGCTGGTCAACTCAGAGGTGAAAGAATGAATGGATTGAAGGCACATGATATAATTCTATGGCTGAACCCGACTCAAGAAACTGAGCCTGAAGGAGATCTACATGTATGGTGCTCTGAGTTTTCAAAAGGAACTGTGGGAATTAGTGTGCAATAAACAAACTATTAAATAAAAAGTATGAGGAAATTTATGACTCTCAAACCATTAATCCCAAGAATAATTTACAAACGAGCTAATAAAGAATGTTTCATGAACAATGATTTCCTACAAGAAGCCTCATGGGCATGAAAGAAAACAATGGTTACATCATCACATGCGAGAATGGTCATGCTTTGCTATACGTACAGTACTGTGCAAAAGTCTTAGGCCATCACCGGCTTCGTTTTATAACGTTTGAATGACCATCCCCAGCCATCAGGCCCCTTTTATCAGAAGGCAGAGGCTGGGACTGGGGAACAAGTGAGTGGCTCACACCTGGGATGATTATTTACGGTGGGGCCAAGTTGATGATGGGGGAGGCTGAGCAAAGCTATGGCCAGAGGACTGGAGGTGAAGCTGTGCAGCTCCAACCCAAATCCAAGTCTAAGGCAGGACCATGCCAGCTATGTGGAGGAAGATTTGGGGTAACGCAAACCCCCATCCCCACATAGGCTTCAGTGACACCAGAATCCCCAGGTGGAAGCACTAGGATGGGTAGCCACTGCATATAAATTTCCTGTATTTTCTGGTTGTATTCTAAAGAAGAAACTGAGAAATAATTATATATGGTCAAATACACCATTGGTAAAACAACAAATCTAATGGTGGCCTAAGACATTTGCACAGTACTGTATATTCACAAGTATGTGATCACCACACAAGTGTATGTCTGGCTCCTTCATGCTAGCTGTTTTGTTCCAAACTGATACCAATTCTACGTATGGCTTCTAAATACTTCAGCCACTAGTTTCAAAGAGATCTTATGTTCTATTGGGCTTTTAAAAGCCCATTTTTTACTGATTTCAGAAAGTTAAAACTAGCAGTTCTGACCAGATCTTCAAGATAAACACAGTAAACGATCTTTAAGTACGCAACTAGTTCTGCAGTAATTAATTTTGAAAAAATTTAACTGGCGATTCAATGGAAATACTCCCTATGCAATTAAATATTTGCATTCCAAATGGAAACTATTCAATAGCACCAAATCCGCATCCTTTATTGTCCTTTAGAGACAAAATTACTGGAACTACACTGTCAAGTTTACCAGCTCTTTAGGAACACATGCTGCAACATATATGTCATAGTCAATTTTTTAGATCTCCTACACGGCAAGCTATCACCTCCAAGTTCTGGTATGATTAATTTAGTTTGTGATCATAGGTTCTGGTCAAGTGAACTTCCAGGATAAAATGAGATAAACATGGGCAGAATGTTGCTCAAGTAAATAATGTAATTAGACAATATTAATAATATTTCCTCTCCATTTACTAAATGGCTAAGGTATCAGGTTTCAAAACATGTTTTAATACCTTAAGTACACAAAAATCTTGGCGTTCCCATTTTACACTTACATGTAGATTATATTCTTTTGGGGGCTCTGACACCTTAACTATAAAGCAGTAATTTAAAAGCAAAATGAATGTCTGACTTTTTCAGATACTTTTTGTGTTTTTCCAGACACTTTATGAACATTTGTCTGTGGCTGACAGACCAAAGTTTTTTGCTGCATCACCAAATAAAATAGGCACATCTCTATAACTCAAAATTAGACTCTGCACCATAACTAGCCTGGACTTTGTAAGCAGGATTTGTAAAAGAGTTTTGTTTAATACACATCAGCTGCATTGACCAAGAAGCCACCTATGAAAATTCCAAATGCACAAAAATCAAATAGTATAGAAATACTAAATTTGATAAGATTTTCTATAATCACCTGTGTTCTGATCTTTTAAAATCTATATCTGCTTACTCAACAGAAATTTAAAATTTGCATCTCTTTATATGCCTTTCAAACATTTGTGCATAGGACCTGCGTTCCAAGACATTAATTTAACAAAAGATTTATTTAACACAACAATTATTCATACTTACATTCAGTTCTATTTACACCAAACATACATTAGGTAAGAAACACTGCAACACTTAACATCTTAAACTTATTATGAACCTCTCATATTCAACTGTAAAATTTTAACAAACTTCTGATAAACACACTATTAAGTACTCACTTCTAGATATGAGTATTACAAGAAAGCTTTTAGGGGGCTTACAAGAGGTATGCCGCTATATTATGCTGGAGATGTTCCTAAAAATCACAAGCTATCTTTTTGTTTTAAACAAAAAAGTAGCAACTGCTTTTCACTTAGGGCCTGCTCCAAAGCCAACTGAAGTAATTTATCCTTTAGTGAGATGAAGCAGACCCTGAGAATCACTAAAGAAACTCATTTGAGTTCACAGGCAAGCATGGTTTAATGTTTACTTCCTAACATACTGAGACTTTGGTCAAGTAATGTTACCACTTGAATTATCAATGTGATAGAGATATGTAGCAAACCAGTTTCATGTATTTATAAATACTAAACTGCAGTCACATTTTCTGAAGACAAAATCACCAAGTCACAGTGTACTGTCAAAACTGCACCTTAATACAGATACCGTACTCACTGAAAAGCTCTAAAATACTGAAGATCATTGCATATTGTTTTCATATTACTTAAGATATATAGGGAAATAGTTGTTTGATAGCATGACTGGTGTGTACATCAATTATACTGCCAGATTATCCAATATTCCGTATGCAAATTTGAATTTCTCCCAACAGTAAAAGTACATTTCTTTCCAATTCTGAACATGTTTTAATCAGGAGTCCCCACAGATTTCAGTAGAACTTGCCTCAAAGCAAGTATGCTTAAAAGCAAGACCCGCTGAGTTCCTTTGGTGGTCCTTTGCACAACTATGTCTCCTAAACCTATATGCTTGATGTACTGTTAACAGTAAGGTTGTCCCATTTCCTATATCCTTCAGAGAAAGCAAATTCCTTTTGTGCAAATACTTGTTTCTTCAGTTTAGTAGTAAAGCTTTCTTTGTACAGTACCAGATTTCTTTCCAAGCAACAAATGATTCTGTGAGTTTCATAGGAGATATGTAATTAGCTCACAATCTTTTCAGTTTAAGCTGATAACCTGTGTGCATCTTGCACACACTTTTCATCCTTTTGCCTGAAGATGCATGGATTTTCCAGAGTGACATATGCTTACAACATGCAGCTTAGTATAATGAGTAAGGTTGCTCTTAAAGTTTCCCTGCTTCATCAATATTTGTTATACAACCCAAACACTTCTTGTAATACCACCAAGTTCCGTAAAAAGACAACATGTTTATTTCTGAAAAATGGATCTTTGCTCAAATAAAGAAGTTGCATATAGGTTCCACCTGAATGCATTTCTAAGCTTTCCGCTTAACATTCTGTAGCGTACTTAGGAAAACCCAACGTTTTCTGAACATTACTATTTTCTGTAGGCAGGGCACACAGTTTATTGAAGGACTATTTAATCCTTTAGAAGAGACTCTTCTGGGAACATAACTTAAAGTGTTTGGAATATAATATTCCAGTGCTTGGAAATAAAATGCAGTGTAAAAATATAGTTTAGTGTTCCTGTTAAGTTACAAGACTTTGTTCATTGAAAAGTTCATTGCAGCAGGTTCAGTGCAACAAGTCGTCTGTAAAGGTACCACCCACTACAGTATCTAATTATGGCAAGGCTCAAAAATGTAGGAGGTATTCAATTCTGTGCAGAAAACCTAAAAATAAAGCTTTGAAAAACTGTGCCATCAGAATATTTTATATTGTAAAAATCACCTTTTGTAAACAAAACATGCCATAGATCAGCTCTGTACTTGAATTAGTTTCATGTTACCTTTCACTAGAATTTATAGATCAAAAAAGTTAATTCTTGATCCTGAAATCTGTAGTCACAAGGAAAGACAGTTGTTTCATTTCAGACTTTTTTTATAACAATTTTTTTTTGTTTCTTAGCACTTGTTCTTAACTTGTGCTGTAGGCCAAATAAAGTATTATATTAAAATTCAAATCTTGTAAAAGACAGTAGTACAGCATTGGGGAAAAAAAAATAAAGCAGCTTCAATACATTTAAACAAGGTCTTTACATTTTGTCTGTCAAGTCAGAATATAAAAGCTTGAAAATCAACTTCAAAAAGCTTATTCCTCAAGAAAAAGTATAAACAATCTGAAAGTGATCAGCTAATGAAGGAGCTTTATGTATAGTCAAAGTGTGAAAGTGGTCATTACACATACCACTCCTTTCGAGATATTAC
Source organism: Lerista edwardsae (assembly GCA_029204185.1). Taxonomy (NCBI): domain Eukaryota; kingdom Metazoa; phylum Chordata; class Lepidosauria; order Squamata; family Scincidae; genus Lerista; species Lerista edwardsae. Next base: position 5,075,963 of record JAJKFI010000027.1, on the reverse strand, counting down.
AGAGCCATCAACATGAGAAACCAAGTCATCCTCGTTTTCATCATAACAATCGTCACCCAAGTATTTCATTTTCAGTGTTTCACCTTCATAGTAATCCATTGGTCTTTCATACCTATCCTGGTACCTGTTAATAGGGTCTATATTGTTCCACTCTTTTTTTTCTGGTTCTGCCAAGTAGTCTTTAGTTATGACACTGTTCACTGGATGTTTTATTTCTTTTTTCACACTGTCAGGGTAAGAATCCACATCATCTACCTGGAGAGTATCTATTTGAGTCTCCTTTTGCATATCTGATGGTGGAATGTAGTTCTTAGCAAAGTAGTCACCGCGGAACGTCCTCCTTCTCCTATACCAGACAGCGCCAACCAAAACGCTCACAAGTATCAGGAAAAGAGCCCCGCCCACTGCACCACCGATGATAGTGCCCCAATTGTCTTCCTGCATTCTTGGCCATGGTGAAGTTGGAAAATGCATTAGTTTTGGCTGAGTTGTTAAAACTGTGATGCCATCAGTTGAAGGAAGCCATGGAATCGTGGGTGGTGAGGTGGTAGTAGTAGGAGGATCTAATGAAAGAGCAGAGATACACAAGACACAGAAAAGGCAGAGAATGTCAATGCAAACTATATCAGTTAAGAGCTGATAAGAAAGCACAGTTGATGAGTAAGTAAGTGTACTTCAACAAAGTTTTTCATTCTCTCATCTCATTTCCATAATTGTTCACTACTTTTAGCAGAAAAATGAGCTGAAATCAATAGTGATTTAAAGCTTCTAGACAGGTTATTGAAGGATTTTAAAAGTTCACATTAACAATATTCTCTACAACTGTTTCCATGCTGTTTTAGAACAAACATGAATTAATTCTATCAACTGAAAAGTACAACTTTTCCTATTTTTCACATCAGAGCTATGGACTGAAACATTCATGCAGTCTGGAAGCCAATATTTTTATATATCTATATTTTAAGAACTGCTAAAGAATGAAAAACCTGTATGTTGCATGCTAAAGTTAGCCAGATATTTCAACCTTGCTACCCCTAGTCTATGTTATGCTGAAGCATTAGCCATAATGCTTAAAAATAAATGTACTGAAAAGTTTGTAAGGCATTCCTAATGCCTATGAAATTGTTATTGAAGATGGTGCCCAGAAACATTTTAACACAACTATTCTAAACACATCATCACAGAAACTGTTAGAACAAATACTAATTTTAATCGTAATCCTATATAAGCTTACTCAGAAGCCCCATGAAATTCAATAGGACATACTTCCAAAGATGAGCGTATAGGATTGCAGCCTACAGTGAGTTTCTCATTTTAACACACTCAATTTCGGGAATATTTTGTACAATATGAGCCTTTTAAGACTGGTGCTGAAGTAAGTTTTCTGTTATTGTTTTGCATTTGAGTAGCACATACACCCTTTACGGTGTCAATATTGTTCAGGTCTGCAAGGTTTTGCCTTTGCAAGTCAAGCAGAAGTTTACATTTGAGTACTGGAAACTCAGCTGTATGTAGCTGGTAAGCCAATGGCCCAAATGCAATGGACATACAACTAAGTCCAATGCACCCAAGAAACGTTTATATTAGGCTTAAGTTTTTCAAATAGCAACCCAAATACTCTATCCTGCATGCCTATAGCCTTTTGAAGCTGAGGGGAGTTTCATAAGCATTTTTGAAATATGGCAAGGGGAATTCCCAATCAAAGGAAGAAAGGCACCCTCAGTGTATAAGGTATGCCCTAAAGAGCCTCTTTTGATCATGGTCATTATTATATATTCTATAAATATTAATAAAACCATCCATTGTATTCACCGTCTCCAAACGACCAAGTTAAAATTAGGAGATATTCAAAAGTTAAAATTTAAAAAGCAATACTTTCAAGTAGCTAGATTACTACCATGTAGTTGCTTGAAAGACAAATCAACTGAAGAACACTGTTAATGAAGTGTCAGTACATCATTTAGGCCAGTACATCTTTCAAGTACAGCATTAATTGAGCAGGCAAGACAAAATCTAGAAGAATCGTTCAGTGGTTTTACACATACAACCTAATCCATTTCAACTACGATAATGATTATATTTGATTGTATTTTGGGCAATTCATTTACAGTACAGTAACTTTTCTTTTATGATCCTTTGCTCATTTTGCAATGCCTTGCCTACAGAGTTAAGAATGCTTCAATAGTAGTTTTTTAATTACTATGTCATTATATGACATTCATTCACTCATATCACGTGATTTGTTAAAATGAATTATTTATATATATATGGTACATGATGCATCAAAGGCAGAAATGCAATTGTGGAAACTAGACAGTTGCTATAAAAACAGATGTTCTTAAACAGGAATCCATTGATGGACTTCAGGAGACTCATGAACCAGGTGCAAAAAAATGTTTCTGTGTACAGCCATGCCTTGTTATCCGTGGGGATTCTGTTTCTGGAACCCCCATGGATGCCAAAACCCAGAGAGAATGAAGTCAGGACCAGAGCAGTGCTCTGGTCGCCTTAGGAGGGTCTGGCATACCTGACCCACATATTTCATTATCCATGGGTTTTGGCATTTGCAGGGGTCCCAGGAGGGCTGGGAAAGCCATGAGAGTCCTCCCTAGTTGTCAGAATGCCTTCTAAAACATAATTTCTGCTTCCCCCCAGAAAACTGAAAGTAGTATTGAAATTCACTCAGAACACCTTCTGGATGCAGCCCTATTTGCATACGGAGGGCCTATGTTGGCCCATCCTGCGGGTTCAGAATCCATGGTTAATCAAAACCACAGGAATCGGCAGATAAGCAGGCAGAACCTGTATGTATTTATTCATTTTTCTGGAAATGAGGTACATTGCTTTCATCATATTCTCAAAGATGAGCCACTGCTCCCGCCAACTTAAGATGTGGGTTTAAATGCCACCTATACCCCTATTTTATAGTTCAAAAACATTTAGCTGGAAAAATAGCAAGATCTGAAGTTATCATTGAATTACAGAAGTCTCGGGTATTATGTCACTGATGCCTTGAAAATTGCATTTATGAGCAGGTTTAAGTTCATATTGAGATATGACATCAGGAAGTATTTTTCTCTACCCATGTATTCCCCAGGGTGCCCAAACACGCCCTAGGCCTGACTAGGCAGCGGCGATTACCTCTACATATATATACATATATGAGAGAGAGAGAGAGAGAGAGAGAGAGAGAGAGAGAGAGAGAGAAATTGATTGAAGGTGGAGTTGGGAAGAAAAAATGTATTTTGAATCTTAATGCTCTAAGGCTGAAAGAAGCAGAATTCAATTGTCATGACAGCTGTAGGGTTTACAGGCATCTTTTTCTACTTTAGCCTACTGCTTTCCTATATCATTCAAGAACCAGATGCTACAGAGTGGACAGTGTAATGATGGCTCATAAAGTGACATCTGCTGCCTTGGAGCAGCTCTATGGGAAAGTAGGCAACTTGCCCTGGGCAGTGTGTAATCTGCTAAAATCTCTCACACATTCACACACTCACACCCTCTCAAGGATAACATGGTCCTGTACCTATAAAGTGTCAAGTGTTCAGGGTGCCACAAAGCCTCATTTTAATGCAACTCACTAACAGTTCTCTGAATTTGCTTCTGTTCCTTTTTCCCTTTAAAATTTTTCTCTTTCAAGCATACTGATCTAGAACGTTTCTCTGAACACTACTAAATATGTACATTCGAAGGACGTACCAACCTCACAATGTCTGTTGAAATATTAAAGTTCACTGTTTTCTAAATTAAATGAGTAACTTTTAATGTAAATGTTTTATCTGTAAGAAACTCTAAGACAATAATCACTTGAATGAACTGAGGATGAAAAGAGAGGAAAGAAAAAATTATGGGTATATTAGAAGATGCCAAGCATATGACCATGGCTTATTTTTTACCATTCTATGGCAATAGTCTTGAATAACATTTGTTTTGCTTTAACACCAAATTAAAGTGGCACCTTATTTAACATAACTAGAGGATGTCCCATTATGTCACACATCTGTAAGGAGACTTGATTCTCAGTTATTTATGTTGTCAACAAGTACAAAATACTCTGAACCTTCGATTATATCTCATAACAAACCGGAGAATCAGACTGCATGTATCTTATAATAAAGTGACTTTAAAAGATTAATGGAAATCTTATCTTTATACACATAAGAATACTAAGGTCCATATAACTTTAGTTTCTTACCTAATTTTATCTATAAAATTATCAACCGTGGGCATCACACACTGAACTGAGTTAAACTGTATAGCCTGAATCAAACATTCGGGAACAGAGACAAGTAAAAATGTAAAATGTAATTATCATTTGGAAGAATGCCTGCTGTTTTGCTTTCCCTACTCCAGGAAATATGGCCTGTGATAATATGATGTCTCTGTAGAGATGGGACAGTTTTATTTTTTTGAGGATTTCATTGTTTCCCAAAGGTAGAAATGCAGAAAGCAGTGTTGTGGTTTTATTTACAATTTACATTGCAGCTATAAATCATAATTGCTTTAAAAGCTAAAAAAAAGCTGTATTTTTTCAGATATTGGGACTCTTGGTGCCAGGTTTGCTGTTAACATTCCCTTTCCCAGAAAGTGGGGAGAGATGAGAAGAGGCACTTGACATCCCCTTCTGCTGCTGAAGCAAAAACAGATTATTTCTGGATTTTTCCAACATATATTTTCTCTCTCCTCCCTTCCTCTGAGCTATTCCATTGCATAGAAGGGGGAAAATGACACACAATACTGCACAAGTAGATCTTCGCAAAAACTGTGGTGCAGTTCTGGTTCTTTACCCCCTTTCAATCGCATTCCAGAGCAATCAGTTTCCAGGGCAAGTACCTCCTCACAATCACTATTCCCCAAGTTTAACCAACCCATCTTATCTGAGAGTCATGGAACATTCCATTATTTTTGCCTCAAAATCTGTCCTGTGAGATAGCCTTATATTCCAAAGTAGGGGGCTTATTTTGCTAAATAGAAAGAACCAATCCATTATGTGGTGACATCATGCCTGCTGTGTGCGTTTTTAAAATTGTAGCTTTATTTCCTGCATCTCAACAAAGTTATAGCCCCTCTCTTTGGTCAGGCCTTCATCAGAGCCAGAATGGCTCAGTTGGGTAAGCAGCTAAGCTAGCTCCTATAGCATGAATGATCCTAAGGCTGTTGGTTCAAATCCCCATGAGGTCAGCAAAAAAAAATTTTTTTAAAGGGCAGGTTGCATCAGGCAGGAACCATGATACAATGCAAAACTAATTTAAATGCATGGGGAACCTCCAGAAATCCCCTAAATAAACAAAAGACATATCTTTTGGGAACCAGCCAAATAGAGCTGGGGAGCAAAACTCAGCTGCTGGAGTGCAGGGAAATCAACATGATAATTCTCACTGAATTGAGTTGATGAAATGACTCAGCATTTCTAGGTTAGTGACCCAAGTCACGAGTCGGGCCGGAGCCATTGACATGTAAGACTCAAGTCTCATGAGAGTCAGACCAAAACACAAGAACTCAAGTTAAAATTTGAGGCATGACTCATTTTTCTCCATCACCGACAATTATCGTTACAAGCAATGTGAGTTTTGCTTTTACATACCATTTCAGAATGTGGATGCTGTTGTGTTCCTGACTCTGATCCTAAGTTTTGATGTACTGGCTAACATAACAGCCCAAACACCACAATCTGTATTGCCGGCAGAGGCATCCTTAATTTTGTTCATGTTAAGCAAACATTATGCACAGAGTAATGTTTCAGTTCACTAAATGTGTAATCAACCTGGAGATGATCATCCTAGCTAACGCAGTTAAAACCTCCCTAATACTATGACAACGGTATTTCTAATAGAACATAAAAAATAATGAAAACCCAATAACTTACCCAATATGTAGATGGTCTTTTGATCACTTCTTTGGCCAAGAGAATTGGCCACTTTACAAACATAAGTTCCAGTATAATTATAAGTCAAGGGACTGTTGAAATATAGAGTATTGTTTAAAGGCTGTAAACCTTCAGGCCACTGCCCATCCAACCTGCATTATAAAATGTTTAGATGTATTCTGAGAACAAGATAGATGACATTGTATACAAAATGAGAACAATTTTAAGACTACTAAGCCGTCTACTTTTCAAGAAGGAAAATCTTGCACAATACTTCAAAATAAGGGAAATAAAAATGTTTGGTTTCATGATTATGATTCATATCAATACTACAAAGGCTGAGTAACAATTTTCTAAAATAAAACACATTCAAAACAAATGCTGTTTAACAGGGCATTAGTTAGTGACTTAGGACGGACTATTGGGGCAGAAAACCATACAAGACAACCTGTGGTTCCCTCTCCCTAACCTCTGAAAATTTGACCTAATTCTTCCTTGGGCTGCTGAGACTTAGGACACAATGCTAACCTATGCTGAAACAGGAAGGCCAACTGGTCTCTGCTGTATCCAGCGCAGGTTAGGAGCAGGCTGGGACACAACAACAGACATTTTATTCCCCTTACAACCCATTTTATGCACCAGCCAGCCCTAAGGGGCGGGCTACTTGAATCTGTGCCTGTGATTTTCTAGAGGAAAGTCCGAGTGGCCTGTGTAATGCCAGTCAGGCTAGGGAAGGGGGTCCCAATTCACCTGCAAGACTGCCCTCCCTCCCCACCACTTCACCCAAAACCACCTCCATTCTGCCCTTCCACTATCTTACTCCCACCTTCTGCTGGCATCCACAAAGCTTGTCCTGGTCCAGAACATATCTGTGCATTGGCCAGCCTGCTTCCAAGTAGCTGCAAACATGTTTTGCAGCATGTCCGCAACCCTTGGGAGCCAGATCAAGGGATTTGCAGTGGCTGCAGGGTGGGGAATTGTGTTGTTAGCCACATATTTGACCAGTTCTGCCCCATCTTGAGCTGCCTGGTTTCCAGAGGAGCAGCGGTACCAAAATGGCTTGTGCTGCATCCTGTTCATTCATCCTCTGCCCCCAGGGAAAGTCCCAGCCCTTGCAATGGGACTACTCAAGTCTCTGCAGGCTATTTTGCCTGTACAGACTGGAGCAGCCCTGTGTCAGGCTACTCAGTCTGAAGCAGGAGTGCAGGATCTGGTGGTGGAAGCCATCGCCGGCACCACCCCCAGGCAGGCCTGGTGCTCCTGTCTCCTGGCCAGTTCTGCCCCACCTCAATGGGCCTTGCCTTTGGTTGGTGCTGCTGAAGCGTTGTACCACCCAGGACTTGCATCTCTATCTCTGTTTGCCATTATTTTGAAAGGAATTTCGGGGAAGAAATTTCTTCCAAAATACAGTGAAAAATTGTGTTGTCTGTGTTTAGTTAAGCAGCAAATTCAGCATGTGGCAATGCCAGTTAAATGAGCGACAGCCCAACCCTAAGCTGGCGCATCTGGGCCACATGGCCTTTGCTGTATCCACCCATCACAGCTTCAGAACAGGCTGGAGGTTGCCTTGGATATATTTTTTCTTATGCTGCCCCAGCCTGCCCAATGTGGCTACTTGGATCTGCATCTGCTAAACAGCAGGCACAAGTCCAGGCACCCCTGTGCTAACGCGGGCAGACTTGGGACAAGGGTTAGAATACCTCAGAGGCCTGCTCCACTGATCCCACCCCCTCCCAGGCCAGATCTGTCCCTGTTCCACCCATCACTAGCCCTGAAATGCCCCCTGCCCATCTGTTCCATCCTCCTAATGCCCGGCACATTACATTTCTTACTATACCTCTGCTCTTCAAGATCTCCACCAGCACTGCTTGCTTTCCAAATGCTGCAAATGTGCACATTTGCAGCAATGGAGAACTGGCTTTGGATTGTGTTGTGGGTTGCTTAGACCAAGCATCAGCTAAGCAAACCACCCCAAGTCCACTTCCTCCCCTATCTGACAGGGCTTCAACTGCAGTGCAATCCATCCTCCTTTATTCATGAGGTCTTCTTGAGGCAGAATTTCTCTGTTCCTTGAGGGTCCTTGTGAAGAAAGGAGGAGGGAAGAGCGTGGCCTGCTAGGTAAGAAGAGACCCCTGGGAGGTGATGAAAGCTTTGTTAACTGGCATGTTGGAATAGCTAGCATCTCTCCATTCTCTGAATGTGCCAAATAGAACAGCATTTATTTTATTTCAACATAGGTTCCCATGATTTGTAACAATGACAGGTTTTAGTAGACAGCTGCTTTTTGGAATCAACATTTTGGAAAGGGCTGCTTCTTTCTAGTGTTCTTTCTGTTTTTATCTCCCTTTTCATAAACTATCCAGCCCTGCCCTGCGTTATTTGGCAAAACAGTATTATCCATATAATGGAAAAGTAAATGTCTATGTTATTTGCTCGATAGGTAGGATGTTTACAATTAGAGTACCAACCGGAGTCAGTTGCAGAGATTAAATAGTTAAAATGGAAGTTGAAACATTACTCAAATTGATCAGTGGACAATGATTTGTCAGTCTTTGGCATCCAGGATCAAGTAATTTAAGTACATGAGCTTATATGATGAGTAATAAAGATCCCACCCATCCCCCCAAAAAATAAAAGAGCAGCCTTTTAGAAGTTTATACAATAATCAGTTTCAAGAAATTATACTTCTGAATCAAGTTCAGACTTAAAAACTGATTTTACAGAAAAGCTTGTAAATAAAAATGATAGTTTTAAAAATCAATTTTCTTTAATCATGGTTTTAATATCTTTCTTAGAAAAATCAGCTGTATCCATCTTGATTCAGTACAGAAATCTATATACCCCACTTCTGCCAGCTTCTGAAATAGTTTTCTCCAACTCATGGGATACATTTAACACATGTTCAACAAGATAACCCACTGCTAGAGTTAGTATTACATCTGTAAAGCAGTTTCATTACTGCATATAACCTGAATATAACTCAAGCTCCAGAACAAGCTTTGCGGAAACTTGAAAAGACTTTTAATCTGTCCTAAACTAAGTCAGAAGAATGCACTATTTAACTTTATAGAGATTTCTGCTAAAACCAATGGTGTTTCATTGTTAATAAATTCAGTGATATTTATAAATATTGTTAATTATTTGTATTATTTGATATTAATTTTATAATTGGCATATGCAGAAACTGCAGAGGTTTTCATTTCTATGAAACCAGGTATGTTTTAAAAATCAATTTGCATAAACAATAAATACTTATATCCAACTTGATGTAAATCACAAATCCAGCTCTCGGTCCATCATTCCATCTCTTAATGACTAGCCAGATGCTCCAAACAACCACCCTCTTTTCGTTTCAAGCACCATTTAAAATGAAATATATTGACTTTAGACTTGCAAATTCCATTGAGATAACCAATTACATAAATTAAATTCCACTGGCCATCCTATGCCAGTGGTTCATCAATTCTGGTGGGTCCCAACAGACTGTCATTCTAAAAAGTAAAAACCTTTTAGCATTGGTAACCACTTTTTAGAATGACAGTCGGTCGGGACCCACCAGAATTGATGTCATTTATCTGGAAGTGGTATCATGGTCGGAAGTGACATAATCAAGCTTGATTTTTTTTTTTTAAACACTCCATACAAAAAAATTAAACCAATTAAATAAATTAAAACTTGACATTTTAAAACTTATACGTGTTGTAATTAAAATAAAGAAGAACTATAACTCTTCCAAGTACTTGCTGATCTGTTAAAAAACATTCTCCAAACATCTGAAAGGTTTCAATCTTATCCACACTTACCTGGGAGTAAGCCCCATTTACTATCATTTTTAAAAGCATATAGATAGTAGCCTATTAAAAGTACAGATATGTAACATTTCCCCAAATCTAGTCACATCAAGTCTAACATTAAAATTAAATACACATTAAATTGAACGGGGACCCAGTGAAATTGGCTAACAACCTACTTAGTAGGTCTCGACCATAGTTTGAGAAATACTGCCCTATGCCGTTTTCTATAAATGGTCTAATTGGTCTAAAGTGGTACAAATGAATATCACCACATCTTGTGATAATGAACATGACAACTTAGCACTAGAACATATATAGAATTCTGAGATTTTTAAAAACTGTTAATTTTTAAACATCCATAATCAGATTTATTTAGACAAGAACTTACCGACTCCAAGTAAACTCCATTGGTAGGGGATTTGCATCAGCATTACACCTGAGTAAAACATTCTCTCTTCCAATATACCAATTTCCATCGTACCCAGTTACAGTAACCTCAGGGGAATCTACAATCATACATAATTATAAGCCCTTAAAGACCATATAAAGAAAACATTTCACATTTTCAACCCAGAGTAAGATTTTGTAGACTCTGACAACTTGGAATAGGGTTCCTTTGCAAGCTCATTCTTTTCCATGACCTCAGTAAGTGATGAATAATGAACCTACTTGCACATTATCTTACTTTCTCTCAGTTTCTTGCAAGAAGCAAATAGAGCTAGTAAGGGGAAGTTTGTCAAGTAGACGATAGATACTTGCCAGTTAGGTTCATTTTATTTGCATGACAGATCATATACATATACATTTGTCAGATCATATAACAGCAAACAATATCAAGATAGCCAAGAATTGGGGGGGGGGCAATAGTTGCCGTGCATCTCTTATTCTGAGAGCTTATATTTGAGAGCTTATATTTGAGAGCTTATTTTGCTTTCTATTCAAAGATCTTGTAGATCTATAGGCAAAAAGACTACGCAAAAAGGCACTTTTCGAACTGGTGAACTCTTATATTTAACAGGGCGAAAAGAGTAACTGTCCAACCCAGCATGGCATCTTTTCCAATAGCTACTGCTAGTGGGCCCAATCCTATCCAATTTTCAGCATGGATGCAACTGTTGCTATGGGGTGCATGCTGCATCCTGCAGTGAGGGGACAGTCATGGAGGCCTCTTCAAGGTAGAGAATTTCAAAACCACTGTCAAGCAATTACAGTTTAAGCTGCATAATACTTTTAAGGAGTCTTGCAACTTTAAAAAACAGATAATGTATGTTTTTGCAACCATGACTCATGGACTAATGAAAATCAGAACAGCTGATTAAAATATGACAAGGCAAGTGTTTGTTTTAACTCTGACAACAGTGATTATATTTCCAATTAGAACACAGCAATGCGAAAACAGTAATATTAATAAGATACAAATAGATTGCTCGTGTGGCATGGTAACTACCAATGAGGTGGCTAATTTCATTGCCAAATGAATCAGGGCTAGTATAGAGTTAGATTTCCAGTGCAGGAACAGATTTAGATTCACCACTTTGCAATGGTTTCCAGATTGAAGAAAACTTCATTCTCCCCTACATCCCTGGAGGGAGGGAGTCACTTTTTGGCAGACATATTCCACATCAAACAGGGTGTGCACTGTTCTTACAGTTCTCATACTAAAAGTGGAATGTAGTGCTTAAAGTAACTGCTGAGTGGGTAAGATGCAGCAGCAAGCCTTAGTAATAGCTTTTGTTTTTTAATTCAAACAAGATATTTGCTGCTGTGTCTCAGGCATTCAAAGATCAAATCAAACTGGAAGAAAGATCTTATGATCACTTAGAAGAAATTGATATGAGAGAAGTCAAGAAAAATTAGGTCAATAGAGGTTAAAAGAGAAGACATTTCAGACCTAATTGACAAATTAAAGTTCAATGCCACATGGTCAAAATGGTCTCCACACAAAAGTTCTTAAGAAACCCAAGAATGAATGAAGTTGCTATTCTCACCAAAATATGCAACATGTCCTTTAAAATGGCTACTGTGGCAGATAGCTAATGTAACGCCAACCTTTCAAAACACAGGATCCTGGAAACGGCAGCCATTCAGCATAATATCTGTTTCACAGAAAGCCTCAAACATAAAATCTTAAACATATAGATTGAAGAATAAGCTTTGCTGAGAAAGAATCAGCACAGTTTCTATAAGGGTAAGTTTTGTTTCATGAACCTTGAATGGTCAAAAGGCATGCAGATATGGGTGAACCTTTTGATGAGATATACCTGGACAGTCAGAAGGTGTTTGATACAGTCTCACACCAAGACCTTTGGCCACCTTTTGAGGAGCAATTTCCTAATGACCCCTTTTTAATTCCTGTTGCTGTTTAGGATGCCATAGCTGTTTTACATTTTCAACAGTTTAACTGTTTTCATGGCTTTATTTTAGTTTTTTTTTCTCTTTTGTATATTTTATTTCTATGTTGTACCGAGCTCTGAGTACCAGAAAAGCAGTATATAAATATTTTAATTAAAAAAGACCAGGAAATGGGGAGTAAATGGGCAATTTTCACAATAAAGAGAGGTGAAAACCTATGTGCTCCAAGAATCAATCTTGGGACTGGTGCATCTAATGCTTGTTCATAGATGACCTGGAATTGGGGATTGTTTGCATATGACACTAAACTTTTCCAGGGGGTAAAGACCAGAATGGATTATGAAGAGCTCCAAAAGGATGCCTCCAGACCAGGGAATGGGCAGCAAAATGGTAGATGCACTTCAATGCACCTTTACTATAAGTAAATGTATAGTAATGCACATTGTGACAAAAAAATCAGAACTTCATATATGCTACTGGGTTCTGAACTGTCTGCGAGAGGTCAGGAGAAAGATTTTGGGGTGTAGTGGTAGCTTGATGAAATTGTAAACCCAGTATGCAGCAATGGTGAAGTACACCTATTCATGCTCAGGATCATTAAAAATAAGAGACTGAGAATAAAACTGCCAATATTATGCTACTGTACAAATTGATGGTAAAGCTGCATCTGAATATTGTGTCCAGTTCTTGTTGCCACATCTCAAAAAGTATATAGTGGAATTGGAAAAGGCAGCAGAGAGCGACCAAAATTATTAGTGAGCCGGGGCACCTGCCTTATAAAGAAAGGGTATGGTATTTGGAACTCTTCAGTCTAGAAAGAAGGCACCTGAGGGGGATATGATTGAGATATACAAAAATTATGCAAGGGGTGAATAGCATGGATAGATGGAAGTTCTTTTCCCATTTGCACAATAACAGAACCAGGGGACATCTACTAAAATGGAGTGGCAGGAGAGTTAGAATAAAAGGGAAATATGTCTTTACCCAGCAAGTACTCTGTGGAACCTTTTGCCACTGGATGGGTGTAATGGCACCTGGCTTTGTTTCTTTGAAAGGGGACTGGACAGATTTATGAAGAAAAATGTCCATCACAGGTTACAAGCCATGATAACTATACACAACCTTTGGGTTCTATGAGGTAACCTACCTCTGAATACTAGATGCAAGGGAATGGCAACAGGGTGCAGGTATCTTGTTGTCTTGCGTGCTCCCTGAGCCATTTGGTGGGCCACTGTGAGATACAGAAGATGAACTAGATGGGCCTTTGGCTTTATCTAGCAGGCCTCTTCCTCTGTTCTTAAGATTTGCAACTTCTGATTTCCTCCTCCCTCTTGCACCGATATAAAACTTCAATTATTTATCATTTGGATTAACAAAAAGTCATCCAAAATCATCTGAATTGTCTATATGAAAACAAAACATTTCAGAGTCTGTTGGGGATCACCAACTTAATACAAACTTTTTGCGCCAATTTGTTATCTAGATCAGTGCCCCTCAATGTGTGGTCTGTGGACTGCCTGCCTTTCCAGAAGCCGCCTGCTGTAGGTCTGCAACATGGTTCAGAAGAACTTTCAGAATCATCTGGTAATATATAAAGGCAACACCTTCAACGCTTGATACTCAAAGGACATCCTCACATTTGTAATTCTAAATATTTTCTGGCGGGAAAAAGATTATGAGCTGATAAGGATATAAGAATATATCAATTACTTACACTGAATGTCCAGCACATAAGAGTGCCTTATCTCCTTTTCCAAAGCTGGATGTCTTACAATACAAGTTATACTTCGTCCTCTAGCAAACCTGGTGGGAACAACCTTGTAGTAACTCTCAATTGTCACCGTTTCATTAGGATATGAAGTTGAAGTAGATTCCATTTCACCAAGACCACCTTCCCAGACAACCTCTGCAGCTGGCTTTCCAGTGGCTGCTGTGCAAATGGCTGCAATTGTCTGATTGGCACCATCTATTAAAGTGTTTGGTCCCTTTGTTAGGCTCACAATTGGCTCAACTAAGGAAAAAAATATAAAGTTATTAATAACTGTACTAATCTTCTCTGGGAAAGCTTCCAGCATTAAATCATCAATGCCTTTGACTTAAATACCTGAAACCATCTATCAAAAACCAGAACTTTCACTTCCAATGACGTGTTTCATGGTTTTTCTTGCATACGTCCCACTAACCCACCCCCTCATTAGGCCAGAAGCCCCAGCATTAACCACATACATGTATTTCTGAATAACCAGTTAATTTTTGGGGTACAATCCAGCTCTATTAAAATAGATTGACATTTTGCTGTTATTTCAGTGGATTTCACCTATCAACCTCAATTCTTAAACAGATTATAAAGTCCACCTTGAATAAAGCTAAAGCAAGTTATCTTTTTGAAACATATCAACAAAATTTGCAAGTTTTTTTCAATAAAAATACTGGAGGCTAAATTTTAACAAACGAATAATCAAAGCCCAAGTCAAGATATTTTGTTATTACAACTTAATATATTCACAGGAAATAAGTTAAATCTGCAGTCTAGTTTTCAACCTATGCTTAATCAATTTATGCTTCCAGAGCATATATAATAAGAAAAATTACAGTTCTGGCAGTAACAATTTGCTATTTTGAATATCCCACTTAAATAGTGCCTTCCTTTGAAAATGAAAAATGATTTTGGACTGGGGCAGGCCAAAATAGTAAAAACAACCTGCAGGCGTGCCCCGGTATCCACTGTTTCAGTGATCCATGGATACCATGGATATTAGAAAGCCTATTAAAAAAGATAGGGGATCATCAAACAAATCTCTTTTTTTACCTTGTTGCAACAAAATCACTGATGTCCCCCTATCTTTAAAAAGGCATGTATCTACAGTTTCAGTTATCCGGAACAGAATCCAGCAGATTCTGGGGCATGCTTGTATTGCGAAACACTCACCTGGGCTTATAAAACAATAAAATGCAATATCCTGCTCAATTAATGAGGTAACACCAACACTGCTTAAGTGGCTGCGGAGTGTCTGTGAACCGTTCTTAGTGCTTCTGACTGTTTCCAAGCCCCACAGCTCTGTTGCTTTCTCCTAACTGTCTGTAGAGTTTTCTGAGTATGCCCAGAAGCTGTCAAAATGCATGAACCACTACGGAAAGTGAAACTGAGCCGCACTGTGCATTTATTCACAAGCAGGCAAACGTGGCTCAGTCCATTTTGAAGGGCAGGCCAGAATGGTACCGACTGATGAACGCAGATTCCGAAGACACTCGAGAAGTAAGTTCCCCTCCTCCAAACCAACAATTGTATTCAAGCCATGGAAAGCCAACTTGAGCTACATGGGTGCATTTTCTCATGAGTAAACAACCATGCTTTGGCTCTAATCAGAGGTCAGGCAAAGGGGAATGCAAAGTTATCAGAATGGTCCTGAATGAGTACAGAGCTCAACATGGGCTCAGCATGGAGCTCAAACAGTCCAGAAGGCACCGCCACCCACCCCACCATAGTAAAAAGTAAACAAATTAAAGCCTGTTTTATGCCTGTGGTTATGCCTGCTAACAGTCACAGGCATAAAACACATATATACCACCTATGAGACAGTGATTACACTAGATAAAAATGCTTTAAAACTTATTAAAATGTTAATTTGGAATAAAAACACATTACATGCTTTCAGCCCTTTCTTTAGGATAAAACTGCCATCCATGAAAAAATTTTTTAGACTGCCTCTATTTTGGGCATAACGTTATATTGCTTCCTATGACATACGGCCAGTTCAGAAGGTATCCTTGGAACAATTCTGCCCATTTTTAGAGTGGACATACCTGTCCTTGCTGCCCACCCAGCACACAGGCCCCATAAACATGGGGAATCTACCATGTAATTAGGGCTTACAGATAAAGGTCAATTTTGAAGGTCTCTCTTGCTCCCTAGGAAAAGTCAGATGAATCGTTAGGACATATTCTACAATTCCACTGAACACAAAATCCTCTTTTGGAATTATGCCAAAATTCCCCTGGTTCAGCATTCTGACTATAAACTCCTAAGAGGCTAACGCTTCAATAAACAATGGAGACTGCTATCAGCTATAGTGATTCTGAACACCCCTACTAGTCCAGAGGTGTGGTCCAGAGGCTGAGCTGCATGAAGACTGCCTGAAGCTAAATAGACATAACCTGATTTTGTGCCTGGAAGGGAGACAACTGGAAGGGAGACAACTGGAAGTCACAGATAAAGCTCATATGACTCTTGATGAGAGAGGAGTTGCTTTTGTGTGCCATGGTGAGAGAATAAACTGGAATTTTGGAATGTTGAGAGTGTCCCTGACAAGAGCAATAAAACTGGAAGGTCACAAGCTGGAAGGCCGCCATTTGTGTGGCTGTCTGTGGAAGCTTGAGGCATGTACTGTGAAGTAAGATTACTCCACCCTGAAGGAAACATCTGGAGATGAAGGGGGGATATGTATATATTGTAAAGCCTCTTAATGGGTCTAGGAAAAATCTGTCTATGTAAACCACATTATATACTCTAGAGAAATCTGAGACAGGTGGAATATACATATAGAAATAGATAAAATAAATAATTAGGCAAAGAGGTACTTCAAGTTGTGGGTAAAGGTAAAGGTTTCCCCACGACCGAATGGTCTGGTCATGACCGACTGTAGGGGGCAGTACTCATCTCTGTTTCAAAGCCTGTAGAGCCAGCATTTTGTCCGAGGACAAGCTTCCGTGGTCATGTGGCTGGCATGACTCTACGCCGTAGTGCACGGAACGCCGTTCCCTTCCCACCGAAGTGGTCCCTATTTATCTACTTGCATTTAGGTGCTTTCGACCTGCTAAGTTGGCAGGAGCTGGGACAAGCAACGGGAGCTCACTCCATCGCACAGTCTTGAACTCCCAACCCTTCCAGTCGGAAAAGCCCAGCAGCAGAAGTTTAACCCGCTGCGCCACCACGTCCCTTTCGAGTGGTGGTGCTCCTCTTATATTTAGCAGGGGAGGAGTAACTGTCCCTCTTCATCCCAGCCCTTTTCTAGGGCTGTTGCTAGTGTTGTTCTGCAGCCCTTTTGATTGTGAGCCCTTTTGGGACAGGGAGCTATCTAGTTATTTGATTTTCTCTGTAATCCGCTTTGTGAGCTTTTTTTTTTTTGATGAAAATTAGTATATAAATATTGTTAATATTTTACAAAGTATTACCTGTGTTCCTCTAGTGACAAAACAAAATCTTGTGGAACTTGAATTATTTCAGCATAAGCTTTCATCAACTACAGCCCGTTTGATGAATTGTAATCCACAAAAGCTTATGCTTTTCAAATAAAGTGGTTAGTCTAAAAGACTATTTTCACTTCTGAATACAGAAGCCATACTTTCCACAGTTAAGATCCATTAATAGAGCAGTCCATGAATTTGTCTAATCCTTTATATAGGACCCTTTATCAAGAGCAGTTCTGCAGTCAATATCATGGACAGTCTGATTTTAGAGCTCTTTTAAATTTCAAATTTTAAAACAATTTTATTAGAGCCATATGTATAAAACCTATCATGATCTGTCTCCAACTGTTTCTCATTAGAAGAAATTAATAACTGCTGTAATATTGTTTAAAAAGTATTTAAAATGTAATAATTTTAGATCCAAAATTATCATTTGATCTCTACAGTTTGAGACACTGAGTAACGATCTGTGTTATTTGTCGCTCATGCTAGTTAAATACCAATTCTTTTCTCACATTACCTGGCCTCTTTCTGGCCACATATCTGAGGGCAAGTGACTGTCAAACAGATAACCATTTCTACTTTTATCAATTATGGTAGTTTGAAAAATCCCTATCAGGATATAGTCAGGCTTTGACACAAGACTTTCAAAGAACACTTTTGCTCCGTATGTCATATCATCCAGTCAAAAGACAAATGAGCTTTGTTACTCAAGATTTCTTCATCTAAGAAACTTCATCAGAGAACTTCAATTTCATTTTTTCAGAGAATAATAAATGTATAAAGGCTTTATATTTTCTTCTGATTCGCATATCCCCTGTAAATGAAATTTTGGAAAGGAATTTCCAAAAATGGGTGATAAATACAAAATCCATGCACTGACTGAACGTTTCTGGAAGAATATTAATGTTCTGATCACCTACACATACCAGGTTAATTAAGCAAGGTAGACACTGCATACGCCAGAATCTTTACAAGTATTCAAATTCTGAGAACCAATGAAGAATAAACTAAGACAGTGGTCCCCAATCATTTTAGCACCAAAACCCACTTTTTAAAACACTTTAACAGGACCCACCTAGCTTTACAAGATGAAAACACCTTGTAAAACAGTTTTACCTTACCAGCTGCTCAAGCCTATCTTTTTATCCTTTTTACATGGTGGGAGCACCTTCTGGAGCATCTGTTGAGCACCATGTTCATCAGATCAGGGCCATTCGGATGGCTCTGAATTCCTCTTTGCCTGGCCTTTGATACAAGTGGTGGTACATTCACCTACTCATGAGTAAATGTTCCATAAGACTCAATAAATTTTTCTTGTCAGCTTGGTGGGGGGACTTCCTCTCAAGTTTTTTGGGACCTATGTTCATCAGATTGAGTCCATTCTATTGGCATTGCATTACTCTGGGATTTGAAGTGGATTGAGGCATGTTTGTCTTCTTGTGAGTGCACATGCAGCTGTGTTTCACTTTCCATAAGGCTCAATACATTTTCCTAGTCAACTATCAGCTTCTTAGTTTCAGGACCCAACAACAATCAGGTCGTGACTCACTGGTCGGTCCTGACACACAGAAAGGGAAACACTAAACTAAGATATTCCAGGCTAAGATGTCACAATAAAAGCTGTAAACACGTGATTGCTCAGGCACAATTCCACTGTCCTGGAAATACTTGGTTTTTCCATGCTGAAATACTGCAGTTAAAAATCTTTCAAAATCCACTCAGAGATTTCCTACTCTTCTGAACCTATTACTCATTGTGGTCAGCACATTCACTTGAATGTGGACAATCAAACTACGCTAAAAATTTTTTAAATACAAATGAGCCTCTGAAAAAAGTCTCAAACCTTTATACTATCATAGAATTATTTTGCTTGTTTGTGTCATGCTTATTTTCCAGCATGCCTCTGCAACCTTTCTTGTCTTGAAATCCAACCTACATCAAGAAATCTCACAGCTTTCAATGAAGACGAGTTCCTTCTCCACTGACTGCTTACCTCTTCTTTTCCTTTCTTGTGACACAAGACCACTATAATGAAATACTGTTTCGCTTTAGGGACAATTTATGTTTTGTTTCTTTTCAGCAAAGTGCACTTAAACTGCTTGGAGAAGTTATAGCAGATGTGAGGTTTAAATCTGCCAGAAGTAAGTTACTTTCTAAGAACTTGCCCACACAAGCTGTTTTGTTGTTGCAATTCAAACTTCATTCTGACATACTTTTTTCCTTCAGAAATGGAGAACTTCTAAATTACCAAATTATCTGATAGTGCTTTCAAGACACCAGACACTCATCCAGGGAAACATTTAGCTAAACAGAGCTACACACAACTAGAAGTCCGAACTTGGCCGTGTCAAATGGTAACCTAGTTCTCTTCATTTCTAATTTATCTTTTTCGAACATGGCTTTATCATTTCCAACTGCCTAGCAAAGAATTGTCCTGATCACAACTTTATGCAGCCCTTTGGCTTACCAAAACAGGAAACAGAATGCAGTTCTAACATTTGTAAACAAAAAGTTCAGCTTAACCAATCTTCCTATTTTTGCGAAATAAGGCTTTCCAATAACATCTATAACATTTGCAAATGCTACCATTTTAACTGGATACAGCAAAGCAACCTTGAATAGTCCCATTGCAGACAGAGCATGTCAATAAGTAATGTTTTCAAAAAAAAAACACAAAACACCCAACCCTAGAATGCTGCATGTTTTCACCAGAGGGAGCACTCCTATGATACCAGCCACAAGGACATATTCTACATTCAAAACGCTTTCAGATGACTTCTGGGTCCATCAAAGACATAGGAACAGTTCAGCAAGTCATGTGCCAAAAATACTACTGGAGCAAGACAGAAACATATACTACATTATCCAACATGCTGTAGCCATGATGACTAAAGGGCAAGATTCGCTCCAAGAAATTTAGTGTGCACACTGGGCATTATAAAAGCAGAAACAACTTTTTTACTGTGTGGAAAAAGGAGAAAGTGTTCTTTCCTGTGTAAAGGACAAGAAAAGGAAGGAAGCAAGAAAGGGAAAAGGAACTTGATCTGAACACACACATCAGCCTGATTCTCAGAAACACACTTTGAGAATAATTGGCAAAGGGCCAGAACTTCAGGAAACAATTCCATACATATTGACAGCATATTATATATGAACAAAAAACGGGAGGGGGGATATGTTTTTCCCTGCATTTTTCTCACCTTTGTGGAACTAGACCTACTGCATATAGGTTCCTGTATCCCTGCCTGCACATTTTTTATCTCCTTTTAGGACACATGATATATGTATTTAGACATGTATTTAGTTTTTTTCCACTACATAGCCTGCATTCTCTCTTTTCTTTACTCATGGTTTCCAGATCTTAAAAAGAACACCATTATTCAATTATTCTCAACATTGGCAATAAGACAATGAGAATAACAGCCAACTTCTGCCTGCTTCACTTGTCTCTAGAGTTGTGAGGTTTTTGGTGATGACAAAAAAAAATACATTGCACTGCTTTCTGCACTTCTCAATGAACATATGTATGTATGTGCGTATGTATACTTCAGCTGATATGTGGTATCCTGAGGCAATCTACTATGATGTTATTGCTGATGTCACTCTGATTATGACATGCAGAGTATAACCTTTCCAGCACCTGAAGTCTTTAAAGTGTTGAACAGCTGCTGAACAGAAGTCCTGCGGAACAGATCTGGGATGCTGGGATCTGGGAGAGGGATGTTGGGATCTGGGTAACGTTCCCCACATCGTTGGAGTCCAGGTTCGGGTCCCCCTCAACGTGGGGGGCGAGAAAGGGTGTGAAACAAATCATCCACCATGCCCCGCTGGACCGCCTGGAATGATTGGCTGAGCTGATTGGTAATTTGGTAATTTCGTGTGCAATAGAATCTTGGGATAAATAACTACCCGGGCAACGCTGGGTACCAAAAAGCTAATTTGTTTTAAAAAACCCAACCTGAAATCTGTGAAATAAAACCATTTTCTAACACCTAATTGACTGTGTAATTACTATGGCTGCATCTGCTGACATTTCATTGTGAGATGTGGCCCAAAGACATTCTTTACCCAGCCCGTTCTCCCAGCACCACCATCAGCTGCTCTCTGCTGCTGACTGCGCTAAGGTGTCACTCCTGAAAGGGCAACCAGCATAATTGGGCTCCGTCATATTTTGAAAATATAATCAAGATTTGTGTATTCTCACATCACTTGCAGATAATGCGTTCCTAAGTGAGGAAAAATGTTTACTTCTGGTCATGACCTGATTAATGACATCACTTCTGGCCCTTAGCGGGTATCATAAATGCTATTCGCCTGCTGCATGAAATGAGTATGACACCCCTGACCTATACCACCTAGTGCAAAAGTGTAAAAGTACACTTTTAATGCTATTATAATTTATAAAAATGTGCCCTTGGAATAACGTAACACTGCTTCCTGCATTTTTCCTTGAAAAAACTAAAATCTGCAAAAAAAAAAAAATGAAAAAGTTTAAGAACATCTCTACTTATCTCTATCCCATGGCACCTTCTGTTGCTACTGTTTCCCGAAATGCATTTCCTCCACTGGCTATTAGAAGAGAAAGAAGAGGTGGTTGTGGAGGCACTGGACAATGCGGAGGATGGGGAGGGCCTATCTCTGTTCCTTGGTGGCCATTGTCACTGCTGCAGCCCCATCCTTCGGCCACTGGAGAAAATGCTGGGAGCCCAACATTACCTCTGTGTACATTAGAGGAAGCAGCAGCAACACTGGACATCTAGGGAGAGAGATAAGTGAAGCAGGAAGGGGTTGCAGGGCTTACTCCGGAAGCATCGGGGGGGGGAGGGTGCTGGATGCCTGAACAGAGAACTAAGCACCACCCAGCACTTCACTACTACTATGTGAAAAAAGGACAGACATCATGGAGGCAGCAGACTCAGGAAGACAGCAGACACCTGCCAACTCATTGCCACTCACAGTGCCTGTCACAAAGTTTTCAACTTGCATCTTGCATAGGCTGCCCCTACAGGGGGCATAATATGCAGGGGACATTTAAGTTTGTGTGTGTTCATGACTGTACGCCACTCTGGAGAATCCTTAACCCTATCTTATTCCACTGTTTCTTATGAAATTGCCATCCAATGAAGGGCACAGATCTACATACAGCCCCCATTAACATGATTTCTCATTGAGGAAAATCCTCTTTATAAGTTGTTTCCCTTTAAGTCTAAGCATTACAGTCCCTAACCCCAACTTATAAAGGGGAACCCCTTGTAAAGGACTGAAGGAAAAAAACTGAGCTTTCTGTAGCATTGCCTGCAATACCACATACATCAAAAGGTACAGTAAACAATATCAAAAAATAGATATGGAAAGGTCAGTATAATGAAACTAAACTCTGGGAATTTTAGGAAGGGTATGTATAGACAGATTTGTGAGGTAGTCAGTCATATTGATTACTACTTTTATTTAACTTAGAGATGAGGTTCTTTATTTATGTATTTCTTTATGTATTTATACACATTTTTCTGGGAAGATGTCTAGCTTTCATCAGATTCTCAAAGGGGTCCATGACCCCCAAAAAAGAACTAAGAACCACTGCAAACTAGGGATATGGAATCAAGATTGGCACATAAACTATTCTCATGTTTAACGGATAAACAGGAAACTGGTCATAATGTACCTGCTAAGGATGGGGTGGGAGGGGAGATAGTTTGCTTTAAAAAGGATCATGTCAGAGAATACACAGGAAAAACTTTCTCTAAACCAAGTGCTCCAACATTCCAACTATTCAGCAGTTTACAACACATTGAAATGGAATACTCTATTTACAGCAAATAGCATACAAACCCAATTTGAAAATACTTAGATAATACATCTATGAACAAGTGTTGTGAATAAAATATCATATTCTCCATTCACTAGGGAAACCATAAGCTCATGCTCCCCCTGGTGACCATATGAGTTATGTAGTGTCACCAATAGCAAATCTCAAATCATTTGGCAATTTTTTTACTGAGGAATTATGTAAAGAAATTGGATGTTACCAAATTAATGCGCAGATTTTCGTGTTCTAAAACACTACAAACTAAGGAATGTTAAGCTAAATTCATTAACAGCCCAATCCTGAGCCCAGCAGCACTCAGGTCTCCAGTGGTGCCAAAATGATCCTGGCCCGAGAAATCGAAAGAGGTCTCGTTGGGGAGAAGGGAGCATTTGTTCCTTTCTCCTGGGGAGACCACAGATGGTGGCAATGGGTCTCCTTGGATCTGCACTTGCATTTGAGTGGGTGTAGAGCTGAGGAGACCTGTGCTGGGCCACCCGACTCCAGATGTTTAGGATGTGGTGGTAGAAGCTGCCACCATCTCTGCCCCCCTCATGGGCCAGATCCTCCCCTCCCCCCACAGTTATATCCATTCCCCACCTCAGATCTGCTTACTATTGACGGATGCTGCTAGAGCACTGGCCAACCTCCTGCTCAGCGCTGAGCAGGGTGGATAAAAATCGATGATTTTAAAAAAAAATATATTGGATTTTTTTAATTTTATCAAATTTATCAAATTTATTTTAATAAAATGCTTTTGGACTATCTAAAGATAGTTTTCCATTTAAGATACATTAATAATTTAGTTTATTCAGTGTGAAATAGAGCTTAGTTATATAGCATAAGGCTGTATATTCTGCAATATTTACATTTTTTGTAAACTCATTCAATGAATCCAAGCTCTGCAAGCTGAGATAATATGCACTGCATTGATGCATTCACACAATGTCACAGTAAACATGAGATAAATCATAAAACAAAACATGTTTAAGCAAATACAAGAATATGTAATATGTTATTGTTTTAATTAAATCAAAGAATTTGAGTAGTTCAACTATGTGTGATTAACCTATTAACCTAAAATCGGTTCTGATAGCACTGTTTTACTAACCTGACAGCTTATTATTCTATATAGGAAACCTTAATTTTATTTGCAAACAGTAATATTAAAGATTCTAACTACCTGCAAGAATGAGTCCTTACATTTAAAGAGCACCTGTCATTTCAGATCCATCATGGCAGCGCCTGTTAGTGGGCACCCACTCACCTGCTGCCCGCCACGTCCCTCACTTTATTGTGTCACTGCCGCATCACCAGCCATTCCATTAAAGTGAATGGACTGTCGGTGAGTCAACAGCAGGTCAGAGGAGGAGCTGCTGCGGGACAAAGATGACACTCGCTCTTTAAAAATTATTTCAAGCCTTTTTTACTAGTGATTTAAATCATGATTTAAATAGACTTGATTTAAATCAAATCCACCCTGGCACTGAGGTTGGGCACCATTTAGCTCTAGCCCAGCATGAGCAGTAGTTGCTTGTGCAATGTCATGGACATGCTTTATGGGCCATTTGTAACACTTTTAGCTGGCTGTACACATATACCACTGGTAATAAGGGCCTCTGGATTGGGTCCTAAGACTCTAAACAAATTAGTTTCAGATGTTCAAGAAAGACTTTCCCTATTTCTCCATTTATCAAAGAACCTCAAAGTAACCATAAACATTTATGATTCGAAGCCGTTCTATGGTGCATACACAGTTCACCTAAGACCTAGCCATTTCAACTAGTCCTCAATGCCAGTCCATGCTTTTGTCTCTGGCAGTTTCAGTTACTTTAGGGCCTACAGAATAGCTATACTTTGCAACCGTCTCACTCAAAAACAGGACGGTGGCAAGAGATAAAACTAGTCCTGCTTCAGTAGGAACTCCAGTTCATCTTTGTCTTTACAATTGTTCTCACTCAGAGGAGAAATGTGATGTCACTCACCTAGCTTGCACACCTACTTAAACAACCCTGGGATAACTGTATCCCAGAGAGCAATACTTCACCTACACCAAGAATCAAGAGCATCTCTAATATACAATTCAAACTCAAGACACTAAGAGGAAGAAATACCACCAACACATTATCAGGACTTTTTCCAGGCGTGAATCATCAAGTTATGCAGGCAATCCTAACGATTTCTCAAATGCAGTTTACTTGAGGAAGATGATATGGTTTAGAATTCTAAACTTT
The DNA here is from genome assembly GCA_029204185.1 of Lerista edwardsae. Classification (NCBI taxonomy): domain Eukaryota; kingdom Metazoa; phylum Chordata; class Lepidosauria; order Squamata; family Scincidae; genus Lerista; species Lerista edwardsae. The sequence continues at coordinate 5,050,721 of JAJKFI010000027.1, read as the reverse complement.
GAATAACGTTTTGGTTTTAATTGATCAGAGCAACTGCTGTAAGCAGGCTCTAGAGCACTGGCAACAAACTACTCCAAACTAAGAACAGATAGGTGTCATCCTGATAGTTATAGATTGTTAGTTTAGTAATTTAAAGCTCACCTGAATGCACAATGTTGCATTAATAGAAGCTAACAATAAAAGCTAACAATATAAACAGAAAAAACATGCAGTAAAACATAACCTCTGTACATCATTCACAACACCCTACAAAAAAAAAATCTCCGTTTTGCTAAATGGAGGCAACTTCAACAACAGAACAAAACACAGCCACGTTTTACCACTATTAAAGAGGGAAGAAAGGAAGGTTAAAGCAGAGTTTAGGCCCCCTACAGCTGCCAATTCTTAAAAAAAATATATATTATAGCAGTGCAATCCTACACAGGTTTACGCAGAAGGAAATCCACTGTGTTCAATGGGGCTTACTCCAAGGGAAGTATGAGTAGGATTGCAGCCTCAATTTTATAATTTAAGTATGACAAATTTGACTAAAAATAAGATCCAAGGGACGCTCTCATGACAGTATCCTTCTGTGTTGTAATTGCTTTGGCGCCCAGCAAACACCAAAGAGCCATACTTGCACATTATGGATGGCTGAGTTAATGTTTTAGGTTATGTCCTTGGATGACACTTTTATGCAAGTATAAAAGCACTGTGCTGGGAAGACCTGGATGTTTTGACTAACATACAGGAGTCCAGGGGTCTGTATTTAAGTTGAAATGTACTTAAACAGGGAACTTAAGAGCGAGAATGCATGAGATATTTTATATGTTAGTACTACTATAAACTGAACAGATTATAAACTGAATAGACTAAATTGCTAATCTAATTATAGGTAATATTTTAAATAAGTAGATACTTACCCTATACTACTCTCTCTTATGCCATGTTACATTAAGGGCCCAGTCCTATCTAACTTTCTGGTGCCGATGCAGCTGCAATGCAGCCTCCAGATAAGTGAACATATGTTCCCTTACCTTGAGGAGGCCTCCGTGAGTGTTCCTGCACCACAAAATGCAGCACATACCCCAACGGGATGGCTACACCAAGACTAGAAAATAAGATAGGATTTGGCCCTCAGGTAGATGACTCATAGGGCTCAATCCTAACCAAGTTTGCAGCACTGACCTAGTGGTGCCAATAGGGCATGAGCTACATCCTGCAATCATGGAAGCCTCCTCAAGTTAAGGGAATGTGTATTTCCTTACTAAGACCTGCATTGCTCTTACCCAAGGGTTGGAAAGTCGGATAGGATTGTGCCCCAGTGATACGGTGAACACTGATTTAATGGAGTAATGGGGAAAAGGGGCATCTATGAATACTGAAAGTCTATTAAATCTAAATGCATTTATTACAATGCACATGCAATGCATTCAGCATATGCAGGAATACAATTAGTTTAAAAGGAGTGGAAAATGTCCATTTTTTCCAAGGTCCATTACACAGAGGGTTCACTGTATGCGTTTTGTCATAACCAACTCTTAAGCCGTGAACTATTGCTTGGGTATCACCTTACTTTTAATTTCACAGTAATTTGTAACATGCTCGTGTTGAAATCTCAATAGTTAAATGCTCAAATTGGTTTGGTTGGTGACTTAGAGCATGTTGAAATAACTGTTATACTGGGAAGTGAGCACATAAACAGAACCTTGAGTGAGAAGATATTCATGACTTACAGTGCCTGTCCAATATCACAAGTTGTACACCCCAGAACATACCCAACATTCCTCTGCAACTCTCCTCCACAAGAGAAGACTGATAGCCGACAGCTGCCCTTCAGAGACATTAGTTACCCATTATTGATTTTCATAGTGAGGAATTCTTTGCAAGTTACCTAAAGTTTCCAAAAATACAGTTAAAAAACCACTGAGGGAATAGGTTGATTTCAAAAGTGAAGTCAACTGAGCATATATTATATTGAAACAAAAAGTAAACCATGCTGCAATACGTTTGATGGAAAGCCCATAAAACCTTAAGTTTCAATTTTGATCTTCAGACATGTTGGATGAAAAAAGGTGTGCAAAACAAATACTAAAATAAGCATACCCAATACTACCACAGTTGTTGATGACTGGGAATTTCCTAGAGGGAATGTAACTGCTTTGCATACATATTCTCCAGAGTCAGAGAAAGTAATATTTGATAAGACAATTGATTCATCAGTAAGCGAGTGGTTTTTAAGCGATACTCTTCCTTGATATTCTCCTTGAACAGAAAATCCATATTCAGGATGATGAACAGCAATAGTCTGTGCACTCTTTCCATGTATCTTCTCCCAAGTAATTTGTGTTAATGTTTCATTTATATCAATTATGCATTTCAGTGTAACATCCTTCCCCCATACTGCTTTCACACGTGCATCAACAACTGGTCCAGCTAAGGCACCTAGGAGGGGAAAAAGAAACAGGTTTTAGTTTATCTATACCACAGAAGTATTACTTCAATAGAAAAAGTTGTTTTATTTAGACATCTAACCACATATTTTATTATTGTACAATTTTACCCATTAATGACCAATCTATACACACTTCCTGGGTTCATTTTCAGCATAAGGAACATACCATTAACAAATATGCAAGCTGATTAAGTCAAGGTGTTGGACAACAGATCTGAATCAAGCAGTCAACAATTGAAATTTTGTTAAACCTCCAAACTGACTGCTAAAGAGCCATTTGGAGAGCACACAGTCTTGACCAACTGAATTTAGAAGAGTAATGCTAAACATATGTACATACAACTTCATTGCATTAGCCATGTTGTGTGTGTGTGTGGGGGGGGGTGTTTTTTGGTGATATTTTTTCCAAAGTTTCCTGATTAAAATAGCAAATTGCGGTATTGTGTTTTTATTCTACATTCTTAATCCAAGTTCTCATTTGTATTAATTTTAAATTATTTAAAGTATACTAGGTAGATGATACAGGTGATCTAGTGCCAGCAGATGCAGCTACAGTATTATTTCTAATTGGAAAAGTAGTCTATTTTAATTTCTGGAAAATATCTTGAACACCAAAATGCGGCGTTTTGTGTTTTAACCACCAAAAGGCAGTTAACGCCCAAAAGGCGATTTTCAACGGAAAAAAAAAAACACCCCTGTCTATGAGAGTGAGGGGCTCTCATTCTCTTGTCTGTTCTGAATAAAACAGGCCAATATGTTTACAAAACTATAACTGGCTTAATTAAAAGAATAAAAGGGTGAATGTAGGCAAGGTTCAAGTAGACAAAAAGTAGGCATTTGAAATAAAGATATTTATACCGCTTTTCAACGCAGTTCACAAATCTCAATGCAAAAACAAACTTGTCCCTTTACTCAGCTGCACTTCTATTGTTCGCCTCCAGGGGCATAACAGTAATGTGCTGTTAACTCAACAAGTGCTGGAATAAGAATGTGTATCATCTAAACCAGAAATTTGCAACCTTTTTCATTTCACAGCACACTGACAAGGTGTAAGTGCTAAGATTTTCAAGGCATTCCATCAGCCTTCTGACAATTGACATGCCACAGCATGCTGCTACTGGGGAGAGAGGGCTCACATCTGGCAATGACAGAAAAACCGTACCTCAGACTTCTGGACTTCCTCCTCAGGCATTGTCAGAGGCATGGTCTTGACCAAAGGGAAGGTGTGAGCAACCCAAAAGATTACTAAACTAGTAGTTCTTGCCTGGTCTATTTTCTACCAAAGTTGGGTGTCAGGAACACTGGCATTGCCAATACACATCATAGGTATAGCCTTTCCAGTGAACATGTAAATTACATAGAGCATGACAGCATGGCTGTCCAAGTTGCCCAATCAAAGCTAGTTTCATGATACACGTAAACAGAGGCTTGTAGGATGAAGGGTTCTAGCTTGCCATAATTTTTTTTTCTACTTTAATTTTTGGCATACCCTCTCACCCTAAGTTACAATGACACATGCATCATGTCCAGAATAGTTATGTCTCATCTATGTGCTGCATTTTGATTTCATTTTGTGTTTAGATGGCCAAAATATGCAAGACAGTATAAGCAGATGGGAATTTACAGTTTACCACAAAGCTACAATATCCACAATAAGCCAGAAGAACAGTTTTTCCTATTCCCAAATGGAAGTCTGGAAAAAAATCAGGCAAGAGGTATTACAAATTTCCTCTCAGTGAACAGTGACGAAATATTAGTAATAAACATCATTTCCAAGAATAACTTTATAATTATTTACATTGCTATTGTGCCAAATTTTGGTTACAACATGGCATAAAGCTGCATATCAAGTATTAATCATGTTTTGCCCATTTACTTAAAGTCATATTCTGGGAGATTTCCCTATAACTACCTGGCTATGCCAATCTCTGGGTAAATTCCTCATGCCAGCAGAGTTGGCATAAACGCAACCAGGTGGTAATCTGACGATTACAAAGGAGTAATCCAAATACCATCTATATTCAGAGCACTTTCCTACAGCCCAGCAGCAGTCCAAAATATTAACTTTCCTGTGTGTCAGGCTGGGACAGATCCATGATTGTCATGGCTGCCTTAGCCACACTGGAGATGAGACCCCTGGCATGAATGTTGGTTTCCCTTGCAAAAGTCTGCAATACTCTAATCCTATGCCCAAAACACTTCCAGGATGCCAGGTGGGGATGAGTTTGAGCAGGAGACTATGGTCTAGCAGCACATTCTCACTTTTGTTTTGAACTTCTAGGTTCATGAACAGGCATTCAGACCAGACAGTTGCAAGCCTCGTCTCTCACACCCCCAATCCTTTTTCCCCCCTACTTTCCTTTCTAGTTGGTGTTTTGCTCCCATTTTTTTCTTCTCTATCTCTTTGAGATGATTGCTATCTGCCTCTTCATGACAGCAATATATGTTTATATTTTTAAAACAGAGAGAAAGAGGAACACCCTTGTTTGGAAGAGAGTTGAGTGCTTTAATTGGTATTTTATATTTCAATTTTTAGTAGTTACAGGCATGCTTTGGTATCCACGGTTTCAGTTATCCACTGATACTAGGATGCCTATTAAAAAGACTGGGGAACATTAAATAATCTCTTTTTTTAACGTTGTTACAGCAAAGCCACCAATATTCCCCTATCTTTAAAAAGGCATCCCAGTATCCATGGTTTCAGGTATCCATGATGGGGTTCGGAAAGGAATCCCAGCAGATACCAGGGCACGCCTGTACTGTCTTTTGTTGGTTTTATTAGCTGGGTAGGTTATTTGAATCAAGCTTCAATAAGCTCCTGGGAGAGAACACACAAGGTTTGGCATGAAATGTCACCAGCATGCCAAAACTTAATTTCACATTTCAATATCACCCCTAGCTGGAGAGGCTGTGGATATTTTGAACCAGCACCTTGATGCACCTTGATCAGGATGACTAGACAATCCCTAGTCATGGCTGTGTATGCTTTGCCCAGCTTTGGCTGGTGCACCAGCTACATCAATTCACATCACAGTCACACTTTGCTTTGGTTGTCTATGTCTTAGTTGCAACTCATCATGATTACTGCAATACCCTATGTGGCTCCTGGCTCAAAGGACCATTACATCCAAAAGAATGCAATAGTGTGGATGTGAATGGAGATGAGCTATGGTCACATTAAAACCTGTTCTGACTGAATTGGCTGCCATCATATTTGCAGCTACAACTCAAGATGCTATTTTTGCATGTGGTCATGTCCGGAAAATCCATTTATTTTCTTTGTCTTTCCCAGGGTATGTTTAGTTGCTGATTTTGTTTCAATTCTCCCAATGAGTAGTTTTTAATGCTGTACTGTACTCATTTTTTATTTCTTGTTGAGTATTGTATTTTAAACCCTAATTTTTTGGGGGGGGTGTGTGTGTGTGTGATGCAGGATATAAACTGTGGAAATAAATTAAGCAAGCATCTGCCATTGTCATGGTTACCAACATGTTTGCTTCAACTATGAACTGAAGTGCTGACTTTGGACAGAGCTTCTTAAGGAGAAACTGAGCCTCCAGCTTTCTAAGCAACACGCCACCTCTTCTGTCTCAAGCTTTGCAATTCTTCACCAGTCTCTCCAGCTACCAAGAGCACACATACTGCCAGCAGATCGGCACTGTGCAACTCCAAAAACCTGTGCTCCTTCTGTGTACCTCAAAGTACTTGCTTTTAGAGTTAACTCAAATGAGGCCTTTCTTTGGTGAAATGATGGAGAAGGGTGGTAGAAAATACTCTGCAGAAAATATTCCATATTCAAGAATTCTTTTTCCTGTGGTGGAAAATTTTCCATTTCTAAAAATGTGTCCATTCATAAAATTATAAAAGAAATGTGCACATACATTGCCACTTAATTTTCAAAAGTTAAATTCTCTCTTTTCCCTTTAGTTTATATAAGGCAGCTATTTTCCTTCTTTTTCATCTCCCAGCACACTGAAAAGGCACTAAAATTTTCAATCATCAATTTTGGCTTGTTTTTTTTTTTTTTTTTTTTTTTAAACAATTGACAAGGCACACCATGCTTCCAGTAGAGGCTCACATTCCCCAATGGTCCTACAAATTAATTACCTTCTTCTAAACTCCTGCAGCAGTGCAACCTAAACTCCTATGAACCATTTGTAACATGCAAATATGCCGGGCAGACTAAAATCACTGCTCTATGGCATAGATTTAAACGCTTGACAAATTTGTTTTGGATCTGGAAGCCTGTCTCAAAATTTAAGAATCAAACATTTCCATTTCAGAATTTCAGTTTTCAGCATTTGTTTTATCAATAGCCAAAAAACTCTCATGCCACCAGTGAATAATAGAAATTAGATATCTATATATATAAAAACGGACGTGCGTGTGTGTGTATGTATGTTCCTTATACACGTCTCCGTCCCTTGACCCACGGCCACGAAACTTGGCACACACGTTCCTTGCAGCCTCGAAGGAATCACTGCGGGGGGGCAGACCCCCCTACAGCCCCCCGTTTTTCAGGGAGGGGGCCCGGATCATCAGGAACCAAGGGGATAGCATTGGGCTACAGGTCTGCTGCCACCCTGTGGTCACAGACGATTCTGCAGCTTATATAGGAGGGCTGCTGCACCAGAACAGAAAGCGAAACTAAATGCTTTGCCTGCGTTGCCTGACTGGCCCAGGGTGGAAAGAGCAGGATCCAGGGAGTTCCAGCACCCAGTCGGATCTGAGAGGGGCCTATGTCCAGGGAGCTCACTGTTTCTCACTCTGCCTGTTTCTCATACTGCCACATGAGGATAGCAGGGCTGTCCTGCTACAGGACCTGCAGACAGTAAGTGGGACCTTCATATTGCTCTCTTAGTTGATGGTGTCCCTGTTTCCTCATGCATTTCACAGTGATAGTGTGCATTGTGGGTTCCAGGTCATCAATACTGTTTTATTTCAGGGACGGGTTCTATATGTCTATATATGGATCTCACTATGTCATGCTTTTGAGGGAGGTTTGCAGATTTGTGTGTATGTTCCACCATTACTCTGGAATGCCTGGAACGATGTGCACCACACGTGGTACACTCCTTCCTTACGATCTGGACAGATATACTGTGGGGGTAGGGCCCCCCTTACACCCCCAGAGGTGGGGGTACACTGCAGAACAAACTCATTCCTCCTCCTAATAGAGCCTGGGGCTAATGTCTGCCCCCGGGCAACGCCGGGTCACAAAAAGCTAGTTACATATAAACAAGCAGAGAGAAGAACTTCATGGACATTTAATGTTACACAAAACATTCTGACGTGAAACAAATGTGTTTTTCGCTCACTTCTGCGACTACTTTGCATTTTTTCGATTCCCATCTGTTGCTGCATGCTTCATATTTACAATACAGTATTCACCAATAAAACAGTGCATCAACTCACAGAATCACACCCATGAGACTAAAACATAGTGCATCTATGGGTGCACATTTACGTGAATTCTCAATTCAGTCCACAAACCAATTACTGTACCACATGCAAACATGTACCCACCAATTATTATACACATGATCACAAACATCACTAAACAAGAATTCAACATTCAGATTCATTGCTGGAAATGAGCAACTGAATGATGCAATTGCTGCTGTTCATGTTTTACTATCACAATAACTCAAAAAAGAAATGAATAGTTATTGTCAAAAGTACCAAGCACCAAAATGAAATTTCTAGGTGCCATGGCAACCTGGCATCTGGGATTTGTCAAGTCCTGGTATAAGGAAGTGTATACTACTGACTTGTCTTAAGAGATTTACCAATTCTTCAATAAAGCTTTGGATTATTTTGAATTTTTTGTAACATGCATTGAAAGTATTTTGTGTGTGTTTTGTAATCAAATTCATCAGTTCAAATACTTGAGGAATCTTAATAGTCGCTAAAAATATTTTATATAGCACATAAGATTAGAACAGTATGCTATTTAGTAAATAGTCCAATACATCGTCCCACATCACTTGTCTCATAGCAACTGCTGCTACTTAGTCCAAGCAAAAAATCTGACCACAAGTCTTAATGTCACATCTAGTATTCACAGCTGCTCCACTATCTAAAGGTATTTTTGCTTTATGAAATGCACTGGAGGGAAAAAAAAACCTGGAATACCTATTGCTAGTTCATTTAACACTAGAACCAGAAGTACAATATAGCTAAAAATAGACAATTCTAACTCTACTTCATCCTTTTGGTATCCAAGTTGATTGGCCACAAGCAATTAGAAAAGTTCTGTGCAATTTGGGAATACCATCTTGAATATAGTTTACCAGGCTAGGTAGATTTCCTGATGTTGCTACCTGCCTAAGATTACATGAATAGGAGGGTTGTCAAGCTCATGGCACAATGCTACTTGCCCAGATCTGCTGCACAACTACTCAGTAAGAATGTGAGCATCAGAAAATACATACCCTTGTAATTCCATATTTGTTAGCTCTACATGGAAACAGAGAACACAATAGCCCCCTGATCAAATAATGCTATTCCTTGTTCTAAATAAGTTCATAATTAGTTGCATTGGTCCAACTCTTCCAAAATTATGAGTGCAAAGAAATTTAGAGACAATGTTTACAGGCCCTAGAACTTATTTTGAACAAAAATCAGTTTGTGATCTCAACGGAAAGCAGCATTATGTGATTCGAAGTATGAAATCATTGACATAACTGTGGTTGGAAATATTTGAAAGTTGAGAGATTTAGATGTTAACTATGAACTTGAGTAACTGACATCAAATACCAAAGAACTATAAAACTCAAGGCTGGAAAATCACCATGACAACAGAAAACCTGGTTTGGCACCTAAGCAATTACTGCCTATTGGCTTCCTGGAATCTTGTCTACTGCAGACATACAAAGGTAACTCTGTTGATAAACTTCAAAGAGGGATCTAGGCCCATCCTGGCTTACAGGCCAGCCAAAGAGAGTTTGGCCCAATATTTAGCCAAAGTGGTCAATACCACTTAAAAGAAGTCAGTTCATTATTAAAGAAATCCTCATTGGACTCCACAGTTCTTAATTATTGGTCAGACTCAAATTCTTCAGCAAATTGAGCAAGTGGTAAGATCCAAGTGCTTATAGAAGAGATTATCCACATTCTTTTCAATTTGGCTCCCAGAATGAATATGGGATGAGCAACAGCCTTCGTCAATAACTTGTGTGGGCCAATACACAAGACAAAAGATAGTTGAATAGACAATTCTCAGTCCTGTTGGACCTCTCAGGGGCCTTTGGTACCATGGATTTCTCAGCTACTCAGCTGGGAGGAAATTGGAAAAAACATGTTGCAATCATTTCTGGTCTACTGTATGACCTTTGGCTGGGAGCAATGGTTCTCAAACTGTGAGTCAGGAGCTACCTGTAGGTCACAACCAGCGGCGTCATGCAGCCGGAACGCTGGGCGGGAGGAACGGGTGAGCGGCAGCCCGCCCGTTGCGTACCACTCCGTTTTGTTGTCTTCCCCGCCCCCGCGGGGAATGGGGCTGCCGCTCACCTGTTCCTCCCGCCCAGCATTCCGGCTGCATGACGCTGCTGGTCACAACCCAATTTTTAGTGGGTCGCAAAACTGACAAGTAAAAGGTACTGAGTCCTATGGAAACCAAAATATAGCAGCATGTGTGCATTTACTTGCAATTGGCAAACATACCTTGGTCCACTGCAAAGGTCAGGGTGCGGAGAATGCAACTCCACCAGTATGATCCTGATTTGATGAAAGTAGTGCTCAACAAAAGCTCCAGAAGGCAGTTCCCCCACCACCACCATAGTAAAAAAGATAAAAACAGAGGTGGTGCTGGTAAAGTAAACTTTTTTGCTTAAAGTCTTAAAAAGCTCAGTACAGGCCCAGTAAAGCACCATTTTTAAAAAGTGGGTCCCAGTGCTAAAACGTCTGGGAAGCACTGGCTTAGGGCATTCTTAAGAGTTCCATCTTATCTGCCATGCTATTGAACACTTTCATGAACCCACTAAGAAAGGTTATGAATTTAAAGTATGGTGGCACAGCTTATTCTCACTATTTTTTACCCTGGAGGTTCAGGTGACCAGCAGTGCCTTTTTCTAATGTAGGTTAGCACACCAGCTGCAGTCCTTCCTGTTGAAATTCAACCTGGCAACAGTCATGCATACATTTGTAATGTCCAGATTAGATTAATCGTCCCCCCCAAAAAAAAAATCACTATCGCACTGCCTTTAAAGAGTATGATGGGTACTCCTTAACCACAGATGCCTCCCCACACTTCAGAAGGCCTTCAAAACACAACCAGAAGTGACTTCTGGTTTGCATCTGCAAAGCATCCAGGAGTGTTTTGAGGCGCTGGGAGGCTTGCGGCCCCCCCCGTGAACCCCCCCCCCCCCCACATACACGAGTCAGAAACCTTCCTGGGCACAAAATGCAAGCGGCAACTAGTTGCATCCTGGAGGCCTTCTGAGGAGGCAGGGAGGCCCATGAAATCTGGCGCAACCTCCAATAAGTCAGTGCAGCACCATGACCCTGACCCCACTGGGAATCCAGCATCAGCAGAATTTATTGTCCAAGGGGATTTGGAGAATGAAATCCTGTGGATAACGAATGCCCACTGTATTTGAAAACTTCAACTGGTATAAAATGAAGTGGCACAACTCTAATAGAAACTTGGACAGAGATCAAGTATAAATTTAACATCAAGTCATCTTCCAATTCACTTCTGATGTGAATCAGACTGATACATAGGAGGGAGTCTTTTTAGTCATTTTAACCATGCTCTCCAACTTTTGCCCAAGAAACACCCTTTGTCTTCCCTCATTATGACAGGACTTTATTTCAGACTACATTTGGTAGTAAGGTCCGCATATTTTGTTGACTTTCATAACCAATCAAGAACAGCACCAATCTCCAAAGGAGCACCAAGTGCCCCAAATACATACTTCCAAACCAAGCCCCCTTTTTCAGGTGGAATCATCTCCAAGATTGTACTGCAGGCACCCCCTAAGTATCTCTGAAGCGCAAATGCAGAAAATTGCCACCCAAAGCTCAAAGGTTCAGACAAAGGTTGAACTTGGCAGGCATGCTCACTATTTCATAATGAGCAAAATCATGTGTGATCTCTAGTGCTGGGGTAACTCAATCAGTATGATATTGCTGTTTCTTGTTCTTATTGCTGGTTCTATTTGGTATTCTCTTTGCTTTTTAACAATTGATGTTTTGTATATTAAAAACCAAAAGTAAAAATGAAATACATCATTTATTTATTTATTTATTTTTTGAAGAATTTATACCCCTCCTTTCCCATGCCGAAGCAAATGCCCAAGGTGGCTTACAGAGAACAAAACAAAGTACAATACAACCCCAATAAGTAGAATAAGTTTTTTTAAAAGAAAATCAAAACTGAATATTAAACATTTTAACGTGAACACGGAAAATGTTCAAAAATTAGAGCTAGACCCAGTTCTCCTCATCAGGTCCTATAGAGGGTGGAGATACAATTGACCAGGGGAGTAAACAAACTATGATAGTATAACTGAGGGATAATTCTATAAGTCACCTGGAAAGCTTTGTTTGAACAGAGATATGGAATGTAAAATATTTTAAAATAAAATTGTTCTATACAGTTCCCATCTACTAAAATGTACAGTTGTGCATGCATCTGTTCCATGAACAGATTCAACTGAATGTACATAATGAATAGGGCTTCTTGCCATGATCTTGCCCACTACCACCACACAAGTTCACTTATGTTGATTATGCTGTGATAACAGAACTTCAGACCTCATAGTCACCAAAGGATTCCAATTTCAGCTATAAGCATTCTACCGAAGAGTGAAAGTATCTCACCTTTCTGCCACTATATAGTTGATTTTGAACAGATAAATTACCTCAGACAAGAAACCCATTTCTAATGCTTTGTCAAAGCTAAATATGAAAGATACATAAAAGATAGACTCTTACTTACAAGTGTTGAACAATGTAGAACACCAAAATGATTGCATTCCAATAGTATTGGTTTTTAACAGCCCAGTCTCAAAAGTAATGTAATAATATGCAATCTGATGAACATCTGAATGACATTCCCAGAGTATACCTTTTGGCCCTGTTCAATGGACTACTAACTAAAGGCCAAATCCTATCCAATTTCCAGGGCTGGTGCAGCCATACTAATGGGGCATGTGCTGCATCCTACAGTAAGGGGCGGTCTGATAGACCTCCTTCAGGTAAGGGAACGTTTGTTCCCTTTCCTGAAGAATGCATTGCAGTTGTACTGGCACTGGAAAGTTGGATAGGGTTGGGCCCTAAAACAATCTAATAAAATTTCAGCAACATAAATACTATCAATAAATAAAAATTCAATGAAGAAAACTAATAGAATAAAAGAAACTGCCAACAAAAGCTCAAGGTAAATAAAACAAATGTTTCCATTGCCCACCTAAAGCAAACAGCACCATACCAGTTGAGTCTGAAAAGGAAATGTATTTCAGTGCTGGGGGCTGCCACTGACATGCACAGGCATGTCCCGGCATTCATTGGGGTTCCATTCCACAGTGGAGACCTGAAACCGTGGATACTGAGGACACCTTTTTAAAGATAGGAGAACGTCAGTGGTTTTGCTGCAACAAGGTAAAAAAAAAAGATTTCTTCAATGTTTTCTGTCTTTTTAATAGGCATCCCAGTATCCATGGTATCTGTGGATAACAAACTGTGGACAAGGGAGCCCGTCTGTATTCCCACCATAACTCTCTGACATCAGAAGGACACAAAGGACCTCTAATGACAAAATCAGAGTAAGAGCAGATTGGTGCAGGAGACTTTCCTTGAAGTATTCTAGACCCAAGCCATATAGGGCGTTATAGGAAATAACCACCAATTAGACTCTGAAACATAAAAGAAGCCAATGTATATAACATAGTACAGGAAAAATGTGTTCTGTTGGGTGCTCATAAGCACCCTTGCAGCTGCATCTGATTCAAAGTATTATATTTGGAGTAGCAAAACTGTTCCTCAACAATGAAGAAAGCTCCACTTTCACTCACAAATATCAAAAGATGCTGTACTTTGTTGTCTTCTCTGTCAACATGAAGAAAAAGCGCAAAATACAGCTCTAGAACAGTTTGCCCCCCCCCATCTATAGGTCAAAAATATTCTGCCGCCTAGCATAAGAATTCAAGAGTCCTTTCTGGAAGATACAGAGGAGAGAAAAGTCTCAAATAGATGCTCAAAAGCAAAAGATTCTCAACGTAGTCAAGAAATAATTTCATACATTTAGAAATAGATAATTCCGTAATTTATACACTAATCAGAACAACATTGAAATTATCTCAAAATTGGTAACTAGAACAAATAAAGATAAAACCAAGGATCCATACATAGAAGGATACGTAACTTAGTCAAGCATCATGTACCCTACCAATATGTGCACACAACTTCAAACTGCCTCCCAAACACAAATACAGGTACAAGGGAGTAGCAACAGGATGCAGGCATCTTGTTGTCTTGTGTGCCCCCTAAGGCATCTGGTGGGCAACTGTGATATATAGGAAGCTGGACTAGATGGACCTTTTATTTGGTCTGATCTAGCAGGGCTCTTCTTATGTTCTTAAACTGCCTCCAAAGCCAACTCCCAACACGATAATCTCCTTCCAAGCCCAGTGCCACTTATTATGTACAGAATTTTGAAGTGCCACTCCACCTTAACAAACTTTTAGCAATTACCACTATAACTAAATAGAACCTGCATGCTTAAGGGCAGTATATATGAGAGTGCCAGAAGGTACAAGAGCAAGTAGGCTACCTCAGAATGCCAGATGCAAGGGATGGAAAATGAGATGCAAGTATCTTGTTGTCTTGTGTGTTTCCTGAGGCATCTGGTGGGTCATTGCGGAATATAGGAAGCTGGCCTAAGTTGGTCATTGGCCTGATCCTGTGGGGTTCTTCTTATGTTAAATATAGAAGTGCTGTTGTCTTAGGAAAACCCCAAATAGATGACCGACTGCTGATGAGCCAAGAAAGGTGGCCTGCATGGACCTTTAGTGCATCCATGAATGACCCATTCTGAAGTCCATATAACCATATAAAGAATGCGCCCACCACAGCATTAGAAACTTGAGGATGTGCTTTGCAAGGTGTAGCAAAGAAATCAAGCAACCCGTAAATTGCTGTGGTGTTATCTTCGTTATTATTTAAATGTTTTTCAAAATTATATGGCAACTTTGCACATGCCTCTCAGAAAGTGTCTGTGCACTACGCGTGCTGTGAGTTGGCCACCCCTGGTTTACACACTGAATACTTAAAGCTTGGACAAGATTAGAATTAAGAAGAATCTGCCAGAACCCAACAAGCCCTTTCCTAGTTTCCATGAAAATCTGTTCTGCAGAACAAAGTCTTCCATCTGATTTCTTGGTGTTGGATTTTGGTGGCTTTCAAGCTCCAAAGCAACTCGCTCTCAACTCTCTCCCTGACGATATAAAACTTTTTGTAGTGCAAAAAGAAGATGCAAATTAACATAGCATTTTTTGGACATCAGCAAGGTTTGCAATTGGTCCTATGCAATATTTTTCTAAAAGGCCTTTAAAAACCATATGCTTTGTGCTTTTTCAAGGTTGGCACATGGCAAGAACATGAATTCCAGCATCCATGCCAATTCTGTTTTGGACAGAACTGTTCTGTGTTACGTGCACTAGCCCAGTCTCATAAACAAGGGCTAAACTTGGCGCCACTATCACTGAAAATGAAGCACCGACATTCAACAACCACCCAGAGAAGAGAGCAAGTTTTCACCAAAACTTCTATATAATGGGGAAAATACTGGTAAAGTTTAAAGTGTTTTCAAGTCTGTGCTGCAAAGGATGTGGACCATTATACTATGCATGTCCTTCAAAAGAACAACATTTAAGAATGAGACACTAGCAGTAAAATTCAATAAAACTGAAATAAGTGTTATAAAGCATTTCATGCCTTCAGCAGGTTACACAACACGACAGTCCGTGCAATCAATGAACAGCTGTTTGAGCACAACACACCCAGATCAAACATGTTTTTTTAATACATGGTATCAGCACAGAGAATGCACAGAAAATTTTCCCTTATAAAATCTATTGAGAAATGGTACACAGACAATGCTTTTTAAGATGTAATCCTTTGAACTAGGTTTTGATGTGCCAAACTTGTTCCATATTACTACTTTAGCGTATTTTAACCAAATCCAACTCTTAGAAGACTCCAGAGCAACTGCAGATACTGAAGTTGGCCCATTGCCTTTTGAAGGATAGTTTACTAACACCTCTGTCAAAACACACCTTATCCTCCAAGTCTAAATCACAATAATTAAGAGAAAATGGAAGGAGTGCAAGCACTACATCCAATCTGTTCCTTGACTGAACAGATACAGACACTTCAACTAGGTTCGTAATGCAGTAGCCTTGAGCTAAACAGTTTTCCATCTCCCTAATATATCCCCACACACCACCCCTGGCTTGATATTTTATATGCAAGGACCTCACATCTCCCCTCACTTCCAGGGTCCAGGATACTAACAAGGCAAAACAAGAAGGATGTGACTATATACAGTATGAGCCTACTGAAAGACACAGAGGCTACAAGCTGGTGCACACTTACTTGAAAATTGAAAATAAACACGTATGAACATAGTGATGCCTACTTTTGAGCAAGGCTACATAGACTGCACAAGAACAAAAGACACTACTGAACTGACACACAAGTCTGGATGCTGTTTTCATTCCCCACACAAACCTACTTCCATTCCTTCAAAAACAAAACTGCAGTGCTAATATTTATTTCTTGGGTCCACCAACAGCTCTGCTACTTCTAACGTGGTAATTTCCTTTTATTTCTACACAAGTCCAGTCACATGAATTGCCCAAGACCTGGTCCTTAGGACTAGGGAGATGGGAGAAGAAAGGAAAAACCTAATTGATTAGAGAGACTGCAAGGAACAGCTCAAAAGGTGCCATTCGCACATACTCGCATTTGCTTTAGCACCTGCTGCTCAACATCAGACTGGCTATTAGCCAATTCGAGCCAAGCACACCAGTTGGTTTTGCAGAAGGAGTTTCTTCCCCTCCCTGAAAAGGATGCAGGAGCCGGGGAGGGAATGCGTTTAAAAGGGCGGCGACCTGCTTCATAATGACATCCGCCTGTCCTCCCCACAAATCACGGCTGCCCCGTCATCAACCTAGACAGAGCGGAGACAGCAGAAGGCAGCCTCCAGCCAGCCACCCCTGCCCATCACAGCTCCCAGAATGCTGGACGTAACGGTCTAGGCGGAGGCGGCGGCTCCGAGTGACAAGTGGAATCCCAACAGCTCCAACTCCCAGCAACAGCGTCGACAACAAACGACAACAAGGCGGCGGGGCACACACACGTTTCGCTGCCGCCGCCGCTTCGCACAGGCACACACCACCAAGACGCACTTGCATATACTGTATAAAACATGTCTCTCTCTCTCTCTCTCTCTCTCTCTCTCTCACACTCACACACACACACCCTCAGAGATGTGCCCAGAGACTCACGGGCGGCTCAGCCCATTCGCCGCTAACATGCAGCCTTTTGCAGAGTCGCCTACGTAGAAAAATTATTAATACATAATAATTGTAATAAAGAAAAAAAAGACCGGGGGGGGGCGGTAGCTACAGCTTCTTACTTGTCTGCAAGAGTGTCCCGCAGTACTTTCGCTTATTACTTTGCGCTTTTCTGCTCACCTCCAAGAGCGGGGGGGGGGGAGCCGGGGGGGGGAGGTGGAGGGCGACAATTGAGATCCACACGGGGAAACACACCCACCAAGCCCCGCAACTGCCCCTTCCTTGTCCACCCCCACCCCCCGCTCGGCTTCCGACTCCGTTCCCCCAGCACTCCGCCCGGCTTTCGACTCTGCAAGGACACCCCTCCACCCATTTAAAAAGTACCCCAGCCAATCACCGGCGCGCCCCACAAGCAGCCGCCCCTCCACACAGTCGGGAGCGTGTAACGCGATTCTGCAAGTGTGCCTTATTGCATTATATTACACTGCGAGTCGAAAACGAAAGAATGGGGGGGGCGGTGTTTAGAGAAGGGGGCGAGTTCCGCTGCCCCCTCCCGGTCTTTCGATCCCGGCCCCAGGCAGGCAGGCAGGCAGGCAGGCGGGGGTGGGGGGAGGCGAGGCAGGCGCTGAGGCTTCTCCCCCACCCTGGATGGCCGGCCAGGGACTCCCGCGCGCGAGCCTCCGCTCCTCCGCCGGGCCCACCCCCACCCCCTTCCCGACACAAACTTCTCTCAGAGCGCGACAGAGAAGTTTCCCCAAAGTCCCGCCCGCCGCCGCCGCTTCTCCCTCGCCCGCGCTCCGTCCCTCCCACAGCTGCGGCCCCGACCTCCGACAGGCACGCTGGTGCGGTCCGAGGAGCCGCCGCCCCCCTCCCCGAAAAGTTTCCCCGCCACTCACCGCAGCAGAGGCAAGAGAGGAGCAAGCCTAGCAACAGCCAGCCGGGCATAGCCGGGCGGCGGCAACGGCAGCAGCAGCGCCGGGGCGCCGAGGAGGAGAAGGAGGGTAGAAAGTGGTGCTGGTGGTGGCGGCCGCCGAGAGGAGCGGGTGGCGGGGCGGCCGCCGCGATGGACCCGGCCATGCTGGAGGCTCCGCTCCCAGCCGCCGCCGCTACGACGGCCGAGCGCTCCCTCCGCAACCGCCGCCGCCTCCTTCTCTTCCCAGCGCCGGGTCCGTGTGTCGCTGTGTGGAGAGGCGCCGCCGCGCCCGCCGCCCCCCCCTCCCTCCAAGGGAACGGGACGGACCATCCCGCCTCTCAGAGGAGGGGAGACACGATAGCGTTACTCCACCACCCCTCCGTAAGCATCCGCGGCCCGCAACTCCTTCCTTCCTGTCGCCTTCTCCCAAAGCCGCAACAGTCCCCGTTGGGAGTGATGCGACATATCCTGCGAAGCTGGGCGGCTTGGAGAAAAAAGGATGTCAATGTGTCCTCTTCTTCCCCCCCCCGTGAGAGTTATTGGTAGGTCCCGCTCCTCCCCCTCCCCTTCCCCACTTGCAGCTTCCCGAGGAGGAGGGGGCGGAATCAGCGCCTCTCATTCCGTGCTTCTTACACTTTAAATTTCTGTTCTTGCTCCGTTGTGTTTCTTCTTTTGCTCTGTCCGTTGTTTGAAACCAAAAATCATTTCTCGCCCCCTTGGTAATTTTCCTCCCCACTCTTTCTGCCCTTCCCACTCCGTTTCTACTTATTTGCCCTTATCTTCTTCCTAATTTATTCTGGCGGGGGGCTAATAGTAACCTAAGCCCCTCCTGCCTCGGGGACGAGTAAACCCTTTGGTCACTCCGTACGTTCTCCAGCCCACTCTTTCTCAGTCCGCGCTAGGACCCTTCAAGAATCTGTGTTCTCTCCGATAAGCTGAAAGAGGTACTCAGTTCAAACGCTGCCAGAGAGAAGTCCTCTACAGGAGCTCGCCAACTAAACCATGGGGAGGGGGGGGAGGGGAGGGGGACCACCCTTCATCATCTTCATCAACCTCAGTCGTGGCGTGGCTTCAAATGACCCCCTGAAATCAGGAGTGCTTAACAACGCAGCAGGTGACCGTTAACATCAGAAGGAATTTTTCCAACCCATCTCCTTGAAAATTGTTGCTAGAAACCGTCAAGGAAAAATTGGAATTACAGTGTTTTCGGTCGCGGCTAGAAAGGACAAACATTCTGGAAGCGGGGCAAAGGATACCGTCTACCTGACGAAGTTAGACGAAGCAATCGACTTCTGGAGCATTAAATACTTGTTCATCTGCATCTTTAATTGCTAGTGAAAGGTTCCAGCTGTACAATTCCTGCAGTTGCAATTGTTGCAGTTTTGTAGCCCCTCAAACGGGGGGGGGGCGCGGTGGGGAGAGAGAATAATACAGGTAGTGACAGTGCAAGCTTCTCTATCCATGCACTGTCACTTTCGTCTACAAGGGAGAGGAGATAGTTCTTTCCCTGATTAATCTGAGTACCACCTAGTGCCTCTTGCTATAGTTCTTTTTATGCAATGGACTTTTTGTCTTCTACCAATAGGACTGTAACAAAACTCAATTTGCACAGTCCATTAAAGATTTGGGATGGAAGCAAGCGTCAATCACAGTTGCACTGTGGAAAGAAATTAGAACTGGTACCAGTGAAAAGCAGCAGATCAAGTTTCAAATCCTCTTAGCCAATCAGATCTCTTTAGCAAATAATAGACTTGGAGATGAAGGAACTATGGAGGGATGTTTATGAACATGTCTTGTGTGCAATACAGAGATGCTAGCATATGTCCAGAGCCTGATTTTGCAGTGCTGACTCTATCAAGGGTGGTGCTTTTGACATCCATTTTTTAAAAATTTGTTTCTTAGTTTTTGTGTCTAGGAACTTGCAAACATACAATACCAAGAACAAAGAACAAACAAGATATAATAGCTTTCAGTTGCTTAGTCAATTACATAATCAATAATAAGAAATAACATAGAGCTGTGCATTTTATTGAGGCCACTGGAAGAAAAATAATGGTGTAAGTCCATTATCGGTGCTTTTACTTTGGATGTGGGTCTAGAGAAGTGTGAGAACAAGTCTAAAGAAGAAAAATAATTTACAGTATATACACTTTATATGTAAAACTATATGTCCCATAATAATGTCTTTTCTGTATGGTTTTAGTGTGTTATAGTTACTCTGGAAGGAAAAGGGCTAAATTCTGTTATATGAACATGTTTTGTTTAATTACCATATGTAGTTTTTTTCTAACAATGTACAGTCAAGCTTGGGATTATGTTACATTTATGTGCCATTGGAGTTTTATATATTAATGTAAAACGTGTGTGTGTGTGTGTGTGTGTGTGTGTGCCGGTTGAGACTTGTCTCCTGAAAACTGTTTAACACATACTAGAAACACTTGCCTGCTGGATTTCTAGAGTGAAAGAGAGAAATAAGTGTGTTTTCAAGACTGAGAATTTTGCCTATTGTGTGTTACTGCCTGCAGACTTCATAGCTATTATTACCAAGTGTCTGACCATCTTGGTAAACTCATTTTTTTAAAAATTGAGAATAGAGGGTACATGCTGCTTCTATCTCATTTTCAGCCTGGATCTGAACACAGTTATTCTGAAAGGCTCACAAATTCAGTCATGCTGCCTAGTTATGGTATTTTCAATTGTAGGTCTAAAAACTGTCATTCCACGTATTCATGAATGAAAGGTCCAGAAGTGACTATTCACTTTGTTCGGCATCAGGCAGCCCAATCCAATACTGGGGCAGTGCCAGCAGTCTGAGCGCTGCCTTGGCAACGGTTGTTGCAACTGCAGTGGCATCAGCGGAAAGGACAGCACCACTTGGCACTGGGCCTCTGTGCTGGCAGGAGACATGGAGGAGCACACAATGGGAAGTTTCTCTGCAAAATGGTGGGATGGTGTTTCTGGGTGGGGAAGGTGGGAAGGGTGTGAAACTGGACAGGGGAAGGTTGGGCTGAGGCTGGTTTAGGTCTTGGACAGGGTTGGAATGGTGGCAAAGGCTGCCACCAAATCCTATTTCCCCGAGCCACGGAGTCTGACATGGGTCTCCTTGGTTCTGCACCAGCTAAATAGCAGACCCACTGGGGCCGCAAGAGCGCTACATGGCATAAGGGAACTGAAACGGTGGCCATTTCAGCATGGCTATATTGCCTGGCACCAGATAAGCATAGGATTGGGCCCTAATACCATATTCCTCTGCCATCAGAGGTTCAGTTAGGCAGTGGTTCCCAAACTGTGAGGCACAGCCCCAAAGGGAGTCATGGGGTACTTACAGGGGAGTCATGGGATGTCCCTGTTCCCAGGTGCCGCCATCTTGGATTGCGCAAGATCTTGCACTATTCTCTCAAGATCTCACTAGAAGAGCATAAGATCTCACCCAATCCAAGATGGCGGCGCCTGGGAAGAGGACACTGTGGAAAAAGGGAGCTGTGATGCCTGTCAGTTTGGGACCAAAGAGGATAACAGGACAGGACAGGATAAATACAGCCCCAAGGTTGTAGAATTCCCTGCCCATGGAGAGGCTCATTTGGCCCTCTCACTGTTGATATTTCAGCACCAGGTGAAGACTTTTTGTGTTTCACTTGGCATTTCAGCTATTTGATTATCCCCTGCTGTGTTGGGTTTTGTATCCCTGTTGCTCTTTGCCTTGTTTTCATCCATTTAGTTTTAATAGTTTCTTTAACATTTTTAATATATTGAGATGTAAAAATGGTTTAATTTTGTGTTTTGGCCCTAATGGCCAAAAGGCGGGTTGAAAAATGTGTAAATGATAAAGTGAAATAACCCTGAACCCCGAATGGCCCTGCTGAGCCAAGAGACAGTACACCTCTATACAAT
Organism: Lerista edwardsae; assembly: GCA_029204185.1. Classification (NCBI taxonomy): domain Eukaryota; kingdom Metazoa; phylum Chordata; class Lepidosauria; order Squamata; family Scincidae; genus Lerista; species Lerista edwardsae. The sequence goes on along the minus strand of JAJKFI010000027.1, from coordinate 5,028,961 downwards.
AAACACCAGGTGCTTATGACAAACAGAGGGCGGGCTGTTGCCTTCATGTCCTGCTTATAAGCTTCCCAGAGGCATCCAAGGGGTCCTGCTTGGAAACAGGCTGTTGGACAAGTAGACTACCCACAGTGGGTCTCCTAATCTTACATATGTCAGATTCTGGAACTCCTGGCAATTCTGTCAAAATTCTGACTCATAGTAGAGAACACAAAGACACTGTAGGTAGTCAAGGAAAAAAAAAATCTCTCCTAGCAAGAGCAGCTGAAGACCAAACTCCATAATTCCTTCCTGCCTGTGTAGATCATGCTGTGCTTGAAGGGCAAAAGGTGGAGTGTTAAGAGACTGCAGAGAAGTCTGTGGAGTGAAGTGCTGGGGTGATTCGCAGTGATTTTGGGTTGCAGCATAAGTTGCAAACCATGGGGTAGCTATAAATTGGAGGACTGTGCTCTGCCAATATTTACTTCCTTTGCCAATACTATTCTTTCTGCCCTGCAGCTCCTGCTATGATTTAAAGTACATATCCCGTTGACACACGGGTATAGATTTTAAATTCAAATCAGATAAAATATGTTTTAAAACTATGGATTAAAGTCTAGTTTAAGTGCCAAAGTTGCCTTTTATTTATTTTTTTCTCTTTAGTGAACTCTTACTGTAAGAGTCTGTCTCCATATTCAGTGATCTAGCCCACTGGATTTTAGAGGCCCTAAAGCAGCGATTCCAACCTCTTTGAAATCTCACAGTGCACTGACAAGGTGCTAAAATTGTCAAGCTTTTTTGACAATTGACAAGACACACCGCCTTGCTGACAGGGGGCTTGTATCCCCAGTGGCACTACTAATAAGTGACACTCCCCCAAATTCCTACAGCACACCTGCAGACCATCCGTGGGCCAAGGCACACCAATGTGCTGTGGCAAAGTGGTTGAAAATGCTGCCTGCTTTAGGAAGGCCAAGGCTAGATTATTGGGCAGCAGTGCTCCCCCACAAGCAGCGAGTTCTTTAACCCTTGATGCACATAGCCTAATCTTCCCTGTCAGTTTCACAAACCACCCAATGGTGGGTCCCAGACACCAAGTTTGGGAACAGGTCAGTTAGCTCTTTTGAGACTGTGGGCTCAATCCTATCCAACTTTCCAGCACCAATGTAGTCATAATGCAGCCCTGAGGGAAGGGAACAAATGTTCCCTTACAAATGTTCCATCAGCGCTGGAAAGTTGGATAGGATTGGGCCCTCCATCAGTTCAAATTATATGTGGAAATAGCATGGGTGAAAGAAAGAAATAGAGGCCAAAATGGGGGCAGTGCCTGGTGGTTATTGACTGGCACTCCATGCTCTACTCTCAACTCACTCTTCTACTGGGGAGGTTGGGAAAATGCTATCACCACTCAAGAAGCCCAGACAGAAAGAAGCTGCTTTGAGAAAACCACTCTGTCAGACTAACAGAGTCCTAAAATTGTCGGGGGTCTCCTTTTAAAGCTAGTCAGTGGTAGAATGTGACAGTTTGAGAGAGATGGCAAACCTGCTTCTTCCTAAGTGGACTGAGACCAGGCAGGTAGAGCAATAAAAAATACAAGGAAATTCTTAAAAGAGAGAGGGTGCAATCTACAGAGGCGGATCTACAGGGAGGGCAAAGCTCTAAGTGTTGCAAGAAGCCTTACCCTGTCATGTAAATCCCTCCTCTCCCTTGCTGCTGTAGCCAGTAAGCAAGATGTTGCTTTTCCCTGTGAGGATTGGCTAAAACGGTGCAGGAGAGGAGTGATTTCCACTGCAAGGTAAGGCTTCTTGCAAAACTTAGAGCTTTGCCCTCCCTTAGATCTGCCTCTGCAATCCTAACCAACTTTCCAGCACCGGTGTAGAGGCAATGCAGCTTTGAGGTTAAGGCCTTAGCTTGGGGAGACCTCAGTGACTACCACTCCACTGCACATTGCAGCACATGCCCCATTGGCGCAGCTGTGTCAGTGCTGGAAAGCAGGTTAGGATTGCGCCCTGAGGAATTGAAACAATCAATAGAAAAAGGCAATAAAGCACAGATCACTTGGCAAAAAGAGAAAAGGGGGGCATTGGCAAGGAGGTTCAAGGTTCAAGGACAAGATGAAAATAAAACACATCCCTAACTCTTCCCTACGTCAATTACTTCGGTAATTTCAGGGTTCAAGTCCCAAGTGTTTGCAGGCTCTACTTACAAGGTGAGTTGTAAAGAAACTGCTTCTCCCTTGGAACGGCTTGGATTGGAATGATAAAGCATTGGATGGTAAGCTTCTGGAAGTAACAACAGACAGATGGTTGATGGTACTTGAGTGAGAGACAAGACAAATTGGAATGGAGAAGCTAAGCATCAAAAGCACTTTGTGGAGTCTAAGGCCACATTTTGGAAAACTGATGTAGCCTCTTATTGCTTGGAAAAAAATGTCTATCTCAAACTCAACCTGTATGTTTGTAAAGAATGCAAATATTTGTTGTTGTTGTTGTTGTTCAATCGCTAAGTCATGTCCAACTCTTCGCGACCCCATGGACACAGCACGCCAGGCCTCCCTGTCCTCCACTAGCTTCCGGAGTTCGCCCAATTTCACATTCATCGCTTCGGTGACACTGTCTAACCATCTCATCCTCTGCCGCCCCTTTCTCCTTTTGCCTTCAATCTTTCCCAGCATGAGGGTCTTTTCTAAAGAGTCCTCTCTTCTCATGAGGTGGCCAAAGTATTGGAGCTTCAGCTTCAGTATTTGTCCTTCCAGGGAGCAATCAGGCTTGACTTCCTGGAGGATTGACCAATTGCATCTCCTTGCAGTATTACAGACACCACAAACCTTCCATGCTCTCTCTTCCAAAGGAAACCAGATAGCCCTATGTTCCTGGAACTTCTAACCACTTAAGAAAGTGGGGCATAAGCATGTAATACTATTTTTAAGTCTTCAGTTACACAGTTAAATACGTCACAAACTCAAACACTATTGAGACTTGTTAGAAAAAAAAAACACATAATTTTAATTTTTGTAAGAGCTGTGAGTCTGTTTAAGTGTCCTGTACAGTATCGACCAGTGTGCTTCAACCTGTGGGTCTGGACCCCACTGGGGTTGTGAAGCCTCATTTAGGGGTCATGGCAAATGTTCGAAGCCTGTGCAAGAAAGAGCTTAGGTACAATCCAGTGATGATACTGCATTATCAAAACTGAATTATTGATATAATCCTGCATGGCCTCTCCTCGCTATCTTATCCCGCAGCTCCTAAAATTGCTCCTCTCAGGCTACTACATCATAGGGTTGTTGTGAAGATGCAAGGGAAATGGGGCAGGTGGGGACAGGGGGTGAGATGCAATGGGAGCAGATCAGGTCCTGGGAAGGGTCAGGATTAGTGGTTGGGCACCAGTCCCATACTACATTTATTTATTTATTTATTTATTAGAGTCACGGCATGAAAAGGGTTGAGACAGACATGAAGAGATACAGTTTTTCATTATGGCAGTAAAGTTGGATGATAAAAATAACATGTTAAATTTGTCTGATCTGCACAATGTTATAGACATAGATACTATATATTACCATACTAGCTTAGGCTGCAATCTAAGGGCTCGATCCTTACCTGAGTTAGGCTGGCATAAGCAAAGCCAGCAAAGTTTGGCCAGCACAAGGGCCAGCACAAAGTATGTTTGGACCACTCTCGCAGTCAGAGAGGGCCAGCACACAGATGTGAGCCATCCTCCCTGACTCTGAGAGTAGTCCGAACACACTTTATGGTGGCCCTTGTGCTGGCCAAACTTTGCTGGCTTAGTTTATGCCGGCCTAACTCCAGTATAGGATTGCACTCTAAATACCATTGAACGGAATGAGACTCACTTCAGAGTAGACATGCATGGCATTGTGCTGCTATTCTGTTTAGCCAGAGTCCAGCAGCATCAACAGTCCTTGCTAGGTAACACACTTCGCTAATTTTTAGGTGAAAAACAGCATAAAAAATCATTAAATTGTTAGCAGGGAGTGTTGGTAAATTTTTAAGATCACTTTAGTCTGCAAATTACTTTAGGTTTAGAGGAAGAGGCATGTAAGCCCCTCTTTGTTCTATGGGTTTTATTGGTCATGCATAGGATTGTATGCTTACTTGGGAATGAACTGCTTTGACCTGCCTGAAGCATACTTAATGTGTCTGGGAGTGGGCTGTTTGTGAGATAATTGATATCAGGTTGGCTTCCTCTTTGTGCTGTTAATCCATAATGTAACAAACCATTCATCTTCCAAAATTCTCTCTCTCTCTCTCTCTCGCTCTCGCTCTCACTCTCACACACAGAGCGAGCTTGGGAAACCCCAAGATTACTTGAGCTGCTTTATTTGGAAAGGCAGTACAAGCATGCCTTCTATCTATCTACTGATAGATCTAATTCTATCTTCTATCTACTGATTTGATAGTCAGGGTTTCAGTTATCCATGGATACTGGGATGCCTATTAAAAAGATAGGAGAACATTAAACAAATCTCCTTTTTAACCTTGTTGCAACCAAACCACTGATGTTTCCCTATTGTTAAAAAGGCGTCCCCAGAATCCACAGTTTCACGTATCTACGAGGAGGGGGGGGAGTGGAAATCCGGAACAGAACCCTACCGGATAGCAGGGCATGCCTGTACAGTCAAAACTTCTTGATGATCATGAGAATATTGTATAGATAACAGGAAATTAGCTAGCTTGGCAGATCAATCCAGAAACCAGTTAAAGTAACATTTCTGATTATAGGAACATATATGATTAAAGGATCGTAGTTCACCCTGATCCTATGATCCTGTTAATGTAGGTATATCAGTTATTTTCTGGTCACCTATTCATCTGAGATGGAATGCTCTGTTTATCTTTAGAGAAAAGCGAGAAAGACATAATTTAATTACTTTTCTGTAAACAAGTATTGTATACAGCTCATAGCACTATTGAACCACAGCTAATTTCTCAGAGATAATATTGAAAATTGAAATTGCCCAAGCAATTTGTGTTAACAATGTACTTGATACTGGCTCAAGTCTTGTGCATCTGTTGTTCTGGGCAGGCTACTCTTTAAAAGAACTCTTTGAAAACTGAAGTTCAGTTTGCAGTCGTGTGAAGCTCCTGGTAAGACACCAATCTTCCTTTTCTGGTATGTTGTTGCAGTTTCCATAAATCCCATTTGAGGCACCACAGAAGTTACTACATAGCTGAGTAGTACATGCAGTCTACTGTATAGAAGAGGGCCCACAAATGTGGTCACTAGTGGTGATTGTGACTAGCTTTCTAGTGACCACTTGCTCTTTGTTGCCCATCACAAAGTGAGACTATTCTGTTTTCTTTAGTTCTCTATACAGTGCTCAGACAGATCTCTCACTGCATGATGGATAGGAGAGGCAGGCTGCCCATTGCCCTAGTTATTTTGCTTATGCAACAGACTAAGAAAGAGGAAAGGTTCAGGATTTCACTATGTGGTTGAAAACTGAACATTTTTTTGTATTTATTCCAAAGGCTGCAATGGTGAATCTTCTCTTTTCCCAAGCCATCTATCCACATCAAAGAATTTGAGAGAGAATGGAGTCTGTCTCTTCCAGCCATCCCAAAATGCCATCCCTCTGAGGAAGAGTGTGAGGTTTGTATGTACCATTAACAATGGTTGGCTATCAAGGTCAGTCAAAATGTACGAACTGGTGGTCCATGGTCAGCATTTGGGCAGTCGGATGTCACTTGCTCCTGGAACTGGCTTCCTCATGAAGTCCGTCCCAGGAGCAAGTGGACCAGTTGCTTGCTGCTGGAGCACTGGAGGCCGCTCTGCTTGGCGCTGAGGCCAGCACTAATTCATGTCAGTCCAGCACCAGCCCGCCCTCCTGCCACGGTGTCACAAATGTGCTTTACGGCACATTTGCAGGTGATATGAACATATTGCTGATGTTCTGGCCCTCAGGATTGGGCCCTCATTCTTGTTTGCCTATGCAGTCATAGTACAGTGTACTGTAATTCTCATGATCACTGAGAAGTACTAATTAGCGCTGGCCTCAGCACCAAGCAGAAGGGCCTCCAGCGCTCCAGCTGCAAGCAACTGGTAAGAAGATTCGGGGCAGGGGAGAGGCAGGGAGGGGCAGAACTGGACAGGAAGAGGGAAGGGTCAGGCCAACAAGGGGCGTAGATTCAAACATGGGTGCAGAGCTGAGGAGACTCATTGCTGCTGGCTGCTGTCTCCCCACAGTCCCTTCCCCTGAAGAGACCCTGGTTGTAGCCTGGGCAGGCTCAAGATGCAGTGGTCACCATTTTGGTGCTGCTTCTCCTCCTCTGGATGCTTAGGATTGGGCTGCCCAGCACATCTACTATTGGTTACTTTAGTTAGGAACTCAATTGTTGTTGTTGTTCAGTCGCTAAGTCGTGTCCGACTCTTCACGACCCCATGGACCACAGCACGCCAGGCCTCCCTGTCCTCCACTAGCTTCCAGAGTTTGCCCAATTTCATGATCATTGCTTCGGTGACACTATCTAACCATCTCATCCTCTGCTGCCCCCTTCTTTTTGCCTTCCATCTTCCCCAGCATGAGGGTCTTTTCTAAAGAGTCCTCTCTTCTCATGAGGTGGCCAAAGTATTGGAGCTTCAGCTTCAGGATTTGTCCTTCCAGGGACAATTACAATTACAAAGCTTTAAATCAGGAGTAGTCCAGTTCCTTACCAGCGCACTTACCATATCAAATCAAAAGAATTCAAACGAAAGCCCT
>JAJKFI010000027.1:4938558-5021867 GCA_029204185.1 Lerista edwardsae | reverse complement strand
AGGGCTTTCGTTTGAATTCTTTTGATTTGATATGGTAAGTGCGCTGGACTAGAGTGTCCATGTAGTGGGCCAGTAGCATTCATGGCACCTGCTGAGGGCCAAAAATGACATCGCTAGAGGAAAGAATATGTCTCACAGATTCTAACTTCCCTTAGTGGTCCTTAGTTAGCATGACCTCTCCTAATTCAGCCTGACCTTCCCAATTGCAAAGGAAAGTCCTGCTTGTTTCTCAGGAATGCCAGCCAGGGACCAAAAGAGTTAGGTAAGACTGCACACATGTTGGGAAAAATAGGATGTTCTCAGGCTCCTCTGATGCTGTGATTATTTTAGTTACTTCCAGTGAAAAGAGCCGAGATCAAATGGAACTTTGTCCTGCAACTGCTTTTGGGGGTAAGAGCTCCAGTATGCATTTCATTAAAATATTTTGTGTTTGTTCATTTTCATTTGAGCAAGTCACCTACTACAACTTCCAGGATCAACACTACAGTAGTTGTTGTATAACTGTGTATTCGTTTAATGCTGTATATCCTCATCTTGCCCTCCTCTATCGAGCATCTGGTGTTCATTTTCTTTCACTGTGAATTCAAGTTAGAGCATCAGTCTTAACTGATTTTCTCACTTTGATGGCTGTGGAGTGATGGTTAAATATTGCTTCAAAATGACTTTGGTACTCGCTTCAGTTTTGTAATATAAGTGACTTATTAAAAAGAAAAAGAAAGAACTTATAACTTCCTTTTGCCTCTGGCGGGCTGTGGTGTGTGTGTGTGTGTGTGTGTGTGTGAGTGAGTGAGTGAGTGTGTGTGTGTGTGTGTGTGAGAGAGAGAGAATTGGGGCTGTGAATGAACTATAACAGACTGCATCACAATAATTCATACTCTATGTGAATGAAAGATCATATCTAGAGGAAAAAACACAATTAGAATGAAGGAAAACAGTTGTGTACTAGGAAAGCAGAAATGTATTATTTATTTATTTCAACAATTTGTATCCCTCCTTTCCTTCTGAATAGTCAGAGCACACAAGGCGGCATACAGCAAAACAAGATGAATCTATAGTTTGTTATTATAACAATCATTTTAAAAGCTCAGTAAGGTAAAGGTAAAGGTTTCCGCACGACCGAATGGTCTAGTCGTGACCAACTGTAGGGGGCGGTGCTCATCTCTGTTTCAAAGCCTGTAGAGCCGGCGTTTTTGTCCGATCATGTGGCCAGCATGACTCTATGCCGTAAACGCACGGAACGCCGTTCCCTTCCCACTGAAGTGGTCCCTATTTATCTACTTGCATTTTAGGTGCTTTCGAACTGCTAGGTTGGCAGGAGCTGGGACAAGCAATGGGAGCTCACTCCGTCACGCAGTCTCGAACTCCCAACCTTGCGGTCGAAAGCCCAGCAACAGCGGATTAACTCGCTGCGCCACCACGTCCCTTAAAAAAAAAAAAAAGCTCAGTAAAAGACACTAAATAATTGCAAAATGTTGCAGCAGTGGCCATAGAGCCAATAAATATACAAAAATAGCAACTACAAAACCAAAAAGCAACTAACAGCCTAATTTTGTCAGCAGGGCCCATGAGAGGGGGGTAAAAGGGGGAAATTTGTACCCAAGCCCAGGGTCAAAAGGGGGGTTGAGGAGCCCAAAGAGGGGGCCCAGAAATTTCTTGAAATCTTACATTTTCCTCTCTCACCAGGACTTGCTGCCTGTGGGGGATGCTGGGAGGTGCTACTGCAGGTGCGGGACTGTGGCTACTGCCTCAAGCCATATCCACTGAGTCCAGGAATGCATACATAACACTCCTGAACAGAATGTCAAATCTGAAAGGAAATTGGTCTGCTACAGCAGCTCTTTGGCTTGTGGATCTGCTTACCATGAAAGAGTGCATAGGAGCTCAGGGACACAGCTCTCCACTGACAGCACTGGCTTCCATACTGCTGCAAAATGATGCCATGTTTGTGACTGGGGGCGCAATCCTAAAATGAGTTAGGCCAGGATAAGCTAAGCCAGCAAAATTTGGCCAGCACAAGGGCCACCGTGAAATATGTTTAGACCGCTCTCAGAGTCAGAGAGGCCAGCACAAAGACGTGAGCCATCTTCCCTGTCTCCGAGAGTAGTCCAAACATGCTTTATGGTGGCCTTTGTGCTTGCCAAACTTTGCTGGCTTAGTTTATGCTGGCCTAACTCCAGTTTAGGATTGCACTCTGTGTAAGTGCTTGTCCCGCTGGGGGAGATTGCATAGGAATGGACTACCCGAGAGGAAAGTCTGGGTGGAAAAGAAGTGTTCACCCTTTATCAGAAGATGAACAAGGAGGAGCAGTTCTCAATCCCAGTGGGAGGGAGTTCCATAATAAAGGTGTCATCACCCAGAGACGGCCTCTTTGCTTGTTGTTGCCAACTTGGCCTTCATCGGAGATGATACATGCAGCTGACTTTAGGGGATGGGACAGATCCTGTGGGGAAAGGCAGTTTTTCAAATACTCTTGTCTGAAGCTGTACAAGACTCTAAAAGTCACAACTAGCATCTGCTAGGAGCTGCATTCAAACTAGCCCCCAAGACCACACAGGCTGCTGCATTCTGCACTAACTGCAGTTTCTGGACAGTCTTCAAGGATAGCCCCATGTAGAGTGGGTTACAATAGTCAAATCTTAGCGTTACCAAGGCATGGACTACTGTGGTTAGGTTTGATTAACTCAAGTATGACTGCAGCTGGCACACCAACCTAAACTGGGCAAAGACCCCTCTGCTCATCACCACCACCTGGACATCCAGGAGCAGCAGAGAGTCCAGAAGGACCTCCAAGCTGTGAACCTGCCACTAAAGAAACAGTATGCTGTACTAGTTCTAAGTAATATGAATGAAAATTATGAATGCCATTGCCCCCATTACACAGATCAGAGACAAGGAATATGCAGTAACCCTAACCTTTTGGGTTCAAGTATCAGGTACAGTGTTGATGTCTACATAGATAGATAAGGGAAACAGGTTATGCCATAGGGGCAAATTCTTGAACCATGCCTTAATCCTGAGCACATGAAATGAGTGTGTCCGCCTTGTAGTTGTGAATGCTGCTAATCTATGTAAGAAAATCAGCCATGCAAGCATAAGCAATGTGGCACTGCTGTTATCTGCAGCCAATTGGTCTCTCTTCAGGGGCTAAACAGAAGGCATCACTTCTGAAAAAGTGTGAAGTACGTAGAAGGTTTTATAAGTGATGCACAGCATGACTGTTTTATTCACGAAAAGGCCACAGGCATTAATTTCAGTTAATGATATGCAGCTATTTATATAAAAAGTATTAAATATGTAGATGCATTTTTCTGTTCATGCACATGCATATCTATTAACAGTTAAGTGCAAGAAGATTGAGGCAAGGCAGCATATTATTGTTTTGGAGTGAAAAGTTACAGACCGAGTATGTCTCTGTTTGGAATTTGACTAATGCCAGAACTATAACCCTGCAATGGCTCTTACAGTAACTATAACCCAGCTTGTGTTCTTAAAGCATACTCCTCAACAGGTTTTAACAATGATATTACTGTGATAGAAGAACTTAGATCTGTAGAATGTGCTTCATTAACTACTTATGACTGCACAGTGATTAACTTAGCACTAGAGCTCAGCACGCACATTTCTGCTCCTTTGGAGTGACATGGAACTTTCAATCATTGTGTTAAATGTGCCAACAGTTTGGACAGTTCAGATGTCACATCTGATATTAAAATAATAATGGGCTGTGAATTGGGAGTGCCTTGTGGACTGCCTTCTTCTCCCTCCCCTCGTGGAGATTCCCTTTTCTCTTTCCTGCTTTGCTCTAACCCAGGGGTTCTCAAACCTTTTAGCACCGGGACCCACTTTTTAGAATGACAATCTGTCCAGGACCCACTGGAAGTGATGCCATGGCCGGAAGTGCCATCCTTGTGACACCAGAGCCTGCTGCTTTCCTGAGAATGCAGCAATAAATTGGCCTATTTCTCAGCCATTTTCCAATAGTGAAGTGAATCAGAAAGGAAAAAATAAAAGCCTAATTACAACCTTGAGTACAAGCAAAACAACCACATAGCTCTCCCCCTTTCCAACATCCCATCTTCCCATCTTTTCAATATGGCTGCTCTAGGTGCTTCGTGACCCACCTGAAATTGGCTCATGACCTACTGGTGGGTCCTGACCCACAGTTTGGGAACCACTGCTCTAATCATCATTTGCCACCATGCAGCAAACACAGATTGCCTCCAGGTCTTCGTTTTAAAAAAACCACTTCAGTCTACTGTATTAAGTCATGGTTTGGGGGCCAATCCATGGTTTGGGGGCCAATCCAAATTAGGGCTAACCATAATTTGCTTGATGTGAGTGTCATGGCAAACTATAGCTTGAGCAAATTAGGAAGCGGAGGAGAGAATCCACAGGTGAGAAAGGTCCTGATCTGTTGCCCCCCCCCCCAGGCAGCTACAGGTAAGACGTTGCAGAACACTGGACAGCATGGAGAGAGCAACAACTTTCTCCAGCAGACAGCCCTTCAAATTTTCCATGCCAGGTGAGGAAGGAGTGCATCGCTAGTCCCTCTCCATATGCAGCACTTAAACATTAAATGGATGTGTTGTTCCCTTTCAACTTTAAACCCCAAGTGAGGATCAGGCTCAGTGAGGAGGTAAAGAGCTCGGCCCAGGGAATGTGAAGCCCGTCCCGCCAGTTTACTTACCACCAGTGGTGTGGCAACAGGAGGGCGGAGTGGTAAGCACTGCAGGCACCACAATACAGTGTGTAAGCAGTTCCTCCCACTTGTCATGAGAGCCATTCTGGGCAGTGATAGCAGCAGCGGCATTCAGCCGGTACGCTGGGTGGGAGGAATGGGTGAGCGGCAGTGGGGGCGGGAAAGACGGTGAAACGGAGCGGAAAGCTACGGGCGAGCTGCTGCTCACCCGTTCCTCCCACCCAGCGTACCGGCTGAATGCCACCGCTGAGTGATAGCAATGCTCAGGTGCACCTGCATGTTGCCATAGTTGCCCGGAATGGCTCTAATGGTGAGTAGGAGGGGCCGCTTACATTCCACATTGTGGCGCCTGCAGGTGCTGCCCCTCCTATAGCTATGCCATTGCTTACCTTGAGCCTGCCCGGAGTTTGCCTGGTCCATGATGATTCAGGCTTGAATGAGCAGAAGCAGTACAGGCTGGGAACCCAGAAGCTGCACTGCGGTGGGGATGAAGGTGCCTTAGAGCGCAGCCCTAACCTGGAGTTAGGCTGGCACAGTTAGTCCAGCAAAGTTTGGCCACCGCATAGGACACTGAAAAGTATGTTTGGACCATTCTTGGAGTCGGGGAGGCCAGCACACAGATGTGCGCCATCCTCCCTGACTCAGAGAGTAGTCCAAATGCGCTTTATGGTGGCCCTGGGTGCGGCCTAACTCTGCCGGCCTAACTCTGTCGGCCTAACTCCAGGTTAGGATTGTGGTCTCAGCGTTGCTCTTCTTTTGGAGCCAGGAGATCTGACTGCCAAAAATGTTGGCTGCAACTGTTCTGCACGACTTCACTAGAGCTCATAAAGACAAGCCACTTGATGGCATACCAAGTGATGGACCTCATTTCCATTTGAAAGTCTAACTACGCCTCAAACATGGCCATATTTCAAGACTCAGCATAGATGGATATAATGTGAAAAACCTTCAAATGGAATCTAAGATCATGCTGCCATCACTGTGGGGTTCCCAGAAAAGCTAACATGTGGATTGATTGAGCAAAGGCTTTCAAAGCAGAAAAGGAATGTTAATGCCGGTAAAAATGGTCGACGTTTAGGATTAGAGAGGCACTGAATGCCTACATTTTAGATTGGATCCTAATTTAAGCACTCATTATGAAAGCTGCAATATAAAGAGGAGAACTAGGAGGAAACAAAACGGGTTGCCACAGTCTTTAATGGCTTTAATGTGCGTGTGTGTGAACATGACGATTGCTGCTCATTTCACAAGAGTCGAACAAAAAGAACCTATGTGTGAAACAAGCTCTATGATTGTTCAGCAGAAAAAAAAAAAACCCCGGAAGAAGAAAATTATCTGTGCCTTCGTCTTAAAGGTTCAATGTGCCCAGTAGTGTCCCTAGAGGGGGGCAGGGCACTAAGTTTTGCAAGGCGCCTTACCTTGTGTGTAAACTGCTCCTCTCCCTCATTATAGCCGGTAAGTAATGCAGAGGCTTTGCTTTCACTGAGAGGGTTGGTTGCAAAGGCGAATAGACAAGCGGTTTACATGGTAAGGTAAAGTGCCTTGCAAAACACCCCCCCCTCTAGGGACGCTACCGTCTGTGTACTCACTCTACTGATATAGGACACTGCTGTCTGAATAATCCATAATTCTGGGAAATTTTTTCTGTGCTGCACAAAGAGCAGCACTCCATGAGGACCACCAAAAATCAATCATCTTATTGGTGTAGTGCTTTCTCAATGTGCAAAATACTTTGTATATTTTATCTCAATCCTTATAACAACCCTGCAAGGTAAATGTCGTTATTTCCATGTTGCAGCAGAGCCTGAAAGAGAGCAGCTTGCATAAGGCAACCTGGCAGAGACGAGATTCAAAACAGGGAAGTCCTGGTTTACAACTCAACCACCGCTACACTACACCATATTAACTCCTCCATCCAATGTGAAGCTGTGGAAATGCACATTGAGCATTTCCCCTTCCCAATCAATAGTTTTGACTACTACTGAAAGTGTGGGTGCGAGCCCATGATATAGTAGCATCATCATATGTGTTTTCATGGCCACATCTTTGCTTTAAAACAAGAGATTAGGGGCAGTGAATTTAGGGAAGGGCAGCAGTGGCATCACTAGGGGAGGTGCAGGAGTAAACTGCATCAGGTGACACCATCAGGGGGGTGACACCAGACTGATTTGCCCAGTTACACACTTCCACAGGTCTCAGCCACATGACTGCCGTTCCTGCAAGAGGATGCATTTCCCCCTCCACCCATGCTGCACATGTTCCTAGAAGCTTGCTTGGCGCACCCCCCTCCACCCCGCCTAGCTGCAGATGTCCAGTATCTGCAAGGGAAGGGTTGGGGTGCCCCGTCTGTCCCTCTTCACCACAGCACAGTGTCTTTTTTAGTGGCTGTTGCTGGTGTGTAGATTGTGAGCCCTTTGGGGACAGGGAACTATTCAACTTTATTTTTTACCTGTAAGCTGCTTTGTGAACTTCTTGTTGAAAAGCGGGATATAAATACTCTTTGATTGATTTTAAACGCAGCTCAGCTGAACTGAGGTGGCACATGTAGCCTGCCCAGGGCACTGGTTGAGTTGGAACTTGGCAGCCATAGCCAAGTGAGAAGAAAGAGACTGTGATCTGAACAGACTCTGCGCACAAGAGGAGGTCAATGGGGCGGGGTGACCCCATGAGTTACTGCACTGGGTGACACCAACCCTAGTGAGCTGGGAGGTTGGAGATTTGATACCTGCCACACACACACACACATACAGAGAAATCTGCCTTTCTGCTGCCAATACATGCAGGGCTGTTCTTTATGATTAGAGAACAACGGCTCTCCAAAATTCCACGACTGCAATTGCTGACAGCAGTCAAGAATCACTGTTATGTGCATGACACTAGTGCTCCCCTGCTGATCCTGATTATGGAGTATATATAACTCCTCTTACCAGTTACTATAGGAATTTTCCCACCTGTTTTGAACTTCTATTAAAAGGCCACAAGCGCCTTGGTGAGAAATCTTTAAAACACAGAAATATCAAATAAGGCAAATATAATAGTAATTGGTCTTTTCAGCAACAGCTGCTTCACAGAGATTAGCTCAGCATTGGCTCCTTGCATGATCTGTATTGATATTTGTATTTCAGCAGTGAAAAGGACATTTCAGAACTGGAAATAAATTCTTTTTCTGAAGGGCAGAGACTAGCCATATGTCCTCTTCACATGTTACATGGGCAGCGCAATCCACCCACCCCAATGGCTGGTGCAAGTCTCTTGCGCCGACTGAGCACTGTCACGCACATGCGGTAAAGCACCTGCTTTGTTCACCAGCACTTCTGGCATGGTGCTGATGCAGGCATCTGTGTCAATGCCACAATGCCGGCACAAGCCCCCGGTGTGCCGCTCCTGCGCCAGCTGAGTTTGGTTGGCGCAGAGGCGGTTCTGGGTGGGGGAAAGCGGGAGGGAAGGTGGAACGGGGCGGAATAAGGATGGTCTACAGGCAGTCCGGCCCGGGGAGGGGTGGAGCTTGGATGCAACTCTGGTTTGGGCAGGCAACCCGCGCAGGGAATGTGCTCTTGCCCCATGGAGGCTCTAGTGTAGTTCCAATCCGCATTGGATACAGTGCTTGTGCCCAGTGATGTCATTCAGGGGGAACGGACCAGAACGGGCGTTCCGGATCCTAACGGGCTCCGTGGCTGGTTCTGGGTTCCCGACAAGTGCCAATCAAAAGTGAGTTCCTGTTCCTAAATCATTTGAATGACACCACTGCTTGTGCCCATTTCCACCCATCATAGAGACCGGATGCATAAAAAATATACACACACAGTTTTCATGGTGCAGTGGTTTGGGAGTTGCACTTAGAGCTGGAAGATGCGGGTTCAAATCACAGCTCTGTGTTGGAAACATGTATTTTAAAATATAGAATGATAATATTTATATCAACTACTGCAACACAGGCTGGTTCACAACTATAGGAAGAGCCCAATTCTACTAAGGTCCGTGCTGCTGAAATGTATGTTCCGCCTGCGCAGGCTGCTTCAAAAGTGCCATAAGGTGCTTTGCAGCAGCGCAGGGAGCCGGTGCACTGGCAGGAAGCCTGGAGCCTTCCTGCACATGACAGCTGAGTGAGAGGCCTGCTGGAGCAGGTAGGCTTGAAACAGGGCGCCGAAAGGGTGGGGAGGGGATTTAACAGGGCAGGAGAAGGCAGAGCAGAGAGGAGACAGGGAGCGGGTGGATGGATCAGGCCTGAGCTCTGGATCCAAACCCCCTCCCTGAGCCTGGTCTGCTAGCACAGATCAACATGGACTTGCACATTGCAGCTGCTGGGGCTTACCCTCGGGCAAGGAGACAAGTGTTATTTCTTGTGCAAGAAGTGTTTCCTTTCCTTACGCAAAGGAAACTTCCAGCAGCCAAAGATCCCTCGCTGGATACAGCATCGCCCATGCCGGCTCTGCTGTATCACCACGTAGGGATTTAGGTAGGATTGGGCTGCCCATTTATTAATTTCCGCAGGGCTCACAAACTCTCCAGTAACTGCAGTTGTTCTGTTACGCGGCAAGATTACAACAAGCCCTAAAGCATAAAGTTTTCAGTAAATTAATTAAAGGATTTCATTTCCTCTGAAACCCCAAATTCTATATCGGCTAATACGATAATCTTCTTTTGTTGTAATAAGGACTCCAGTCCTACAAAATAATCTACTACTTTCCATAATGTGCAGATTATTAAAAGGTGTCCATCGTTCATTCCAACAGCAGCTAAGCCTTATTGGTCTCATTAGGAGCATGTAGAGGGCTTTAGATTGGTCAGCAGCAGAAAGCCCTCTGAACTTTATGAATGAAATGTGTGCGGAAAGCATGACTGTATGTGAAAACACATAGAGACTATGGTCAGCATCCAGTACACAGTACACAGTTAAATATGCTTTCATCCCATTGAAATCAGCACAACAGAATTAGGGGTGTGGAAGTGAGTAGGATCAGGATCATTATATTCATATGAAATGCCTTTCAGGAGCATCAATACATTGGGGTAGAGTTAAAATTAACATTGACTGATGGCACCAGAGAAGGAAAGTGCTGGGTTGCTTTATAGAATATTGGCTCACTATCACATGATACATACTGGGATAGTCTGGTATGGTCATTTTTAAGGTAAAGGTGTTAAACTGCTCAGATCTTGGTGCCAAGGCAGAGGCATACCTAGAGGGGGATCACAGCACTATGTTTTGCAAGCAGTCTCTCCCCTCTTCTTTGGAGCCATTCCCAGTGGTTAAAGCAAAACAGAGGTAACATTGGCTCTGAATGGCTCCGAAGAGGAGGGGGAGTGACTGCTTGCAAAACCTAATGCTGTGATACCCCTTTAGTATGGGCAGAAGGTGTGGACTGATGGTTAAGCTGCTGGTACTGCCTGAAGCAGGAGAATCTGTGGTCTGTTTTTGGACGGGAGACAGAACGCCAGACTGTGACAAGCTGCAGTACCTGTGGTGGCAGAACAGAGTCACTGTGGAGCTGATTAGCCAGTACAGGAATGTGGTGAGAAGGCCAGCCGGCAAAAGAACGGAGTCCAACCTTGAGGACCTGTCCAGGCTGGACTTACAGTCACCTGCTGAAGCTCGAGGTCACACAGCCAGAGGAGAGAACCATACTGTGAAGGCTACATCTGGGACTGAGGATTCGGTGAATCGCACAATACTGTATATTTGTAAAAATCTCATTGAAAAAATGGTGGTTTAGACTAGCCTGCCCATGTAAACCGCCTTGGGCATTTGCTTCGGCATGGGAAAGGTGGGGTATAAATTATTCAAAAAAAAAAAGTCATTGTGCCAGGGCATGTTGACTTCTAAAGCTGTAATCCAATGTATACTTTCCTGGGAGTAAGCTCAAACAGGACTAACTTCTGAGAAGGTGTGTCTAGACTTGTGTTGGCTACAATACTGGTAAACAGGGTAGGATAGGAAAAGGATGAGCAGGCAGGGCTGCTACAGGGGTGCAATTCTGCATGGGATTGAAAGTGACCAGAGGAACAAGAACTGGCTGATGCTAACAGAGAGCTCGTCTGAAGGTGCCCTATGTCAATACGTTCAGAATATTTTATTTGTCCAGAATTTTTATGATTGTAACCCAGTGAATATCCAAGTCAGATGATGGCATGTTAAGGGTTTGTTTGTTTTTTAAATTACTCATCCTTCCATTTTCATTTTAATAAAAGACCTTTACTAGAACCATGTTGCTGTTCATACCATTGATGATGCGCCGAGCTAGAGATTTGGATAGTTTTTAAAAATTAAAATATTTCTTTGTAATGGAAATGAGTGCATCAGTCGTGGTTGGGTTTGGGAGCTAAAATCTCAGGGTATATATTACTTTTCAGCATCTGTTGGAGGTGGAAATGAAAACCCTGTGGCATATTACACAGAGGGGGAGAGAGAGTTATAGATAGAACAGTTGGGAATGTGAAGATGTCAATCTAAGGAAAATTCACCTTGGAATAGACCTTGAAAGAGATTCCTATGATACAAGAGTAGACGGTAGTGTAGTTATAAGGGGAGGCAGCACAGTAAGTATCGCTGGCAGCGCAATGTGCTGTGTAACTGGCTCCTCCCCCTTGCCACTAGAGCCATTCTGGGCAGCTACAGCCACATGCAGCTCATTGCTGTTGCTGCCCAGAATGGCTATGATGATGAGGGGCAGGGGCCGGTTATATGGCATATTGCGGAGCCTGTGATATTTACTGCACCTCCCTGTAGCTATGCTACTGAGAGCACAATCCTAACCTGGAGTTAGGCTGGCACTGTAAGTTTGGCTGGCACAAGGGACACTGTAAAGTATGTTTGGACTGCTGTCCGAGTCAGAGAGGCCAGCACCCAGACGCGTGCCATCCTCCCTGACTCAGAGAGTGCAAATGCACTTTATATTGGCCCTTGCGCTGGCCAAACTTTGCTGGCCTAACTGTGCCAGCCTAACTCCAGGATGGCGCACAGAGTCAGAGAGGCCAGCACATAGATGTGTGCATCCTCTCTGACTCCAAGAGTGATCCAATTGTGCTTTACAGTGGCTCTTGTTCAAACTTAGCTGGTCTAACTGTGCCGATCTAACTCCAGTTTAGGGATTGCACCCTCAGAGTAGGAGATATCGACCTCTGCTGCATAAGAAAAGCTGAAGTGGTGGCTGAGATCCTAATCTGAGGCCAGATCCATACCTGAAACACAAAGACTTCATACAAAATCCTGAGCCAAGGGGCACAGGCTTAAAAGGAGAGCATTTTATATCCACAGCTAAAGATAAACAGAGCACTAACTTTGAATGGGGGTTATCAATCAACACGTAGTACAGCTGGCTTGTCTGAAGAAGTCAATTGGGAATAGAGGTGCAGATGATGCCAGAGAGCTGCCAACCTGTCAGAAAGGCAATGATGAACAGGTCCTTTGCTGTTAAGATCCTTTTTTATGTATTAAGAAGCTGGGAAAGAGCAATATTCTTTAGTCAAAGAGTACAATAATTTACACAGGGATCACTTATTATGCTACCATGGTTACAACCTTGCACACACTTTCATATGTGTAATTTGGTCTGTAATCACTAGGATTAGTTTATGTGTAATTAGGAGACTACAGCCTGCAAATAGTCTGAACATGGTTCAAAGGTAATGAAATTCTGCTTCCACCTAAAGCATAATCTACGTAGAGGTAACCTTGAATGATTATGGTCTGCGGGTGTATTTCTAAATGACGTTTGTGGCATCTTGATAGGCCTGGACTGTGAGTTCACATAAATGTCGATATAAAAGGCAAAACTGCATTGTAAATCTCATAAAAAACAAGGCTTATCTTAGAAACAAACAAAAAACAAAAGCCCTGCATTGCAAACCAAATTCACAAAGGCACATTTGTATGTCAGTTTCAGTAGTTCCCACATGTGGGGTTGATGCAGGGTTGTCACCCTACCGGTTCGCTGGGCGGAGTTCCGTCCGTTGCGGGGAGGGCTTCCGCGTTGATCGGCAGCGTGATCGCTGCATTCCATTGCGTAATGGCGGAAGCCCGCCCGCTGTAGCGGGCGTGCTTTCGCCATAACGCAACCGGAGGCAGCGATCACGCTGCCGATCAACACGGAAGCCCTCCCTGCAACGGACGGAACTCCGCCCAGCGAACCGGTAGGGTGACAACCCTGGGTTGATGGTACTACTGCTGGGGTGGCGGCGGCTCAAAGCTAGGTAAACTACTGTCCCAGTGAGTGTTAAGAAATGACTTCCCATCACCTGGGAGGAAGGCGTCAAGTGGAGTGCTACAGGGCTCCATCTTGAGCCATGTAGTGGCCAACATTTCTATAAATGGCCGGGATGAAGGAAAAGTTATCCACTTTGCAGAAGCTAGGGTAGGGGGAAGGATAGTTAATACCCCTTTACGTCTCAGCAAAGCACGTAACGCCGACGTGGGTAGGGCAAGTGGCACCCCTGCGTTGGCGCTACGACTCACAGACTGGCGCTGTCTGCAGTGTCGGCCTGGGACCGTAGGTGCCGCACCTCCTCTGTGCCCACTGAAGCCGGCTGGTGCAGAGGCATTTCAAGGCACGTAGGAGGGTGGGGGTGGGCGAGCTGGCAGGCGGGCCAGCCTGGAGAGGGGGGCAGGCTGAGGACTCCAAGGGCTCATCCTCAGTCCACGCGGCCCTGATTTGGGCAGTGCGGCCGCCTCAGATCTATGCCAGGCGCAGATCCGAGGAGCCCATAGGGGATGCTGGTGCCTCCCCTTGTGCAAGGGCACAAATGTGACCTTGCTCCAGGGAGGCTCCAGTCTCCCTCGGTACTATGCTGGATACAGTGCAGGCCCTCTGGCCTGCCTGTTCCAGCACAGTATAGGAATGCGCTGCCCGTCATTGAGCCCATACCAGCCTGCTTAAATTAAATTGAGACAAATGCAAAGACCTGCATGTAGATACACGAAAGTCAGCGGCGCCAGTAGAGTATGGGGAAATCCTGGCTTGGAATCAGCACCTACGACAAAGGTCTAGATGTCCTAAGGCTCACAAGGGGAACATCAGTCAGCAGTGTCACATAGCTGCAACCCATCCTCCCCCCTCCAAAAAAAAAAGAAAAAAAAAGAAACAAGCAAGCAAAACACTAATGCAGTACTGGCCTGTATTGAGAAACAGAGTCCAGATTACAAGAAATGATAGTTGCTATCTACTCTACAGTGGTGGTCCAACCATTATCGGGAGGGAAGTATCCCCCAGGCACTGCCCGCCTCCTCCTCCAGAGGACCACTTTACAATAGGCTCAGAAGGCTTTCAGAGCATGACAAAATGTTGCACACAGTGAGCTCCAGGTAAATGGGGGGGGGCAGTAGTCGCTGTGGAGGGGCGCCAGTCGCTGGAGGCATGGGCAGCCTGCAAATGGGCCTGCTCCACAACTGCTACTCTACCCTCGTCATACCTCACTTGGAAAACTTCATCTTGTTCTGGACACACATTTCAAGAAGAACATTAACAAGCTGGAACAAGTACAGCCAAGAGCAGCAAAGATAGTTCAGTCTGGAAGTCAAGTCCTATGAGGAATGGTTAAAATAGCTTGGCATGTTTAGCCTGGAGAAGGCAGGAGTAAGGGGAGCTATTATAACCCTCTTCAAGTATCCGAAGAGCTGTCATGTGAAAGAAAGAGTGGGCTTTTGGAGGTTCCTGAATGCAGGATCAGAACCAATGGATTGAAACTGCAGAGAAATGGATTTAGGAGAGACATTGGAAGACTAAAGCTGTCTGGCACTGGGACAGCCTGCAGCATGCAGTAGTGGTCTTTTCCTCGTTTGAGGTTTTCCAGCAGAGGCTGAACTCTAGCAGTTACTTCCACGGAACAGAGATTTGGACTAGATGATCTCCACAGTCCCTCCCAACTCTAACGTTCTATGATTTTACACACACCCTCATTTACAATAGTGAAACCAATTGTGCTTAGATCAAGAAATATCTTGTAGTAATTCAATTAAAAAAGGCAAGCTAGGAAATTTATATGCTGGAAAAACAGCTGGATTTAAAAAAAATTGCAAAAGAAGGAACATGTGTTGCAGGTCCCTGGGGAAGAGGCACTTGGGTACAGCCGCAATGCTAGAGGGGATCAAATCACTAAGTATTTACAGTTTCACGACGCATCATGTAAACGGCTCCTCCTTGCTGCCAGAGTTACTTTGGCTCCAGTGGCAAGGGGGAGGGGCAATTTACACGGCACATTGTGGTGCAATAAGTACATAGTGTTTGACCCCCCTATAGCTATGCTGCTGCTTGGGTAGGGAACTGTAGCTCAGTGGTAGCGCATGTATTTTGCATACAGCAGGTCCAAAGGTTCAATCTCTTGTACCTCCCGGTAGGGTTGGGAAGATTTCCATCTAAAATGAAGACAGCAGTCACCAGTAAGTATAGTCACTACAAAGCTAGATGGCCCAACAATCTGATTCTATGTAAGGTAGTTTCCCATGCTTTCTCTCACCACTCTTCCAATTCTCCTCCCAAGTGGAGGAGCCACAATTTCCGCAAGCACCATTAATTTCCTTGAAGATTTTTTTCAAAAAAATTTCAATTGACCCATTCAAGAGTTTTTCAAACGTTTTATCCAATATCTGGCTAGAAGAGTAATGATCGGCTGCCCATAAAAACCATAGAAATAAAATGAATCATGTGTAATTTCATCAGGCAAATTCAATTTCCTGTTTATGCTTCCTTGCATTTATCTTTATTCAATTTATTTATTCTTTCTCAGTAATGAATGATTCTGAAAAAAAGTGTAGTGTTGATTTCTGTAGGCCCTGGAACTATGTCTCTGTTCCTGTTGCAGTTTTCTCGAGAGCAATTACAATGATTGACTTTCAGTAGGGGCAGCCAGTTTCAGTCATCGGCACTGAAAGAAATGACCAAGTTCCAAGTGTGGTTTATAGGTTACAAGCCTCGGTGCTTTGCATACCAATCATTGGACCTCTACCACAGTTCAAAGGTTTTAGATAAACCCTGAATTTAATGTCTTAAATACCTTGGAACTGTTTTACTTTTCCTGCTGGGGCCTATCTTATCTTGGTGTGGCCTCTTATTTCTCGGTGACATCATGTTTTATAATTGTGGTTTCTCCTTCAGTTCCTTCTTGTATATTGATTTGCTACACTAATTATAGCACTATATTGTATACAATATTGTATACTTTTCATAATACTCTTGGTTGTAAAACAGAGCATATACATCTTGGCCCATTGGAATAGTATGCCCTGAATTATCTCTTGCCCTGATTTTCAGAACAAACCTATGCATGTCTACTCATAATTAAGTTCTATTGAGTTCAATAGGACTCACCTCCAGATAAGTGTGTATGGGATTGTAGCTTTGTTCATGGTCCAATCAAAAAGCACCTTTTCTCCTTTATAGCTGTCCAAACGTGCACAGTTAACACACAATTATTTTTGAATTGGTGTTAACATTGACTTATTTCACCTACCACTTCTGCAATGGAATGGATAATTCCATTTCTGACTCTGTGATATGGATTCAGATTCTTAATCCTTCCAAACATCCTGTTGTTGTGATGAAAATGTGGTTGGGCACATCCCTCTCAAGGAGCCCAATTCTAACCTGCACTGATGGAGTGGGGCCAGCATGACTGTGCTGCATCAAATGCAAGAGACATTTGCCCTCTTACCCTGGGTAAAGCCCCAGCTTGCTCAATGGGGCAACTCATATCTGTACTTTTCAAATGGCTGGGGCAAGTCCATGTTGCCTCATGTCGAGTTCCCAGGGCCAGGGAGGGAAGAAGGATTTAGCATGCACCTGGGCTGTCAGTCTTGCCCCCTCCAGGGACCCAATCTGCCCACCCCCACCCTTCTCTCGTTTCCTCCCATTTCCTCCCTGCTCTCCCCCCCCCATACTGCTCAGGGCAGCTCCTACCTGCTCCAGTGCACATTTCCTCTGGATCTGGCACCAGCAGGACTTCACAGACCTTCCTGTTGGTGCACCTAACTACTAGGCTGTTGCAACATGCTTCATGGCAGTGGTATTCAAACATTTTAGACTGGGACCCACTTTTCAGAATGGCACTCGTGTCAGGACCCACCGGAAGTGATGTCATTAACCTGGAAATGATGTTGTGGCAGGAAGTGACATCATCAAACAGGAAGTGCTGTCATTGTAACATCATAAAATGACACTCCTGAAATGCAAATTGGCATTCTTGGACTGCAGCAATTGTACAACCATGAAACGTCCCTGACAGTAAACAAGGTTAGGGGATAATATTATTAAAAAGCACTGCACTAAAAAAAATTAAAAAACAACCCTCACTTGAAAATGCAAACTGTTAACACTCACAAAAGGAATATAACAGGAGTAAGGTCTGCAGTTTACAAGATGGCTGCTCCCAGCTTTCTGCAACCCACTTGACATCAGGTCACAACTCACCAACTCACCAGTGGGTCCCGACCCACAGTTTCAATACCACTGCTTTATGGCGTATTTGTGACAGCTAGGCTGGCTCAGCTATCACTTCACTGGCACTATGGAGGATAGTGCTTACTGGATTGTGCCGTAACACTGCAATCACACACACTTTCATGGGAGCAAATCCCATTGAACACAATGGGACAGAGTAAATGCGCATAGGGGGATACATTGTAAGATTCGTATAAAGCTTTCACGTAGGTGCTCCAATGCGCGGGTGGCTTCATCATGTGATTTCTCCATACGTACATAATACATTACATAATTTTGATATGCGGGATGCTTGTATCATACCACAGTACAAGAGTGGTAGGGGGGTGACTCGCACTCACCATGGACCTGGATCTTCAGCCCAAGTAAGTGCCCGAACCAAGCCTTACATACATCCAGCCTTACATGCTAGTTGAATTGTCCCAACCTGAAGACACATGTTCTAATGTGCAAAGTGAATGGACAGCTGACATTTGGCTTTGGTATATCAAACTGTTCTATGTCTTTCTGTCTCCTTACGTAACCCATCTGCATGGGTGGATTTTATGTTAGTTTTTTTTTCTGCTTTAATTATTCATTAATTAAAATCTGGGTAGGGAGGAAGGCAAATTTTTAATAACAGTTGATGTTGATTTTTGAAAGGACCAATGACCTCTGTGTCTTCAAGGTCTTTCTTTACGGAGCTTTCAGCTTGTCATGTTGCAGTGATTAAGAGCGCAATCCCAACCTGGAGTTAGGCCAGCACAGTTAGGTCAGTAAAGTTTGGCCAGCACAAGGGACACTGTATGTTTGGATTGCTCTCAGAGTCAGAGAGGTCAGCACAGAGACGTACACTGTCCTCCCTGATTCCGAGTGGTCCAAAGGCGCTTTTGTGTGGGCCTAATTTTGCTGGCCTAACTGTGCCGGCCAAAATCCAGGTTAGCATTGCGCCCTAAAATAAATTCATAATGGCTTGACCCAGTGGTGTCATTCACCAGGTACACTGGGTGGGACTTACCTTTGAGCGGCAGACCGCCCATTGCGTCATGCCACGTTCCAACGCTTTCCCGCCCGCCAGGGCAGGCAGGAAAGCAGCGGAACGCGGCATGATGCAACGGGCGGACTGCCGCTCAAAGGTAAGTCCCGCCCAGCGTACCGGGCGAATGACGCCACTGGCTTGACAGCATACTGCATGCCACTCGTTAGCAGTATGAGAAAAAGCACCCCCAGACAAAGCCAATAAAACACCCCCAACACAGCATGTTAGATGTTGGTCTTTTTGTTTCCTCAACGAAAGCCCCTTTCTACACCTGTCAGACAGGATTTCTGTCCTTCCCAGAAGGATTTCTGTCCTTCCTGCTCCACAACATGCAAATCGTTGCATCAGAAATACCAGGAGGTAAAGAAAACAACAGAGCTGCTAGAAATCTTTAACTGTGTGTGTGTGTGGGGGGGGGGGTTAAGTCATTCCTATAGGAATTCTAGAAACTCACAGGGAAAAAAGGGCTCATTATGCATGCCAGTCCTAACTGCTCTCAAAGTGTCAGCTCCAGTCATGTATGATTGAGTTCTGTTCCTTATGCAGGAGCTGTGAGTCCAGGGAGCCATTCTTCAGGCCCCAGGTATGGGCCAGAAAAAGCTGACATGTCATGCTTCAGTGACTTCTTTAGGACATTGCAAAGTGGCAGGATTATCAAGCACCTGACTACTCCACTCGCACCTCTTTGCAATTCGTCTGCATACGGAGCTGGTGGACAATTCCTTTACAGCAGGCCTCGCAAACTGGTCAGGCCCATTTCTGTAAGTGTGTGGGCCTTTACAAGTATATCAGCAGAGGCGGCAGCAGTGTGAAAAATGCTCCTCTAATTACAAAGCTGAGGAAAAATGAAGCGTCTTTATGACAAATGGAAATGAGGGTGCAATCCTAACCTACTTTCCAGCACTGGCATAGCTGTGCCAATGGGGCATGTTCCGCATGTTCTTTTTGAATTCTTCCTTCCCATAAGAAGGAACCTTGTTTAAGAACATAATGTTCCACATTTTCCTTTTTTTCCCATTCAGTGGAAGGCATTTGCAGCTCTCCTGTCTTTTTGCAAGCAAAAATCATGCTTCAGTTTAAGGGCACAATCCTTACCTGGAGTTAGGCCGGCTTAGTTAGACCAGAAAGGTTTGGCCCGTTCAAGGGCCACCATAAAGCACCTTTGGACCACTTGGAGTCAAGGAGGATGGCGCACATCTGTGTACTGGCCTCTCTGACAATGAGAGTGGTCCAAGCATACTTTACGGTGTCCCTTAAATTTTGCTGGCATGTGCCGGCCTAACTCTAGGTTAGAATTGCGCCCGAACATGTAAATTTCCCTGGTCTTATGTTAGTTTCTCACATGTCCCCACAAGTTGCCCAATAGGATTGTTGAGAACTTTGCATCCTACAGTATGTCACACAATTTACATTGCCCCTCCCCTCCAGTATAACTTCACTGTTGTACATTTTTCCCAAATGTGGGTGATCCTACCTCTCACTGCACAGAACTGACACAGTAGGAAACATCTTTTACTCATGATAGGAGGTGGTGAATGGTGCTGGAGATCCTCTTGACTATGTTATTTGCATTCATTAATAGGCACTGTAGGCACATTGGTCTATCACATAGTCTTGGGCATTGCTGTGATTCTCCCTGTGTTCTTATTAGCAGGACCTGCAGCAGCACAGGTGGGGCTTTGTGGGGCACGAGACTAAGGATCTTTGAGAGGGCCCACCTGGGATGGACCCAGCCTGGAGGAATTGCAGCACAACTTATGGCAGCATATAGAACTTATATGCCAGGTAGAAGGGGAGGAAATGTGCTCACATGCGCCTCTTTGCAAAATGAGTGTCAGTGTCCTCTGAATCAGTCTTCTGTGCCTCATATTAACCACAGATATAGGTGCTCCGTACTGAGGCAAAATCTCATGTGGTTTGAAACACTGTGCCGTACCCCGCTCCGGCAGTGGCAGTCCTGGCCCATGTGCCGCCTGGGGCCAGGACCGCAGAGTGCCACCCTCCACAGAGATTGCTGCCTGTGCTCACCAGGAGCATCCAGGTATCGCCTGGTGTCTTCCAGCCTTCTGAAAGCATCCCGAATCCTTGGAGGACCTGGAGGATGAGCACAGCCTGCCCACCCCTCAGGAGGGCTCTGGAGGGTAGGCAGAGGTGGCGGGTCAGCAGCAGCGGTGGTAGGCGCCTCTCCCACCGGCCCCACAGATTCTCTCCCCACAGGCATGTGGTGCCTCAGACCCAATGCCAGAGATCCCCCCCCGTTGAACTTGAGAATTTAGTGGTCCAGCAAGAAGATTTCCCCTATTTTTTCCTTCAGAGAGTTTCCTCCTTTTCATAATAGCCACAAGCTCCTTTACAAAGGTCAACACCATTCTTTTCGGTGTTGTTTCCTAGTACTTCCTCAAAGTAAGTGATTCATTAACTTCCATGTTTCTTTTGAATCTGTCCCTAAACAACAGTGAAAAGCTCAAGCCACCTTGAGTGCTTGCCTTATAGAACAGTGACTTTCAACCTTTTTCATCTCACGGCTCGCTGGCAAGGCACTAAAAGGGTCGGAGCACACCATCAGTTTGGGCAAATTCCATCATGATAGGGCAAATTGTGCTGTCAGGGGGCTCACATCCTCCACTGATCATGCCCCTACTGATCAATGATCCTCTCCCAAATTTCCACAGCACACCTGAGGACCGTTCATGGCGCACCAATGTACCACAGCACATTGAAAGGATGTTCAAGTTAAAAAAATAGAGAAATACATGCTGGTAATGTCTTAGCTTCCTTGGTAGACAAACTGCATTTGCTCTATTTCAGTTTAATGTTAATTGTCAAGGAAGGAAAAGCCCTCTTTCACCTGTCCAAAAATCACAGAAAATCTCTGCAAATCAGATAACCTGAGGCATCCCTTCTGCAAATAAAATTCACTCCTAGGATTCTTTCCTGCGCTAGAAGTTTTGATAGAGAAACCCCACCCCAAATTTTAAAGCTTGCGAGATACTGGGATGATCTTATGTACGGTAGTGCTAGTGTGATGTGTCACGTGCCGAGGCTCGCTATCAGGAAAAATTTGACAGAACAGCACTGTCGAAATCATTTCTCTCTTGGCTTTGATTTAAGTGGTGACCATTCATACCTTCATTCTATGAGTGCTGCAGGTTGAGAGATTCCGATGGCGTCTGTGATTTAAAGCCATCAACCTCATTTAGAACTGTAGTTCAGAGCCCTGTTTAAATTCTTTGAAGCTTTTCCTAGGACCTAACCCGCTCATCTCTAGTTCTCATTCAGCCATTTTTCTATTCAGCCCTGCTTCGTTAGAAAGCAATCCTATGGGCACCCAGTGCCACTGGAAGGCGCATTCTGGAGGCATTAGGTGCTTTCCAGCTGTTGCAAAAAGCAACGTGCCTGACAGTGCAATCATATACTGTGCTGGAGTGCCATGTCTGCACTGGCCGAAGCCGGCTGTTCCTGAGCAGGTGGTGGGCGGACGAGCAGGCGTGCTGGCCCGGGAGGTGGGTGGGCTTGGGATTCGGCCATAAGGCCAAATCCTAAACCTTATCCCCAAGCTGCACGGCCCTGATTCAGGCCACATGGTTTCATGGATACAGTGCAATACTGAGGGAGACTAGAGCCTCCCCAGTGCAAGGGCACATTTGTGCCCTTGCAAGTGGGGAGGCGCTAGCCTCCCCTATGTGCTCCTCTGATCTGCACCTGCTAAATTGCAACGTAGATCTGAGGAGACCACATGGCCCGAATCAGGGCCATGCAGCCTGGGGATAAGGCTTAGGATTTGGCATTATGGCCGAATCCCAAGCCCGGCCCCCTCACAGGCCAGCATACCGGCTGGTCCGCCCACCACCTGCTCAGGAACAGCCGGCTTCGGCTAGAGCAGATGGGGCGCAGCACAGGTGCTCCAAGGCAGTGGTGTCATCCAAATGATTTAGGAACAGGTACTCACTTTTGATTGGCACTTGTCGGGGTCCGCCCACCGGAAGTGACGTCATAAGCCGGAAGTGATGTCATGACAGGAAGTGAGGTCATAGCCGGAAGTGAGGTCATGATTGTTGCCATGGATGTGATCATGTTTGTAATAACTTCAGCTTGTGGTTAGTGTTGATTTAACTTCTATTGCTTTGCTTTCTAGAGATGTGTATATACATAGTTTGCTTCAACTGTTCCCTGGTTAAATAGCAGGCTAGACTGTACTAGATTGTGAGCCCTTTTGGGACAGGGAGCCATTTAACTTTAATGTGAAATGCAAGGAGCCGGCAAGGAGCAGGAGGGGGAACGGGCGACCAAAAAAAGACCACGTGGGGGCTGGGGCTGGGGGAAGGCTGCAGGAGGAACCGGGACACTGGATCTGCGCGGCTGGAGGGAGCGGGAGCCCCAGGCAGACTACCCTCTCACACTTGCTGCCTTATTCCCGGGTCTCCCTCGCTGCTGCTGCTGCTGCTGCTGCTGCCGCCTCCAGTCCTCTCGCTCCGCTGCCGCTGCTGCTGCCACCACTACCACGCTGCCTGCCTGCCTGCCTGCCTGCCTCCTCACAGAAAGTGCAGGCAATGGCTGCGGGCGTGCAGTACACATGCGCAGCTGCTGAGCCAACCAGCCGACGGGGCAAGCTTTGAGTGGGCGGGGCCAGCTCAACTTCTAGAAACCGGTACTCGCGTAGTGGTGCGTAGTGGGTGCATGACATCACTGCTCCAAGGCCAGGGCTGCAGGCAGCGCTGGTCTTGGAGCATTAGCACCGACGTGGGGATGCCGCTTGGTGCCCCTGCATTGGCACTAAGGGCATAGCATCGACGCAATCATGTTGTGTCGGCGCTACGCCCAATCCAGGATTGCGCCTGAGTGTTTGTCCTTGCCACTACTGCAGGTCAGGGGTGTAGCTACAGTTGCATGGGGGGTGCAATTGCACTGGGCAAGAAGCTTTAGGGAGGCAACAAGCTGACCCTGACAATAGTGGCCAAAATTGTGAAAACTTTGGTAATTATGAATAATACTATCATGTTATATATCATTGGAAATATAATTTAATGCAGAAACAAACCAGAGTATAATATTTTTATCAAAAGTTATGGCCAAAAAACTAGACAACGAAAATATGATTGTCGTGGAAAAATTGTGGTTTATTAAAATTTTCATTTGCAGGAATAATACAGTCATGTTATATATCATGCAATGCAGGGTTTCATGCAGAATGCAATGAAATAAACTGGAGTATAATATCTTCATTCTATCAAAAGTTATGGCCCCAAACCCCAAGAAAACAAAAATACATCTGTGACGTAACCTCCTGTTGTGACATCACTTCTGGGGCATCATTATACCCTCTGCATCGGGCTATACTTTCATTAGCTACACCCCTGCTGCAGGTGGCAAGTGGCTTGCTCCACACGCCAAGGAATGATGGGTGCTTGCTGGCTCTGGTAAGTGTATGCAGAGGGTGGTAGGTAGGCAGTGGGTAGGTGGGTGGGTAGAACAGGGCAGTGATGCAATGGAGAGAAGGGAATATTAGGACCAGGAAGTGTGCAGGTTTAGAGGCAGTGGCATTGGTAAATCCTAACCCCCTTCCTGGCCTTGATGCTCTGAGCTATGGACCAGGTGCATATCTGGGTAGAACTGGTGGCTCAGTATAGGCTTATCCTGGAGCAAAGAAACAAATGCTCCCTTACCCCAAGGAGGAGTAAAGCGTGTTTGGACTACTCTCAGAGTCAGGGGGATGGCTCACGCCTGTGTACCAGCCTCTCTGACTCCGAGAGTGGTCCAAACATACTTTATGGTGGCAGGGGCAGATCTAAGGGAGGGCAAAGCTCTAAGTGTTGCAAGAAGCCTTACCCTGTCATGTAAATCCCTCCTCTCCCTTGCTGCTGTAGCCAGTAAGCAACGCCAAGATGTTGCTTTTCCCTGTGAGGATTGGCTAGAACAGTGCAGGAGAGGAGTGATTTCCACTGCAAGGACTTCTTGCAAAACTTAGAGATTTGCCCTCCCCTAGATCTGCCTCTATACGGTGGCCCTTATGCTGGCCAAACTTTGCTGGCTTAGTTTATGCCGGCCTAACTCAGTTTAGGATTGCGCCTTCAGACAGTTGTAGGGTATGGCTTCCTCAGTTTGCTCATATACCATATTTCATGTTTGTATATACCAGCCTTGGAAATGGTATTTGGGAGACCATCAGGTATAACCGTGGAGCATTTAAAATGGAGCCCAGCCCAAAGGAGGAAAGGCTACTGCTGCTTTTCTCTCCCATCACCCACTCATGGGAATGCTTAAAGGGTATTGGGAGGAGGAAGAAGTAGCCTCAGCGGATGCCTAATGGTGGCATGGAGGCAACTCTTTTCTATCAGCATCTTTTTTTTGTGTGCCGGATTGGCCCCTTTGTGGGCAAAAGAACTGAACGTGTGCATCAAGCACTTCTACCTAAAAGAAACTACTAGAATGGGATGACAGAAACTATCCAACTTTCCAGTACTGATGCAGCTGCAATGCAGCAACGAAGTAAAGGAATGAATGTTCCCTTATCTTGAGGAGGCCTTGAGGATAGACTTCCCCACTATCACAGAATGCAGCACACACACCCCATTCGGGTGGCTATATTTGGGCTGGAAATTGGATAAGATTTGGCCCTATGTTGTTGAACAATGCTCACAGAACACTTTCCTAAAGTATTGTAACAGTGCAATCCTATTCATGCTTACTCAAAAGTCAGTTCCAATGTGTTCAATGCGGCTTACTCCCAGGAAAGTGTGTATAGTATTGCAGCCTAAGTGCCCAACCCTGTTACAACACTGTTATTCAAACTGTGGGTTGAGGCCCACTTGGTGGATTGTGACCTGATTTCAGGTGGGTCACAGAAAGCTGGGAGTAGCCATCTTGGAAACTGCAGCCCTTACTCTTGTTAGATTCCTTTTGTGAGTGTTAACAGTTTCAATTTTCAAGTGAGGGTTATTTTTTTAATCTTGTTTTTAATTCACCTTTTTTACATCATATTTTGTCCTAATCTTGCTTTCTGTCAAGGATGTTTCATGGTTGTATAATTGCTGCAGTCCAAAAATCCAAATTTGCATTTCAGGGGTGTCATTTTATTATGTTACTATGACAGCACTTCCTGCTTGATGATGTCACTTCCTGACACAACATCATCACAACATCACTTTCAGGTTAATGACATCACTTCCGGTGGGTCTTACATGAGTGCCATTCTAAAAAGTGGGTCCTGGTCTACAAAGTTTACAAATTTCCTGCATTGATGTCACCTTTCCAATGGGGCATATGCTGCATCCTGCAGTGGGACAGTAGTCATGCAGGCCTCCTTATGATAAGGGAATATTTGTTCCCTTACTTTGAGGCTGCATTATGGCAGTACAGATACTGGAAATTTGGATAGGATTGGGCCCTCAGTCTTTTTGTTTTAGGCTGACTGGAATTAACGAAGTTAAGCAGGCATGGGGTAATTTAATTCAATATAGTACTATAACATTTTTAAAGGAGACTTTTATTTATTTGGTTGTTTTATTGGATTCTTCTAGCCTTGTCACCCATTCTGCGCTCTTGAGATGGTGGGTGATGGTAGAAAAATATTAATTAAATACATCCCTAAGGCCAGTTCATTATCTTTCTGGCAGGGAGGCTAACAATGGAGTAAACACGGAAAATGAATTACACCGCCTCCCTTGAAAATAGCCCTTGTAGGTCATGATTCAGGCACACTGGTAGGTAGCAAGAAAGAAAATTGATCGGTTGTTATATGAGCTATGCCTGATCTGTGAATATATCTGTGATCTGTGGGTGATTAATTTGTGGGTCTTTGAATCTGACAGCTTTTGCCACCATTTATTTCTGTCTCTCCCACATGCATGCATTCACTCAACCACCCACCTGAAGAGTCATCAACAAAATATATGCACCCAGTGAGACAAAGGGAAAAAATGCTGATATAATGAAAATTTGTGAAATTATGCTTCCTCTTGAAAATCAAGAACCTATCTACCAAATTTTAGCATTAGCATAATGATGCAATAGTGGGGAAGGCAGTTTGGTGGAGCAGTGGTTCCCAAAATGTTAAGCACCAGGACCTACTTTTTAAAATGATACTCTATCAAGACCCACCTAGGTTTACCAGATTTTTAAAGAAGGAGATCTAGAAAGAAACTATTTATTTATAAGTAATAATAACCAAAAAAGACCTTCAAATATTTATCTCCCAGTATTTACACATGCTTGCAAACTGCAGGATCTCAGCTCCTTGCAGGGCAATTAGTAGCTACCTTGCAACCTGCAGGAGCTGAGGTCTTTGGAGGGTACCAATTAGCAGCTACATTATCTAATTTCTGAATAGCCTCGGGGCTTGAGGAAACTAGTCCCCTGATTTTTCCATCATCCTTTGGCAACCCACCAAAAATCAAGTCACGACCCACCAGAGGATTCTGACCCATAGTTGGGAACCACTGGAATGGAGCATTTGGCTTGGAAAGGAAGTCAAATTCAAATTGTCATTCAAAAGAGCATCATACTTTGCAAGGAATACAGAGCAGTCATTACATCCTCACTTCATAATGCATTCTCCCATACCCTGATATAAACACAATTGTGATCCCTGTCCTGCCAGCCATCACTAAATGATGCGGAACAAAGCACATTGTAATGAAACCTGCACTCATGACATTCTCTGGGTGATCTTGCACTAGTCACTATCGATCATCCTATCAATGATGAAGGTGGGAAAATGAATGCAGACCAAGGCCGCAATCCTATACAGACTTACTTGGGAGTGATCCCCATTGAACTCTGGGCTTACTTCTGAGTAGACATGCATAAGATTGTGCTGTAAAACTCTTTAGAAGGGAGAGATACAAAAGATGGGTCAGAGATCAAATCCACAAAGTGCCCACTTTACTATCTATGGTTATTTCTGAGAAGGCAGTTTAAGTGCACTATAAATATGTACAGTATGCCTCATTGTACCTGGTGCATGCAGTTGTCTGAAACTACAACATGCTCATCAAACCAGAAAATAAGCAGTGTTGTTAACAAAATATATTTTGTATATAAAAGCTGTTTACTAGGCTACCTCTCAGAAACGTAGCCTGGAAATAAAGGCTATTAACTTGCAGCCACCCCATGAAATTATTACTGCAAACATTCATTATTTTATGAAACAGCCTATTGACAGTCTTTTAGCCTGCGGAAAAATTATGTACCCATAGTAGTGTAGAACATCATAAATGGAATTTAGATTCTAAATTCATCACTGTCTTTTCAAACCCTCTGAAATGTTTCAGTTTTTAGGAGTATAATATGTACAGTCAGTTCTTGTTGTACACTAGGGTTAGGTTCCTGGAAAACCTGGTGGGTACTGAATAATGGAGCCTATGGGGAAAATGGGCTTAGGTTCCAGGGGAATTGCCAGACCATACGCTATGACAGGGGCTCCCAAACTGATGAGTTGTGACCCACCAGGGGAATCAGAAAAGGACCATTCCCCTTTAAGTGGAATGGCCCAGAAATTGGGACAATCACAGCAACACAACTGGGACAATTGTGCTGCTGCTGGGGGGGGGGGTTAAGCTCACCTGGGGGTCACTATGGCTCCCTGGAGGGTCCAGGGAGCCTGTGACCCCCCTCTCAGTGGTGTCCCTATAGGGGGGGCAGAGCTCTAAGTTTTGCAAGAAGCCTTACCTTGCTGTGGAAATCCCTCCTTCTCCATGCCATTTTAGCCAATCATCATGGGGAAAAGCAAAGTTTTGGTGTTGCTTACTGGCTACAGCAGCAAGGGAGAGGAGGAATTTACATGACAGGGTAAGGCTCCTTGCAAAACTTAGAGCTACGCACCACTGTCCCCTGTGCAGCCCTACACAAGCCTCCAAAACTATCTGAAAAGGAAAAACGTTTTGTGATGAAAACAGGAAGTTGTTTTTCTTTTCCTTTTCAGGGAGGTTTGGTGGCTTGTGAAGGACTGCAAGCCACCTGTACCTCCAGAGAGCCATAATGATCCCCAGGTAAGCTTAAAAAAATCCACCCTCCCAATCATGCTGCTGTACCCTCCCCTGCAAATACTTACAGGGTTCCCAAAATCCAAGTAGAACTTTGGCAACCAATGACGTAAGGGGACATTTGTTCCCTTGAAGTAGCGTGAACACAATAATTTGCAATGGGTGCTCAGCACCCACAAAGTTGGGCACCCCCAAACAGCGGAGGCCTGGAGCGTGCCCGGCCTAGTGGCGAACAGGCCCAGCCAAGGGCAGCGTGATTGAGCCAATGAGGTCCTTCCCGAGGCATCGCTGGTGCCTCAGGAAGAAGCTCATTGGCTCGTCTGCTCCAGCCTCGGAAGGGGTGGGACTGCCTTGCAACGCCTAGCCGCAATGCAAAGCAGCCGCCTCTGAGGCTAGGCCAAGGCGATCGCCCCGGCCTCGGAAGGTGGTGCCCGCCCCAAGGCCGGAGCTATGACAGAGGGCGTGGCCACATCAGGGGTATGGTCACGTCAATGTCAGGGGCGTGGCTATGTCAATATCAGGGGCGTGGCTATGGGCACCTCCAATGTTGACGGCAAGTCAGCGCCCCTGTTCCCTTGCCTAGGGATAAGTCTCCAATGTGGTGGGTGTACCCAGACCTGTGCCATTAATTGGCCCCAGGAAGGAGGGTTGAGGATGGGAAGAGGGATAGGATATTGGTGGAGCTACTGCTGCCTATGCTGCCCGTCCCCAGCTTTGACACAACCTCTCTCTGCCCCAGTCTCCACCTTACTTACTTGGTCCTTAAACAGTTCTCCACTGCAAATCTTTGTGTACACGAAGAGACACTGCAGGTTTAACCACTGCTTATCCATCAGGTACCCTGCTTATATATCCTGTATCATGGCTGCATGAAAGGCTGGGCTGGATGATTCACAAGCTGGAATCAAGGTTGCTGGGAGAAATATCAACAACCTCAGATATGCAGACGATGCCGCTCTAATGGCAGAAAGTGAGGAAGACCTAAATAACCTTCTGATGAGGGTGAAAGAGGGAAGTGCCAAAATTGGCTTGAAGCTCAACATTAAAAAAAAAA
This sequence comes from Lerista edwardsae, assembly GCA_029204185.1. Lineage (NCBI taxonomy): Eukaryota > Metazoa > Chordata > Lepidosauria > Squamata > Scincidae > Lerista > Lerista edwardsae. Next base: position 4,992,688 of record JAJKFI010000027.1, on the reverse strand, counting down.
CTAAGATCATGGCAACCACTCCCATCACTTCCTGGCAAATAGAAGGGGAAGAAATGGAAGCAGTGACAGAGTGTATTTTCCTGGGCTCCAAGATCACCGCAGATGGTGACTGCAGCCATGAAATTAAAAGACGTTTACTTCTTGGGAGGAAAGCTATGGCGAACCTAGACAATAAAAAGCCGAGACTACACCCTGCCAACAAAGGTTTGCACAGTCAAAGCGATAGTTTTCCCAGTTAAGTAGCAATGTATGGCTGTGAGAGCTGGACCATATGAAAGGCAGAGCGCCGAAGAATAGATGCTTTTGAATTATGGTGTTGGAGAAGACTCTTGAGAGTCCCCTCAAGGAGACCCTCAAGGAGATCCAATCGGTCAATCCTCCAGGAAGTCAAGCCTGATTGCTCCCTGGAAGGACAAATCCTGAAGCTGAAGCTCAAATATTTTGGCCACCTCATGAGAGGACTCTTTAGAAAAGACCCTCATGCTGGGAAAGATTGAAGGCAAAAGGAGAAGGGGGCGGCAGAGGATGAGATGGTTAGACAGTGTCACCGAAGCAAAGACCATGAAATTAGGTGAACTCCGGAAGCTAGTGGAGGCCAGGGAGGCCAGGCGTGCTGTGGTCCATGGGGTCGCAAAGAGTCGGACACGACTTAGCGACTGAACAACATCATGGCTGCAATCCTAATACACACTTGTCTGAGAGCACAATGCAATCTTATTCATGTCTATTCAGAAATTAGTTCCACTTAGTTCAAGGGGGCTTACTCCCAGGTAAGTGTGTACCTGGGTAGCCTAAGTTCCCTTAAAACTCAGTGGGGATTGCTTCTCAGTAGACATAGATAAGTTTGCATTGTACATCTCTTATCTATACAGTGTCAATTAAAAGAAAAACAAACATCTGTCTTATCTTTTATTAGTTACGTTAATGTAGTACGGAAGCACTTGCTGGTCAGTACTGATTTTGAAAGACCATATTTAAAATTAGGTATTGAGAAATGTGCTCTGGAAAGTTGGAAATATGGGACAAAATTGGGTCTGTTTGTCAAAAGGTTGTAACTGAGCATAAGAATGCTACGTTAGGCAAGTCCTGGTCCATCTACTCCAGTAACCCCCTAGTGGCCGCTCTAACCAGCAGCAGGTCTCCAGAGTTTCAGGCCAAAGTCTTTCCTTCTGTCTCAAAGCTGTGTCTCTAGAAATGCCAGGGACTGAAACTGGAACCTTCTGCATGCAAAACACGTGCTCTAATTGGTACTATCATGGTGTCTCCCACTGACACAAGATTAAGGTTGCATCCTAACAATTGGAACACCATAAAGCACATTTGGACCACTCTTGGAGTCAGGGAGGATAGTGCACATCTGTGTGCTGGCTTCTCTGACTCCAAGCGTGGTCCAAACATACTTACGTTGTCCCTTGTGCCAGCCAAACTTTGCTAGCCTAACTTGTGCCGGCCTAACTCCAGGTTAGGATTGCGCCCTAAAGCTCCTGCTTACCTGGCACTCACAATAGGTCTATTAACACATTATGCTGGATACATCTCGACCTGGGTACACATTTGCATGTGTTTGATACTACCTCGTTTCATTTTTACAGATTAACAATCCGTATACCATACAGAAACTGTACCTCAGTTGAATGGCATTTGTGAATAACTATATATCAACTAACAATGACTACAAGAGTAACAATAATTATATGCAGGTTTTTCAGTAACCCGGGATCCGTGAGGAATGCATTCCTCCTTCCCCCCCCCACCAGATACCAGAGACTGCAGATAAGAGGGATGCCTGTGTTAAGTATAGGGTTCCTTCCTCCTCCCTTCACAGGAAGTTTTTTTTAGCAACCCAAAGTAAGAATAAAGGAAGGTAAAAGCCCCCCTCCCCCAGCTACGGATAATAGAAACCGTGGATATGGAATCGCTGGACAAGGGAAGCCACCTGTATTCTTTTTTCTTTTTTCTTCACAGCTCTGGAATTCCTGAACTCCAGTCACTGGCTTTGCTGGGAACGTTTGCACACCACACATCAAATGTGTGGTGAGTTTTATCATTCATAAAATGAGTCCCCATTAAAAAGGGGAGTGACCTTTTAAAATGTAACGTTGCTCACCTTGGCGCAATCAGTAATGTTCTCGTTACCTATGCCCAATTTGAGAGATTGTCTACGAGAGTGGCTGTATTTGCGAACAGATTGTCACAAACACATTTTTCCACCTGATTTCAAAAACTCACTGCTTTGATTGGCTAATCTCTTTGGACGTGTAACAGATGGCTCATTGTTGACATACAATAGCCAAGGTTTCTTTTTCTTTTCTTTTTTTTCATTATGAGATTCTGCGGTACTGGATGTATCTCTATGTTGCAAGATGAAAACAACCACACTGTACTGAAGCATGCTGGAGACTACCTCGGAGTGAACAGATAGATCAGTTGTAATTAGAACAAAGTGATCTTGAGCCTAAACAGTGATATCCAGTTACGTGCGATTTCCATTTGCCAATACACTCTTGCAAATACATCTGACGTGTTAGCCTGACTAGAAAATAGAATTTGACACTACTTACAAGATAATCACCACAAATGGGTTTTAGATTTGTATTTTACACTTACTGGGTCAATACAAATCTGGTAATTTCTTTTATCTGTATTTCAGGAGGGCATTTATACTGCATTTTTTTTCAAAGGGTGTCATGTGTATAAATCTGAAGAGAAAAAAAACCCTTTCATTCAGGGTAGTTTCAGGCTGTGCTAAAAATGATTCATGGAATGATGAAAACTGAAACCTCAATCAGTATGAAGACATCCTAAACTAGAGAATGCTGACAAATTGATACTGGGCTGGTACTGTGGTCCCAAGCTGTCTTCCCAACTACTATCCAGTTGTAAAAGAGCATGTTTGTGCATCAGAAATGGCAGAAGGGGTATGTCAAGTTGGGCATTGGCTGAGGCTCACACCCATCAATAGTACCCCTTGTAATGGGCACAAGGAAGATCAAATGAGGAGGTAGCTTGTGGTGTCATCAGTAGGGAGGCCCAGCATGGAGTTTCTGGGACACCCCTGGCCAGGACAACCTCTGTACTCTCTGTCCTGGTGGCAGTTGTAGGGTCAATGCACCACTGAGGTGGTCGGAGGTCTCTCTAAAGGGTCCAGTGCAAAGTTTTGACCCAGGGCCCCCAGAAATTGGGCTCCAGCAATGCCTGTGCAGCAGTGCCCAATTGGAGTCGTAGTGTGCTTCTTACAAGTATACAAATTCACCACAAATGTCTACCACGCACATGATGATAACACAGTAAGAACACAACTTTAACCAAGTTAGGAAGCAGTAGAAGTTTAGTGTGGGGCAAGGGAGTGAACATCCCATGGTAAGCCATAGGCAGCCCAATAGGGCTGCTCAGATATGAGCCTGCACAATTGCAGGTGCAAGTCCGAGCCTCCTGCAGTGGTCATGTGGGATGGGGCCACTGGTTTGGATGTGACCTAATGGCTGCATCCATGCTCCACCCCCACTCCCCAGGCCACCCCGCCATCCAGATCACACACAGCCTGCCTTGTTCTCCCCCGCTGCCCAGAAATGGCCTCGCACTGGCCAAATCTTACCAGGACCAACTTACCTGTGGGCTGTACTGGTGCACCTGGGTTGACGTAAGTGCTTGTGTCAGCCCATCGCTCTTTGGCTGGCGCATACAGTACACGCTTTATAGCATGTTTGCAACAGCCATTGGCCAACAGAAGGCACATGTGTCATCCCAACGGGCGTTTTGGATTGCACCCTAAATCTGAGTACCTCTTAGGGGTGTTGCAAGAGACCTACATTTTTGTGCTGGCTTTCTTGGCTGACAAGACCATTTCACAATGCATTTCTAGGACATATAAGCAGTAGTGTCAGCCTACCGGTACACTGGGCGTGTCTTCCGGGTGAGCGGCGTGTCTTCCGGGTGAGTGTGACCGTAACGGGTGGGCTTTCGCCGTTACGCAACAGAATGCAGCGATCACCCTGCCGCTCACCCGGAAGACACGCCCAGCGTACCGGTAGGCTGACACTACTGCATATAAGTAATTGCTGGAGCCTGGCCATTCATTTATGTATCTGCTGTACTCCAGTTCCGCTTGTAGCCTTACAAGTTAACTTACTATTTCAGCTATGACTTTTGTACTTCAACACACATGGCATGTTTTAGGTGTAGCTCTACCAGTGCAATCCTATGCATGCTTACTCAAATTATTCTTGTTGGATTTACAATGCCTGAAAAGTGTGTAAGAGATTACAGCTCCAGAGTTTTTAAGTGTACCTCTAAAATGCACTTAAATATCCTTAGGCTCAAATTCCATACAGACATACATTGCATCTCAAAATTTAAAGTGTGAATGGGAGAAAGAGCTGGGAAATGGGAAAGCATACCATACACAGGAACACCCATCAGAGAGCTGGTCATTCAATTGTAAATCCAGAGTAAATTTTAGGAGTGGAAACATGGTGGGACATAACTGTCAGTTCAATGGAAGGAGAAACTGCAGGAATGAAGGCACAAACAAACTATTCTCAAGGAACCCAGAATGTTTTTATGAAAATATCTGAAATCTCTGAGCTAAGATGGGGGAACTGGAATGCTTGGTGCCCAGGGAAACCATTGAAATAGTGGAAACCAGGTGAAATGCAGAGGATCAATAGCATACTTAGGAGGTACAAGCTCTTTAGGAGGCACAGGGAAGTGTAATTGTAGGTGGACTATGGGAGAGTTAATCGGAGGTGGGGCAGTTGTGCACGGCCTCTTCAGGTCTCAGAAAACCTTCTGGACTTGACTGGAGCTCTGGTTGGGTTTGGAGGATGGGGGTGGGCCCTGAATTCCATGTGTTTTGAGTACCTGAGAAATTTGTTATCTGTGGGAGTTCTAGGAACTGCATTTAGGCTTATTGAGCCCAGATGCCATTTGCACAGCCCCTCCCCCAGTCCACAGGGCAGAGGTGGGGGAATGCAGGGCAGCCATTGGCTGCTGCCTGTTGCTGGGATTGGGCCACACGTTTACGGCTGCGACTGTTGTCTCCTTTACCCAGTCCTACGGGATGCGTCTTGGCTGGGTAGCCAGGTGGGGGCCTGGCATACATCCTGAGGTATGCAAGGTCAAGGGGTACGCCAGGACTGCTCCCACAATGCTTGTCCAGGTTGGGAAGCAGGCTGGCAAGCCTCTTGGCTGTTTTTGCAATAGCTAACACACGGCTTTGCCTGTGGGGCCAGGGCAGGCCACCTGCCTCGATCCTTCAGGGTTGGCAAGGATAGGCTAAACTGGTCCATGTTTCGGTGAGCCAGGAGGTCATGCCCTTTATGGGCTTGGGGGAGGTAGACAGCCAGGGCCATTCCCCCCTTACTTTAGAGCAAGCATCTGGGGGCTTGAGTATAGTGTTTTGATTTTCCTTGCTGCAGATATGATAAAATAATATCCCAAGGTGGCCTCTTAGCAGGGTACGCAACTGCCCTGCCGATATGAAGGGCCCACTGTACTTTGTATACTCAATCCTTTGAGATCAATAGGTGGCACCCACAATTTTCTTTGGAACAAAGTGCCATCAAGAATCTTAAGAAGTAAGGTATACCTTATTCTGGAGTAAGACTCCTTAGTCTAAATCCTTGATTTAAGGGAAACTATGGGTGTTACAGAATACTTTTTACTTCTGTATTAAAAGTAAATCATATAATTGTTGATATATGTTCTTCCTTCAGTAGAAACTGATGCAGCTTACAACATTAAGGGTGCAGCCCTAACCTGGAGTTAGGCTGGCACAGTTAGGCCAGCAAAGTTTGGCAGGAACAAGGGATACCATGAAGCGTGTTTGGACCATTCTCTCAGTCAGATAAATCCAGGACACAGACAAGCTCCATCCTCCCTGACTCGGAGAGTGGTCCAAACATGTGTTATGGTGGCCCTTGGTGTCAGCCAAACTTTGCTGGCCTAACTGTGCCAGCCTAACTCCTGGTCAGGATTGCACCCTAAAATTCTCTTGCCCATGATTTTTTTTAATGGTTGTTTTTTTTTTTTAAATAGGCACACTCTACTGGAGTTGCAAAGACCTTAAGCACAAAGGGAAAGTACTTCTAGCATTTCCATTTAATTCAGTCTGAACAGAGAATCATACAGGCTTCAGGAGCAGCTTTATGGAGATGCAAAGAACAGCAGCAGGATGGAAAAGCTCTGTTGCACATGCGGAATTCAAATCATCATTTCATAGGGCAAGAGGTCAGAAGGTTCCATTATGCTGATTTGATCCAACCTCTTGCGGACCCAGGGCATCTATATGTCATGTTTGAATTGAAACATAATCTTAATTTAAAGCTCTAAACAATGGTAATGTGATTACCTCTAAGAAGATTATGTGTTTAGTTAACTTCACCACGAGGGAGTTTGGCCAGAACTGACACTTGCTTTGACCGGCATCTACTAGATTTCCATCAGCACTGGACAGAAAGAACCGTAAGAGTCAGCATTATTAAAGTGGCAAAGGTGAGTTCTGTCACAGCCTTGATTGTGGCAGAATTTTGACCGTAAAAACTTACTTTTAGAAAGTACAACTAGGGCTGGTGCCCGGTTGCTGGTAGTCCTAAGTCAAACTCAGGCCCTGGCCCTTCATTGTGCTTGGGGTGTCTGCAGACATAATAGGCAGCAGCAACTCTTTTCACATCTCATTGGCCAACAGAGCAGTAGCTCTCAAACATGTTAGCACTGGGACCCACTTTTTCAAATGACAGTCTGTCCGGGACCCACTGGAAATGATGTCACGGCCCAAAGTGCCGTCATTGCTATGCCAGAGCCTGCTGCTTTCCTGAGACTGCAGCAATATGTTGGGTTATTTCTCAGCCATTTTCCAATAGCAAAGTGAATTGGAAAGGGAAAAAAGCCTATTTACAACCGCAAAACAACCACACAGCCCTCCCCCTTTCTAGCACCTCATCTTCTCATATTTTCAATATGGGGCTTTGCTACTCACCTGAAATTGGCTCATGACGACCTACTGGTGGGTCCCAACCCACAGTTTGGGAACCACTACCCTAGAGCCCTCTGCTTTTTAGATGGGACAGCCACGCACAGCGGTAGTGAGAATCTCTCTGCTACTTTCACCACTAATTCCAGTTTGAATAACACTGCTCTAGAACATACTCTACACTCCCATCTGACTGCAGAGTACAGGGAAGAAGGGTTGTGGCAGGAAGCTGCTTCAGGAAAGCTTGTGTGTCATTCAAAGTTTTATTCATGAGAAATCCCTGATAAGTATTTTCCCTTTGCAAGCTTAACCTTAGGAAAATGGCTGTGGCTCAGTGGTACAGCCATGTCTTGCATGTAGAAGGGCCCAGTTTCAATCCCTGGCATCTCCAGGTTGGCTTAGAAGAGACCCCTGTCTGAATACCTGGAGTGCTACTCTCAATGTAGGCAACATTGACCAAGATGGATCAATAATCTAACCAAGGGCACAAAGATTTAGGCAGGCACAGTTAGGTCGTCATGGCTTGTAACCTGTGGTGGATTTTTCTTCTCCAAATCTGTCCAATCCCCTTTTAAAAGCATCTAAACCAGGTGCCATCACCACATCCTGTGGCATGGAGTCCACAGATTAATTACTTGCTGGGTAAAGAAATTTTTTCTTTCACCTGTTCTAACTCTCTCAGCACACAATCTTAGGGACTTAGTGACTCCCTGGCTTTTGTGTTGTGTGAGAGGGAAAAGAACATTTCTATATCCATCCCATAATTTGATGTCTCGGGGCAAAACCTAACCAACTTTCCAGCACCAGAGTAATGCAGCTTTGAGGGAAGGGAACAAACAGTCCCTTACCTTGAAGAGGCCTCTGTGACTGCCCCAACTGCAGGATGCAGTGCATGCCTCATTGGCACCGCTATGTCAGTGTTAAAAAGATGGTTAGGATTGCGCCCTCTATCTAGTCACCCCACAGATGCCTTTTTTTCCAAAGAGCCCCAATGCCATAGCCTTTCTTCATTAGGGAGATGCATTCATCCAGATGTCTCACTGTACGTGCATGGGTGCTGTGCACCAACTTGGAAGAAAACACAAAGATTGGGGTGGATCCAAGCCTAGACTTTGCACCTTCACATGTTCATTCTTCTTGGATAGTGACTTGACAAAGCTATGGTCTATCAGAGTTCCCAGTACATAGTTTGAAACCCACTACTCTAGAACATATAATCCTAGTTTTCACTTCTGTATTGCAGTAAAATTGGTAAGATCGATAGTCTGTTCTTTATAAAATGTGAAAAAAATAATCCAAACTATTAAATATAAGTATTCCTAGTGATAGTCATGACTATTTTGCTGACACGGATGTTTGGGAATGCGACAAAAGTGACAATAATATATCTTACCCTTAATGCATTTAAAATGCCTTCTTATCCAGTGGAAACTCACCACTGAGACCCACACAATGATTGCAAAGAAATCTTTTTTTGTGCTTGGAGGCACATTTTGAACAGAACAAGATTTATCTTTTGATAGTAGCAGACAGAGGAGGTTGTGATTGTTTGAAATGATTTCAGGCCTGGCTTCCAAAATCAGCCCTCCCAAGTCCTTTCTATACTTGGCCTGTAGACGACTGAGCAAAAACAAGGCCTGCTGCAGAGTTCAAGGGAAGGGTCATCAAGGAAATCCAGAAGATTAAGTCTGAGTTCGGTTGTCCAGCAATCTCTTTTACTGCAACAACTTGCACAGACAGTGAGCTCAGGAGAAAGAGGAAATTGTATATGATTGCATTTACCCTAGTGTGACTATATTTGGGCAAGGCAGGGCAAGGCAATTTGTCCTGTCCAGCCTCACACACTGCCCAATCCTAACTAAACCTTACCTCCACAATGCAGCTGCACCACCAGAATGCCCATTGCATCCTAGGTTGGGGGCAATCTTGGAGGTCTCCAGGTAAGGGAACCTTTATTTCCTTGTCCGGAGAAGGCCTCAATGCCCCATTGGGTCTACTCGCCAGTGGTTTTGCTGGTACAAGTCAGAGTGGACCCAGGAAGGTAGATCAGGCCCAGGAAGGAGGATCGGATATTGGTGGCTGCCATCAATAATGCTCCCTTCCCTGCCCTGGCTTCTGCTCCATTCTTCCCCTTCCCTACCTGGAAGGAATGTTTAAAAGCCCATTGGAGGCTTCAGAACACGTTTGGAGGGCTAGGCACTGTGGTGTGACTCTCCAGTGGCTCCAGGTGGGTCGGGGGGTGGCACTTTGTCCTGGCCCCGGGCAACAGATGGGCCAAGATCGTGACTGAAGCAACATGGCACAAGGAATAGGTTTCCTGGTTCAAGCCTGGTGGCACCTTATATAATGGGCAGCGCAATCCTAGCGTGCCTCTTGCATTGACGTGACGTCATTGCGTCGACGCAAGGAGCAGAGCACTGGTGCGTGGGAGCCGAGCAGCACTCGCAGCATTGGCTTCAGAGCGCTGCTGGAGAGCCTACATTGCGCTGACCGAAGACGGTCAGCGCAAGGGATTCTCTGTCCCGTTTCGGGATGGGGATTGGTGGGAGCGGGGAGGTGGGAGGCAGGACTTGGGCGGAACCTGGGCAGGCTTGGGAGGTGGCCATAGGGTCACATCCTAAGCCCATCAGTGAGGATGCGCGGCCTCGATTTGGGCTGTGCGGTCTCCTCGGATCTGCGCCTGGTCTTTAGCGGGCACAGATCTGAGGAGCACATAGGGGAGGGAGCACGTATGGGAACGCACGCTCCCTTGCCGCGGGGAGGATCCAGCCTCCCGCAACCCAGCGTTGGATATGGCGCTGGCCGGCCAGCCTTGCCATTCTGGCGCTGGGTTGGATTGCACCCTAAGAGTGCAATCCTAATCTGGAGTTAGGCCAGCACAGTTAGGCCAGCACAAGGGCCACCGTAAAGCACGTTTGGGCCACTCTCAGAGAGAATGGCACTGCCACACATCTGTGAGCTGGCCTCTCTGACTCCGAGAGTGATCCAAATGTACTTTACCTTGTGCTGGCCAAACTTTGCTGGCCCAACTGCGCCGGCCCAACTCTAGGTTAGGATTGTGTCCTAATGTATATTTTGTAGTGCCACTAAAAGCAGCAGTGTTTGGTATTTTAACTACCTGGCAGCATTTCTGGAATAGCAAGAAGTCATGGTTCCAAGAGGTTTACACAAACAAATTTAAGACAGTGATCAAGAGGCAGCACTGATTCTGCAAGTCTTCTAAAATGTGACACATTTTGTAGACACTGGAACAAACATGCAGTGGAAAAAAGGGCAACTGAAGGAAGGCTTTAGGAAATCCACTGGTTTTATGTTAATATATGGTTATGAATGATGAATGAATTTGATTTCTCAGTGATTAGATTTGCGAAGTCATTACTCAGAAGTTCGCTTAGGGCTAAAACTTCCTTTCACGTTAAGACAGACTAATACAGCTGTAAGTATACAGCTACTTTTCTGTTAATATCATTTGACTAACAGTGGAATGGCTAATCTATTTTCCCCATCTGAACCTTTTATAATTCAGAGGCAGAATTCTGGCTCTCTTAATCCAGAATCCTGTTTCACCTTGGGTGCAGCCACCTTAGGTGCCCTTACTGGGAGAAAGGCAGGGTAAATAAAAATTCAGTAAATAGTCTGGAAGCCAAAAAAATCCACCACTTTGCATTTTGTGCACTATTCACATGTTCTTTTGGGGCTAAGTAGCTATAATTGTTATCCTGCTTACATCAATGAGAACTATTACTCTTGCATTATTGTACCCTTTTAGTGATTATCAGTATTCATCAGCAATGGATACTTTACTCAGATTGCCTTGACTTGAGTGGCGCAAAATCTCTATTTCCAATTACTTCAGTTGTGGTCATCACTGATCCCGACTCGACTAGCGACTCAGGGCTAGTGACTCGAAAAAAGACTTGAAATGACTTGAAATGAACAGACGGAGGGGCAGCCAGGACATGGGGGGGGGGTCGTGTTCTTCAAGAGATATACCACCTCCATTTATTCTGTGAATTTTTATTCTAGGAAGCAACTGACTTGCAATGTGACTCGTTTCTCAAAATGACCCTAATTCCTGACTTAAAAGACACAAAATTTTGCTCATGTCAAGTCGCAATGGGCACATGTTTGATTCACAAGTTGACTCAAGACTCAGGCTCAGTAACTTGAGCTCATCTCTGCTATTCATCTGCAAAAAGACCCACTCACATGTGTACACCTTGTTCCATAGTTCGCTCCTGAACCATGATCAGAAACACAGACGGCTGTCAAGGAATTAAGAACCATGTGATCCACCAAAGTGGAAACACTTGATTCACCTTCTGTTATAAACTTAATAAGCATTAAAAACCACACGATGCAATGCATCTTGACAATAAATGCTCAGTGCCTACAAATCTGCTGAATTCTAATGCAGAGTACAACAACAACACATATTCTATTGGTAGGAAAAAACATTATATGGCTCCAGGTGAGAGTATTGGATCAGGAGATGCAAGATTGCATCTTTTACAGGAGATTTTTCACTGAAGTATTGCTTCTAGGAATCCTGATGAAACACAATGGCACTTTGACCAAACGAGTAAGGCAAAGCTCAGCAATTACTTTTAATTTATATGCATGTGCTTTCAAAAAAAGGACAGAAAAGAAACCTTTGCTATAGAAGGAAGGATTCAAAAAGTCATTTTCTTTCAGTGTTATAATTTGTATGGACACGGAATTGCTGGTATTTTACTGATATAAACTTGCAAACTTATCATCACAGATGAATGTATTCAGGGACAAAAATAAAATACATACATTTCAGTAGCAAGGTAACTGACAAAGCAATCCTACCCCCTCCCCTTGGGCCAACACAAACCACTTGCATAGGCCCAGCGCTGCAGTGCATGAGCCATAAAGCAGGGCAGGGCAGCCCAGGGAGAGGAGAGGAGCCTGGATGCGGTCGTTAGGCCACACTCAAACCCCCATCCCCCAGCAGCACAGCCCTGATTTGGGCCGCTGCAGCCTGCTCAGATCTGCAGGTGCAGATCCGAGCAACCTCATAGGGGTGGTTGGTGCCTAGGTGCCTACACCAGGGTAAGGCGACAAATGCTCCCTTGCCCCGTGGAATTTCTAGCGGCCTCCTAACCACAGCTGGATACAGCACAGGTCAGGACTGCGCCCTGAAAATCTTTCCTTTCTTCATAAGATTGAGAACTAAATAATAACTTTTGCATGACAAATAAATATAAGGAAACTGAAGTTGTACATGTGACTTTTCTCTTTTCCCCAACTCTGCCTGTAATTATGTCTGATTTTACCCTCCCTTGTTTCTCCCATGCTGAGAAAGTCAGAAGTAAATTACTGTAGCAAAGGGAACATGAGAGAAAATGGTGCTTGTGTAGAGGAGCATAAAACACCCCCTCCAAATAATGACACAAGACAGATAGCATTGAATTGATGTGGGGAAACACCAGGATTCAAGCTGCAGGATAAAAACCCACAGGTTTAAAAACACACCATAGCATAGCAACTTCAGAAAGAGTTGGAAGTTAAGGAGTTAACAACATGCTCAGAAAAATTAACTGCAGAGCAATGTGAGCAATGAAACAGAGATCAAAGGTCAGCTCTCTGCAAAGCTTGGAAACTCTCTGCAAGCATAAAAGATGGTCCACAAACCCTTTGCAGACAATCAACAGGCAGCTGACTCTGCTGAACTGCCCTGACCCTTGACTGACCTTGAGATAAGAGGAGACAACTTACAGCTCACTTATTTGCAAAAATTTCTGGTCTTAGAGCTGGATATCTATGGTAAATTAAAAATGAAGCTGCCATCCTATACACATTCACTTGGGAAAATATTGCACTGAATCCAGTGGAATTTACTTCCAAGTAAATATGAGTAGAATGTGCTGTTAGATTCCCGTGATTTACTACGGATCTTGTCATCTGTTATGGTATCAGGTCCACTGGGACGTACAGGATATGTCCAGCACTGGTTGCAGTTCTCTGATTTCAAGTTTTTTGCAAGCTAATGAAACTTCAGTACTGATTATTCTGAGCACTGTTGTTAGTACAAACTAATATTACAACCCTAGCAACTGATACTAACAAAACATTAACAAGAGCACAATCCTAACCTGGAATTAGGCCGGCACAGTTAGGCCAGCAAAGTTTGGCCAGCACAAGGGCCATTGTAAAGTGCCATTGTGAGTGGTCTCAGAGTCAAGGAGGATGGTGCACGTCTGTGCCTTAGCTTCTCTGACTCCAAGAGTGGTCCAAATATACTTTACAGTGTCCCTTATGTCAGCCAAACTTTCCTGGTCTAACAGTGCCAGTCTAACTCCAGGTGAAGATTGCACCCCACACACTTAATTAGGGTTGCCGACCCCTCAGGATTGCCCTGGTATTTCCTGGAATCAACATTAATCTCCAACTGACCACTGAATGCAATCCAGAAGATTTTAACAGGGCTTCCAGGAACTTCCAACATTACATCATATTGAAAAAGAAATAGCAAATAGCTTCAATCAGAACTGGCAAACCAGTTTTTTCTCTATCCCTAGAGGGGAAAAAAAAGCACAGTTATGATATATGATAAGCAGTTAACACTCTTCAGACTTGATGTTGGAAATGTACTTTCGGTTGCTTCTCACCTCCGATTCCCTCATGTTAAGTATCTAATGAAACAAACTGAAGAGTGTTTGAAAACCTACATGTGCACAATCAAGAAACATGACAAGCAGAGATAAGAAGTGGGAGTCCTGAAAATCTTCCTCTTTCTGAAGCATATTTTGGCATAAAGTTCAGAATGAAAACTGTATATTTCTGGTTCAAAGTGAGCAACTCTAGTTGACACATGCAACAGCTCTTCCTTTTTCACAATGACACATGTACAGAACTTCAAAGCACAGGATATACTATAGCAGGGGGTGCCCAAACCTGCTGCACATCAGAGCCGCAATACTTCATATGTTTGCAAAACAGAACTTCATATGCTTCAGCCGCAATACTTGTGTAGAAAATAAGTAATTAAAGAATGTTGTGTTTGCAGTGAAGCAGGTAATTCAGCTATGGAACTCCTTGCAACAGGAGGTGGTGATGGCATCTGGCCTAGATGCCTTTAAAAAGGGGACTGGACAGATTTCTGGAGGAAAAGTCCATCATAGGCTATATGCCTTGATGGGTGGTACAACTTCCTTATATTTATAATAGGCTACTTCAGAATGCCAGGTGCAAGGGAGTGGCAACAGGATGCAAGCATCTTGTTGTCTACTGAGCTCCCTTAGGCACCTGGTGGGCCACTGTGAGACACAGGAAACTGGACTAGATGGGCCTTTGGCCTGATCCAGCAGGACTCTTATGTTCTTATGTTCAAATAATAATGATAAAGTAAGACTAGATAAATAATAAAAAAATAAGTTGAATACAGGACTAGTATTAGTTAGAGCTATGAGAAGAGGCTGGGAAATCACCCACAGATGCAGTTATGCTCAGCTGCATAACAGAAACCCAACAGCTGAAAATAAGACTGGTGGTTGATACCCAGACTCCAAAAACAGGGCTTGTGAAACAGCAGGACTCTCAGTACAGGGAATCTAAGGGTTTCTTTGGTACTCAAACTGTGAACATGTCAAGGAGCTGATGTGGAGTAGGTGGTCGGGAAGATTGTAACCTCTAAATCTTCGACCAATCAGGATGAAGAGGAAGGACACCTGCGGCCGGGGAAGGGATTAAATGCCATGCTGTGTTTCTTTCAAGGTGTAGCTCACTCTTGTAGCTCACCCATTATTGCTGCAAAAATGATGAACGAAATCTGATGCTGCTTCACTGAGGTTTCTGACTCAATTCTTCGAGGGGTCAAGACCTCCGGTCAGTAACTCACATTTCTAACACTTGTTTTAAGTACTTACAGCACATGTCTATGAGGAAGTAAGCCCCTGATTTCAGTGGAACTTACTCCTGAATAAGTCTGTACAGGCATGCCCCAGTAGCTGCTGGGCTTCTGTTCCTGACCCCTCTGTGTACCTGAAACCGTGAATACGGGGGTATTTAAAGATATTCCCTATTTAAAGCTAAGGGAACATCAATGGTTTTGCTGCAACAAGGTTAAAAAAAGAGATTTTTGAAGTTCCCCTATCTTTTTAATAGGTGTCTTAGAGCGCAATCCTAACCTGAAGTTAGGCTGGCACAGTTAGGCCAGCAAAGTGTTGCCGGCACAAGGGACATTGTAAAGTATGTTTGAACCACTCTCGGAGTCTGAGAGGCCAGCACACAATGGTGCACCATCCTCCTTGACTCTGATAGTGGTCCAAACATACTTTACGGTGGCCTTGTGCTGGCCAAACTTTGCCGGCCTAACTGTGCCGGCCTAACTCCAGGTTAGGATTGTGCTCCCAGTAAGATAACTGAAACAGTGGATATTGAATCCTGAAAATAGATACTGGGGCAAACCTGTATAGGATTGCAGCCTTAAATTCTTAAATATATTTACTCATCATGAACATTAAACCTATGTTTTAGTTCAGTGGACTCTCAGTTTATACCCAGTAAATAATTAGAAACCCTGACAATTTCATTTCATATTAATTGTGATATAAAAAGGATCTCAGCCATCATATTTCTGAGAGCTGCATATTCTATGCCACAGTTTGGCCCCTGTACCATAGCAAAGTTGTTAGAAGAAAACAGACTGGCAGCGCAATCCTATGCAGGTCTACTCAGAAGTAAGTCACATTGTGTTCAATGCAGCTTACTCCTATGAAAGTGAGTACAGGATTGCAGCCTGGGTTTCTCCAAACCCAGCTACTGATTTCTGAGGATTTAATTTAAAAACAAACAAACAAAAACACAATATACCAGTATTGGGTAAAAATGGAATCTGATCCTTCCAATCACAAATAGTCAACTCCAGAATTTAGCTTTTCAGATTTTATTTGCAATGAAACTTTAAAATTTATTTCCATTTTACTCAACTACAGTCTCAATTTCTGACAGCTGCTGTTGACGCCTCCCCACCAGAAACAGCAGCAAGGGAGGTCATGCTTGGCTTCCTGCAAAATAGATGCCTGGTGGGTCTCATGTTGCTAGCAGGTTTAACCTGAGGCAAACGCATAGCTCGTGCAGGCTGAATAGATTCCAGCTGGGATTCAGGGTTCATGACAAGGTTATAACTACAAAACACTTAACCAGCTATTTGGCTGGAGAATACGAGTAGTCTTCTAAGACTTGTTCACACAGTATGATTTGTGGGCTTAGCTTGGGCTCAGCTTTCCAGGCTTGGCAACAGTTGGATTTCCTAGGTCAGAACCATGGCCTTTCCTTTCTAGCCTGAAGTCAGTATAGAAGGAATGAGGGCAATAAATGGAAGTTTATGACAGGTGCTTCTAGTAAACAGAACCACTGATCTGGAATGAGGAATTCAACCTGACTTAGGGCGCAATTCTAACCAGGAGTTAGGCTGGCACAGTTAGGCCAGCAACATTTGGCCAGTACAAGAGCCACCGTAAAGTGCATTTGGATCACTCTCAGAGTCAGGGAGGATGACGCACATCTGTGTGCTGGTCTCTCTGACTCCGAGAGTGGTCCAAACATACTTTACGGTGTCCATTGTGCCAGCCAAACTTTGCTGGCCTAACTGTGCCGGCCTAACTCCAGGGTAGGATTGCACCCTTAGAGGAAATTGCACTATTTTTGCTAAGTTCAGATGCACAGTTGTTGGGTGATCCTTGTCCCAGCTTTGCTCCTTGATACCAGGTGGCAGTCAGGAGTGTGTTTCCCTAATTTATTTTTATTTATAATATCTGTCTAGGTTTCCCAGTGGGTCATGACCTGATGGTTGGTGGGTCATGAAACTGAAACTGACAAGTTGATAGCTGACAAGAAAAATTATTGAACCCTATGGAGAGTGAAACTGAGCCGCAAGTGTGTTTACTAGTAAGTAGGAAACCTTGCCTTAGTCCACTTCGAAGAGTAGACTGAGAGGAACATAATGCCATCAGAACGGTCCAGATCTGATGAATGCAGGTTCCCCCCAAAAACTCTGAAGAAGGAATTTCTCCCTCCAAGCTTACAAAGAAAAATATATTGAGCCCTATGGAAAGAGAAACTGAGCAACACATGCACATTTACTCATGAGTAGGAACAGTGACTATAGAAGGCCAAGTGAAGGGGAATGCAAGGCCACCAGAATGGTCCTGATCTGATGAATGTGGAGCTCAACGAACGCTCCAGAAGATTCCGCCGTCCAGTAAAAGAATAAAACCAGAGGCTTGAGAAGCTGAAAAGGTGAACCTTTTTTTGGTTTGTATATTAAATACATGAATCATACTAAATTAGGTGGGTCCTGGTAGAGTGTCATTTTAAAAAGTGAGTCCTGGCATTAAAAGGTTTGAAAACCATTGGTCTAAGCATTTGTAAGCCGAGAGTTGCTCTCCCAAGAGACCTTCAATGTGGTTCACATTTGGTTTAAACACAGTTCATCCTCTTCCTCCTTCTCCCATCCGCACAAACCTAGTTGGTGGCTCTCCGTGAGGGGACAGACGAGAGTTTATTTTTTTTAAAAAATGGTCCACCAGCTGTGCCTGCTTCTGGAGAAGGAAGATCTGACTATGGATGAACATACCTTAAACAAATTCAGATTGGACGACAACCATGCTCTCTACTGTATGTGGAGCCGCTTATTACATGTTCTTCAGGAACATTGGTTGGTACAAAATGTAACAGTGCTGAGAAAATTAACATCTGAGAAAATGTGACCAGGACTGGGCTCTTTTCATTTGAAGAGATGTAGTCAGTCTACCAATATTCCAGCTCTTCAACTTTTCATGGCTATAATCTTGATCACAGAACCTGGATTTTGGCATCAAGATATCTGCCACATTGCTTAGGATTTGTCACAGAGTTGAAAGGGTCTGGGTATGATTCAGAGGCAGCAAAGGCTGGGACATTCCCTTTTCTTCTGCAAGAGACATGTATATGGACATCAATATTTTTGGCTGGCCTTGCGAAGCATTTCTCTCTCAATAAAGATAATGGGACAATCTTATACATGTGGGGCTTGGCCTATAAACGGATGCATTCAGTCCACCCTGTGACTTGTGATCAGGTTTGGGGCGATCCAGCAGTGCACACACAGTCCATTGCCTGTGTTTTCTCAGTGCGTGTCTGCCGGAGGTAATGCAATGATGCACAGTGAAGACTCATCACAGGGGGGGGAAAAAACACTGATGTGTGCTCAAGACTCTAAAGGCCGACTCTGAATACGGCAGTGTGTACTAAACCACATCTATTTAACAGTAATAAAGAACCATGAAACAGCGTGCCACATAATCAGCCGTCAGCCAAATAACAATTTCACAGATGGAAGGCTGAGCTCCAGCCAAATGATTCCAGTGCATAACAAATAGGCAATAACATCTCTAGAAGGCATTAAATTCTTCTTCCACCACAAAGTGACCCATTGTTTGCTCTCAAATGTGACACTAAACAAGAGACTAATTTTGCGCTTGGATTGCATCCTTCCACAGGAAATGAAGTTCAGTGTGTCATCCCAGTACCAGGGTATTAGCATCCTGGGTTATTGTGTCTCAGTCATTGGTGTTCCCGGTGGTGTAGCTATGTCATCTGCCACCCTTTTTTATGCCACCCCCACTTAGAATTGCACTTCTGGTTTGGGTGAAAAATGGATGTGCATTTTGAAAGTGTTTCTAAGTGGGGTATCGGGGGTGTCCTAGGACTGCTGGTGTTAGTAGGTATTACTAGGCCTGCTGGAGGCCTTAGAAATGCACTTCTGGTTACTGCTAAAACTGGACATGTGTTTTTAAGGTCTCCTGATAGGTCTTCTGAAGGTTAGGAATGCTGTGTGTGGAAGGGTTTAGTGAGAACCGGAAATGTGTTTCCAAGGCCTCCGGCAGACCGAACACCACCCTGGACCTCAGAAAGGCACTCCCTGATGCCCCCCAGGCATGGAGCCTTCCCCCTTAGCAATGTCACTGGGTGTTCCTGGACATGTGTGTGTGTGTGTGTGTGTGTGTGTGTGTGTGTGATGCAGCCTCCATGTACAGCCAAGCTGTTTAGTCTTAGTGTTTAAACACTAAACTAAGCTAAATTAAACCACTTAACTAATTTTAAACTACTTACACTAAAGTAAACTAAAGTTTTAGTGTTTTAAACTAATTGGAGTTTAAAATACAGTGTGCCACAAAGCTCAGGCATACACCAAGGCAGACACTGTTACTAGTTTCTACCTACAGTACTAGGAGTTTCTGCCTACAGTACTACTAGTTTCTGCCTACAGTAGAAACTAGGGAGTTTCTACTCAGGGAGTGACCCTTTCAGAGGGAAATTGAGCTACCTTAGGAGGTTGGTTGGATTACCTTCTGAGGGCAACTGTGTTATCTGGTTGCCTAGACAGCAATCAACCTCTATTGTCCAGGTGAGGCTAGCCCCTTCTCAGGCAGGCAGAAAGGAGGGGCTTTCTAGCAGAGGAGGAGGGGCTTCCTAGCAGAGGAAGGAAGGAAGGAGGAACTTCCTGTATATAGCACAGCAGTCCAGCGAGTGGGACACAAGCAGCGAGTGCTGTCCTGCGATGAAGTGCCTCGTCCGCGACCAGGTGCAAGGTAAAAGTGCGTTACGCATCTGTGCGAGTTAAGCAGCAGGGCGAGGAAGCCAGGGCCCCAGACTCTGCCCTCTCTCTGAGAAGCAGGGCAGCTCATCCCTAAATAAACACAGAGATGGAGCCAGACAGCCAGCAGTTGGGCGGGGGCTATCCAGTGTTTTGCACAGAGTGCCACATGTATGACTATATGCCTCTGGGGCGTAAGTCGTGGGTGTGTCCTCGGTGCAAGGAGCTCCAGGCACTCAGGGAACACGTCTGCTCCCTAGAGGCCTTGGTTGCAGACCTGGAGAAGCAGAGGCAGGCAGTGAGGGTCCATGGTGAGACATCCAGGGACTTGCAGGCTTCGTCCCACCCTCAGACGGGCAGCTCATCAGCTGCTGGGGAAAGGAGTCTCAGGGCTGGAGGACGTCAGACTGGAAAAGAGGGAATCAATCCCCCAGCAGGGGGCCCTTCTTCCAGTGACGAGCCCGCATCCAGGCGCACTAAGGATGCTCCTCAGCGGGAGGGGGGTTGTAGTCTCCTTGTTGTGGGTGATTCTATAGTTAGGAATATAGAGAGGGGGGTCTGTGATGGATGTGAGGACCGCACGGTGACTTGTCTGCCTGGTGCGAAGGTTGGGGACATCACGTCTCGTCTAGATAGGCTGGTTAGGAGTGCTGGGGAGGAGGTAGCGGTCGTGGTGCATGTAGGCACCAACGATGTGGGGAAATGTAGCCGGGAGGTCCTGGAAGCCAAATTTAGGTTGCTAGGCAGGACACTGAAGGCCAGGACCCCCAAGGTAGCATTCTCAGAAGTGCTACCCGTTCCACGTGCAGGGCCAGCTAAGCAGGCAGAGCTCAGGAGTCTCAATGCGTGGATGAGACGGTGGTGTCGGGATGAAGGGTTTAGATTCGTTAGGCACTGGGGGACGTTCTGGGACAAGCCAGGCCTGTACAAGAGGGACGGGCTTCACTTGAACCAAAATGGAACCAGGCTGCTGGCGCTTAACATTAAAAAGGTGGCAGAGCAGCTTTTAAACTGACCCCTGGGGGAAAGCCGACAGGAGCCGAGTGGCGTCCGGTTCGGAACTCCTCATCCCAATGGGAAGAGGAGGGCGGAGGAGTACCAAAGAGCAATGGAGGAGTAGGAAATAGAACTTCAAACCTGAGTGTAAGTGACAGTTTGTCCAGTAAAAAGAGAGGAGGGGAAAAGGGATAAAAAAAACAGTCCCTCCTTAGAGAACCCCGTATATAGGTGTTATTATGCGAATGCCCGAAGTGTCCGAGCAAAGATAGGGGAACTGGAATGTTTGGTGGCTAGGGAAAACGTTGATATAGTAGGCATAACGGAAACCTGGTGGAATGCAGAGAACCAGTGGGATACTGCCATCCCAGGCTATAAACTCTATAGGACGGACAGGGAAGAGCGTGTTGGCGGAGGGGTGGCCATCTATATCAAAGAAGGGATAGAATCCAGCAGAGTAGAAACTGAAGGTGGGCCGGACTCCACCATGGAGTCACTATGGGTTAAACTACCAGGCCGTAAGAGCAATGTAATAGTGGGGGGGTGCTATCGTCCTCCCGATCAAAAACTTGAAGGTGACCTTGAAATGAGGAAACAAATCAGGGCAGTGACCAAGAGAGGCAGGATTGTAATCATGGGGGACTTCAATTATCCTCATATTGACTGGGTCAACTGCTGCTCTGGTCAAGAAAGAGAGACCGGATTCCTTGATGTGTTGAATGACTGTGCCTTAGAGCAGCTAGTCATGGAGCCGACCAGAGGACAGGCGACTCTGGATTTAATATTATGTGGTACTCGGGACCTAGTTAGGGATGTAAGTGTTACTGAGCCATTGGGGAACAGTGACCATGCTGCGATTGGTTTTGCCATGCATGTCCAGGAAAAAGTGCAGAGCAAATCTGACACAAGAACCCTTGACTTTCGAAGGGCAGGTTTCCCTCAGATGAGGAGACTAGTTAGACAGAAATTGAAAGGGAAGGTAAAAAGAGTCCAATCCCTCCAGGCTGTGTGGAGGCTGTTTAAAAAAACAGTAGTAGAGGCCCAGCGGAAGTGTATACTGCAAAGAAAGAAGGGTTCAACAAGGTCCAGGAGGGTGCCTGCATGGCTGACAAAGTTAGAGAAGCTGTAAAGAGCAAAGAAGCTTCCTTCCGTAAATGGAAGTCTTGCCCCAGTGAGGAGAATAAAAAAGAACATAAACTCTGGCAAAAGACAAGTAAGAAGGTGATACGGGAGGCCAAGAAAGCGTTTGAGGAACGCATGGCTAGCAACATAAAAGGGAATAATAAAAGCTTCTTCAAATATGTTAGAAGCAGGAAACCTGCCAGAGAGGCGGTTGGCCCGCTGGATGGTGAGGGAGGGAAAGAGGAGATAAAAGGGGACTTGGAGATCGCAGAGAAATTAAATGAATTCTTTGCGTCCGTCTTCACAGCAGAAGAACTTGGGCAGATACCACAGCCCGAACAGCCTTTCCTAACTAAGGAATTAAAGCAGATAATGGTTAATAAGGAAGATGTTTTAGATCAAATTGATAAACTACATATAAATAAGTCACCAGGCCCAGATGGTATACACCCAAGAGTTATTAAGGAATTAAAGAACGAAGTTGCTGACCTCTTAACTAGAGTATGCAACTTGTCCCTTCAAACGGCCACGGTGCCAGAGGATTGGAGGATAGCCAATGTCACGCCAATCTTTAAAAAAGGGAGAAGGGGGGACCCTGGAAACTACAGGCCGGTCAGTCTAACGTCTGTTCCGGGTAAGATGGTGGAAAGCCTCATCAAAGATAAAATCCTAAAACACGTAGAGGAGCAAGTACTGCTAAAGGAAAGTCAGCATGGCTTCTGTAAGGGTAAGTCTTGCCTCACAAACCTTTTGGAATTCTTTGAAAAGGTCAACAGGCACGTGGATGTGGGTGAACCTGTGGATATCATATACCTGGATTTTCAGAAGGCTTTTGACACAGTCCCCCACCAAAGGCTGCTGAAGAAACTTCACAGTCAGGGAATAAGCGGGCAGGTCCTCTTATGGATCCAGAATTGGTTGAGGGCCAGGAAACAGAGAGTGGGGGTCAATGGGCAATTCTCAGAATGGAGAGAGGTGAAAAGTGGAGTGCCCCAGGGATCTGCCTTGGGGCCGGTGCTTTTCAACTTATTCATAAATGACCTGGAGACAGGGATAAGCAGTGAGGTGGCCAAGTTTGCAGATGACACAAAACTTTTCCGGGTGGTGAAAACCAGAAAGGATTGTGAAGAGCTCCAGAAGGATCTCTCCAAGTTGGGGGAATGGGCAGCCAAATGGCAGATGCGTTTCAACATAGACAAATGTAAAGTGATGCACATTGGGGCAAAAAACCAAAACTTCACCTATAGGCTAATGGGTTCTGAGCTGTCTGTGACAGCTCAGACATGGGAAACATGGGAAAGTGAAACTTACACCTTCAGACCAGAACAACTGGGCCACAATAGTAGGTCACCCAGTTCATAGAATTCCCAGGGTAGTTCCTCCATCTTCTAGTTCAGTCTGTGTCTCGAACGCAAGGCGTTGGATCAATTCTGCATGTGTTTTGGTGTTACTTGAAGGTGAAATTAACATATGAAAAACAAATATAAGTCTGGAGCTCAGAAAAGGGGAGGGGAATGAAAAATAATTTTTTAAAAGCCAGACGAGTTTATTTTCACCTGGCTTGGTTTCAAAATCATAACAAACTACTGAAGGAGAGAAGAAAGTCAATCCTTGGATATCCATGCATTATTGTTAAAAGAATGAGGACTTTGCTGAAGTAGAAGAAAAGAAACAAAGTAGCACAATTCTAAGGAAATTATTCCACTCTGATATTTGCTTTCATTTACTATCAATCTTGCTTAATTTGTTAAAACTATAACATTAACCACTTGTTTTAAAGATGTAGATGATCCCTCATCCAGACATCCAAAATCCAGACTATTCCGAAATCCAGACTTCTTTGTCCAAGACATTTTAAAAACTCTCTGTAGAAAGAAGGCCTTGTGCTCACTCCCACATACAGGCTGTAAATTCTATTCTTTGTTCTGTGGTGTGTGCCATTGTTGAAAAATATCAGAGGCCAGCAGACACACAAATGGGCAACAGTGAAAAGACCAAGAGGAAGCATTTCTCATTATATTTATGCAATTATTCTGAAATCTAGAAAAATCCTAAATCCAAAATACATAAATCTGAAATTTGTTGTTGTTGTTCAGTCGCTAAGTGGTGTCCAACTCTTCACGACCCCATAGACCACACAAATGAATATGTAAATAATTATTTCCCTTTTGCTTGGGGGCAGGGAGGGAGATAAGACACCAGCAGAGTCAAGGTAGATACTTTTTTAAAAATTTTTGATACACCAAGCCCAAAAGGTTCAGCATAACTGGTCTAGAGTCATTGTCCATGCAGCTCAATCTCATTTCATGGAGGGTCTCCACACTACCAGGCAATCCATATAGTGAATCCATCTGAACATGATTTCTGCTATTTGAAGCAGACTTTGCATGGTGATTGCTCACATATTGAACATTTACATTCTATTAAAACTCCTAAGAGCATATGAAGCTGCCATCATCAGATTGTTGGTCCATTTATCACAGTATTGTTTACTGGCAGGAGCTCCCAGGGTTGAGGCAGGAGTTTTTCCTGGTTCCTGGGTCTGACTTTTGCACGCAAAGCAAAAGCTCTTCAACTGAGCTACAATCCCATTCCCAAATTTTGCATCTGTTACTTCTTGCATTTCATCTGTGTTTCTTCTGGCATTTATATACAGTCTTCATGGCATTTAATTCTCCTTAGTTGTTACTTCTGGCATTTATTCACCGTGGTAGGAATAAGAAAACCATAAATGTAAGGTTAGCATAATTCTCATCTATAACCTGCAGAAAGATCTTACACACTGTTGTCTGAAAATACATAGAAGGGCTTCAGATGTTGTGGAGCATCCTCTGCAACTCAAAGAAACTCTAGCATCTTGAAGCAATGACCTTCAAGCAGTCTTGAACTTCGGAAGATCATATGGACGCTCACACCTTCATCGCATGATCTATTGTCTGACAAAGAGCAGGGACTTGCACTCTGAACTGCATTCTTTCAAAGCTGAAACACTGATCCACATCAGAAATTTTAAATTGACCTCTCAAGTTCCCATTAACTCCCTGCACAGGATATGGAAACCGGTTCTTGTTTTAGTTGAAAGGAAATTCTTTGAGGCTCTGTTTTCTCCCTTGAAAAACAAGACGCTCGCTTAGGAGCTGCATGATTTTTATTGCATCTTGATGTTTGAATTCCTTGAAGACTTTCCCGTTCTTCTTACAGTGTCCAATCTTTTGGTGTAGACATGAAAAGCAGATTCCTAATGAGGACTCTTTTATGTGAAACCCTATATGCAGAGTACAAGAGATAAAGTGATAATGTTAAATAAACCAGCATTTGCTCAGGACATGAGAGCTATTATCATAGAGAAAACCACTGACTTTTTTCTTTTTAAAAAATAAACATTATTAAATTTCAGCTCTTTGCTTAACTTTGGGACAAGTTCCTGAGGTTGTAGAACTTGACAGCAACAGCAGCGGTTATTTTGGATTAAGCATGGTGCCTACAGGAATAGAATTTATCAGATGCGGTTAAGAACATTATGTATCAGAGGCAAAATCTGCTGGGAACAACCTCCTCTGAAAGTCTTACTTCAATATTTCTTCCAAACAAGCTCTCCTGAAATCAATGGGGCTGTGAGCATTAACTGTATATTGGTTCGGTGCCTAAACTCATCTGGCTTAAACAGTTACCATGCTGTGTAAGGACTAGGATAAGTTCTGTATTTGGGTAGGAAAAGTCAGGAGCACATTTAGAACTTTGCCTGGGCAGTGGTACATGTGAAGAAGAACTAGGAGTTTGACAAGCTCAGCACGAGTCAGCAGCAGCAAAGAAGGTGAATATGTTTTGAGAATGCATCAACAGAAATAAGGTAGCTAGATTACAAGTAATGAAACTGTAGTATTCTGCTTTAGACAGACTCTGCCTGGAATATTGTGTCAGGTTCTGGATACTGCAGTTTAAAAGGGATATTGACAGTGGCATTCAAGAGCCTGAAAACTTAGTGTTTTTCCCCCTCTAGGAATGCCACCAGATATTGACAAACCGCGGTTGATCCAGAGGAATGCAACTAGAATAGTGAGGGGGTTGGAGACCACGTGCTATGAAGAACGGTTGAAGGAATGTTTAGTTGGGAAGGAGATGGTGAAGAAGTGACATATAGCTGCCTACATACTGTGTATCTGAAGGGTTGTCAATGGAAGATGAAGCAGACTTGTTTTTTTCTGTTGGAGGGTAGGAAGAGGACAGTTTAACAACAATGGAACTAATGTTTAATTAAAATTAGGAAGAACTTCCTGATGGTAAGAACTGTTCAGCAATTGAACACCAACCTCGGAAGGTGATAGGCTGTCCATTGTGGGATAGGAGGGCTTTAAGCAGAAGCTGGGCAGCCATCTATCAGGAATGTTGTAGTTGTGGGTGACCTGCACTGATAGAGGAATTCGATGACCTTGTACATCTCTGTTTCAAAGTTGACAAAAGACCAGAGAACAGGGGAGAGGCTAACATCATATTCCCCCAGCTTGGCTGCTCTACAACCAAGACAGGAGCCAAAAGCCACATTTCATTTGGCTTGTATGAACAGAAGCTCCACCTTCTCGTGATACAGTAGTTGCAGCTAGGGTTGGTAGAAGCATTTTTCTTGCAGCATTGTGTGGGAAGTGGTTGAACCTGCTGCAGGATCTATAAATACAGGCATGCCCCTATATCTGCTGGGGTTCCGTTCCAAACCTTACCACGGATACCTGAAACCGTGGATACTTGGGATGCTCTTTTAAAGATAGGGGCATATCAGTGGTTTTGCTGCAACGAGGTAAAAAAGAGAGATTTGTTTCTTGTTCCCCTATCTTTTTAATAGGCATCACAGTATCCATCTGTGGATAACTGAAACATTGGATACCGAATCAGTGAATACCAGGGCATGCTTGTATAGCTGCAGTGGTAGTAGGAATACCAGAGATCTGGATTAACATTACGTGTCCCCAGCATCTATCCCAACTGCTCTAGCATCAAGAGATGAGTTCATTATTTTAAGTGAGGCCAATTCAGACAATGCATTGGTTCAGTTGATACCTCAGCTACCTGTTTTAAATGAATGAAGGACAGCTGTGAGCACTCACATGACACTCCACCAACTGCATCATTGCCTACTAGTGCGTGCATAGTGGTTCATCTGAACTGCTCCCCAGCACAGAGTTTAAATACCATTTCAAAGGAACACCAGACCAATCATCCCTCATAGAATCACAGAGTTGGAAGGAAACCTACAAGGTCATCTAGTTAAGCCCCCTGCCAGTGCAGGAGAATCTACCACCTCCCTTGGCAATCTGTTCCACTGTCGAACCACCCTTATCGTCAGTTCTTCCTGATGTCCAACCAGAATCTCCTCTCTTGCAGTTTGACAGTTTTATTCCTTGACAGCCCTTCAGATATTTGAAGAGTGCTAGCATATCCCCTCTCATAAGATGGGGAAACATCTCATGTTGGGTGGATGGGGAGATGTGCACAAACTAACAGCCCAATCCTAACCAGGGCCTATAGCAGTGGGTCTTGCACATTAATGTCATGTACTTTGGGGGTGCCAATGCAAACAGTTAGAAGCCCTGTGCATGTGCCACTGACTCACCCAGCCTGCACCACGGCAGGTAAGGTGGTGGTGGGCAATTCAGAGGTGGGATAGGAAAGATCAGGGTGGGGTGCAGACCAAACTGAGGGCAGTTCAGGAGTGAGAGGAGGAGTACTGGCAGCAGCTGCACATGCCAGGATCCTATCCCCCTTTTCTCAGCCCTGAGGCTCATTGGACTTAGGCAAGCTAAATAGCTGACCTAAGTCAAAGGAGAGCCATTGGCTTTCAGCGAGGTAAGTAAAAATGATTTTTACTTACCTTTCTGTGGTCATCTGGTTCCTTCCCCAACCACAGAATGCAGTGTGCACTCCTTCAGTTCTGCTGCATTGTGCAGGTTGGTGGGGGGGGGTAGGATTGTGCTGCAGTGCTCCTCCTCTAGCTGTTCAAAAGGCCAGCAGGAGTATGGTCTGTCCTGGTCCACTCTATTATATTATAATCACATGTGAACCATATTGGTGATCATTTGATCCAAAGGAGGGCTATATAGCTCTTAACCCCCACAGAGTCTTAGAGCAAAAACAGAGGATAAAATAAGTAAGAAATAATTTAGTCTTCATTTTCTTTGTCCTCCCCAATTTATATTAACTGAACTAGACTGTTTCAGTGCAGAATTTCTTTTTTGCATTTACTAGCATAGGTTGAAAAAATCAACTCCACAATTGCTTTGGTTTTCACTTTACTGACCAATGATTGCAGACAACTTCTCAGCTAGCAATTCCGGTGGTTATGACCTTATCGTGGGGGAGCTTTTTTCCATTGAAAGCAACTGCTTGTAGGAGAATCATCCTTTTGAAAAACGGTTTGTTGGCGGAGAAAACAAACTGTTGGAAAAACTTGGAAAGGCCAGCCTGTCACATGATAATGGCAATCATTATAGGGATAACTGTGTTTCTGAGGGCTGTAGAGTAGAAATATAGTGTTTAGCCTTTTCAGAGCTGGGCTCCATCTTTTAACACACGCACGCACGCACACACACACCTGCTACATAGGATCCTCTTCAAAAGATCCTGGACACATATATCAGCAAGCACACAGGCGAGAGACCACATCAAAACAAACACAGGTAATTCAGCCTGATCCTTCAATTCCCTTTTGATATCACCCACTCTCCTATCCCTGAGTCCCTAAAAGTGACCTTGGGGCAGTGGGAAGCAATTTTCCTAGCGCACGTCTCAGAGGACCTGGGAAGGTGGATTGAGGCTGGGAAGGGGAATAGGATATTGACAGTGCTGCTGCCACCTACACTTCCACCTACCTGGCCTTGATACCCACTCCCATTCCCTGCTTTGTTCCTCCCCACTCCATTCTGCCCACCTCCACACCCCTGCTCATGCCCCTTCCCACTGACTTTGAAGCACTGAGGAGTTTTCAGAGGCACTCGCATACAGCTGTGGCTGTTCACTGCTTGTGATGGTGGCCCAACTGTTTGGGACAGTGCCACCGATTGTGACCACCACAAAGCACACTGTGTCGCTGGAACACATGTTCCAGCAGGCCCATGGGATTAGGCCAATGTTTCTCAAG
This sequence comes from Lerista edwardsae, assembly GCA_029204185.1. Classification (NCBI taxonomy): domain Eukaryota; kingdom Metazoa; phylum Chordata; class Lepidosauria; order Squamata; family Scincidae; genus Lerista; species Lerista edwardsae. The sequence goes on along the minus strand of JAJKFI010000027.1, from coordinate 4,963,864 downwards.
TAGTGGTACTCGTACCAGCAGTGATACTTGAGAAGTGTCCGGGGGCACCCGTTGGACCTCCACTGCCTGGCAGTGAGACCAGCATGCAACGTGACAAGCAGCAGTAGGAAGCTTGGCTTGGCAGGCAGAGCTCTAGTCTGCGATTTTCATGCGCTTGAAGAAACCCTCCTGTCCACTCTGAATCTCTAACTAGTGTTTGTCCAATTGTCTCCCAACCCAGAAGTAACTGACGATGACATCATTGCCAATTACTTTTGGCGGTACTTCCAATAGGTGGAACATGCAAAGCGATGCAGTGGGGGACAAACATTAAGAAATGCTGGATTGGGCTATTCATGTCCCTCCAACACACTGCTTTATATTCTCCTGAGATCTCCCCAAACCTGCCAGCTCCTTCCTTTCACCTGTCACAACATACCAGGTTCAGTGCCCCTGACTCACCCAAATCGCAACAGGCTCTTCCCCACAATTTCAAGCCCACTGCCTCCACCCACTACCCAGATATTTTTAAAATCACAAATTGGCAAACCCAACATCTGCACATTAGAGCCTCTAATCTGTGCCTTTCTTTGAAGTGCTACAATTAATGTGACATCATTGGCATTGACAATCAAAGACTTGCTTAAAAAAATGCAATAGACTTTAGGTGCCAAAAAAAATCATATTAACTCAGCATTTTGGCTCCTTCCAGGAGATGTCTACTTGAGTAGTTTCCATGTACAAGGCAAAAATATTTAGAAGTGGAACATTTAAGATGCCCCTGGTGTCCCCTGGGGACAATGGCCTGAGGCTACAGTTCTAAATCCACAGTTGCAAATGCTGCTTTATTGAGGTCTGAGAACACAAAGGTAGGAAACTTGCTGAGCAGAGCAATTATCTGACTTGTGCTCGTACCACACTGAGAAAATATAAATGGAGTGGTCATAATGAAAAGCTTGGAACTGTTCCCTCTGCCTGGTCAAAAGGAGGGGAGGCGCAAATAACTGGATAGATGAACATTAATGCCGCTCAGAGCTGGGGCTCGGAATGAGTGCTGCACTTAGTGAGGTTGGTGCAAAGCAATATTTGCTAGATATTAGCAAGCAGACATGCACCTATGTGCCCCTCAAACATAATAGGGAAGACTCCCACTCGCCGATCTTGGGCTTAACCCTTAAGGTGGCTGTGATTGATGGGCAGGAACATGCACACCAGCCCGAGAGAACTGTACAAGAAATTGCAAATGCAAATGGCAAACTTAGTGAAGGAAAAGGGGGCTTCACAGGGTAAGTGGGGTTTGTTGCTCTGGTTCTATTGATTTTCCTGCAGAGATTCACAAGATGCTTTCTTCTGTACAGACGTGCAGCATCCCCCCGACTCCGAGAATGGTCTAAACATGCTTGTCGGTGGCGGACGAACCCTTGTGCCAGCCAAACTTTGCTGGCCTAACTGTGCCAGCCTAATTTAGGATTGCGCCCTTAATTATCAACAATAATTATGCTATGTGCATCAAGGGTTAAACATGCTGCTCTTGGGAGGGGGTACTGCTGCCCAATTATAGCCACACCAATTGGCATTTAGAAATCAGACAGCAACCTCTGAGGCTTCTAAAAAGTTTGAGAACCGCTGTTCTATTAAATTCTGAACATATTCTCTTTTTAAATCCCTATATTTACACAAGTCTTTTCCTAGCCCTGAGAGGAAAAAATAAAAAATCCCAGGGTGCTGAGAGATAATATCCACTAAAAAGATGATATCCAGTGTTCAACAAGTGTATATATTATATGCACTGAGAAATCACTTTCCCCTCTTGCAAATTCTTCAGACTGTGTCAAAATGTAAAATGCCTTTGACTTGCTGAAAGCCAGGACAGATATAAACTTTCTTCCACAGAGGTGATCTTTCCAAGAGCTTAATAAGTGGAAGTAAAACCTGTTCCGCCCTTTTGGTGAATGGATTATATGCAGTAGTGGGATCTGCACCCTTCCCCCCCCCCCCGGGCGAGCAGGCGCCCCCTCTGAGGCCAGGGGAGCCCGCACGGCGGGCAGGGGGGGGTGTCAGAACGGAGTGGACAGGCTGCCAATCAAACGGTAGTCCCGCGTAAGTCCCGCCCAGTGTTCCACTTCTTCATTTGCAGATCCCACTACTGATTATATGTGTCTCTGGGTATTTAAGGGCCCTCTGAGTCTTAACTCTCTTGGAGACTCAGCTCAGTTGTCCTCCCTTCAGTTGTCACTTCACTGCCATTCTAAAGTATTAGCACCTTCAGGATTACTCAGCAAGCTGATTTATACACAACTTTTCAAGGCTCCCTTGTGCACTTGGGAAGGGCGGAGAGGGGAGAAATACCTTGTTCTCCCCTCATAAGTGCCCAGTATGCCCCAATAAAACATGAGACAAGAAGTTACGGATTAAATGAGCCACAGCTTTATTAAGATGAACGTCACAGTGTTATTAAGAAGCAGTTGTGGTGGGTCGTCCCTCCTCATACTCCAGTGCCATTTTCATGGGGTTTTTAGTGAGGACAGAGCACTCCACTGTCAATTCCCCCTTTGAGGCTACAACAACGTAGAACAGGTTGCCCGCCACCCCATCCTCCAAAGGCCAATCAGGTGAAAAACAAAAAATTCCTATCCAGCCCTGGACAAGATGGCTAACTAATCGCAATCTATTCTCATGGATGGGTGGAGGGGTTGCCTTTCACGATAAAGCCTTTCACACTGGGCTCATGTGAGGAGAGTGAAAGCCCTAATGCAGTGGTTCCCAATCTTTTTCAACTGGCAGCTCCCTTAAGAACATAAGAAGAGCCCCACTGGATCAGGCCAAAGGCCCATCTAGTTCAGATTCCTGCATCTCGCAGTGGCCCACCAGATGCCTCAGGGAACACACAAGACAACTAGATATGTGCATCTCGTTGCCACTTCCCTGCATCTGGCGCTCCAAGGTAGCCTAACTCTAAAATAAGGAGGTAGCACTAACCATCATGGCCTGTAGCCTGCGATGGACTTTTCCTCCAGAAATCGGTCCAGTCCCCTTTTAAAAGCATCTAGGCCAGATACCATCACCACTTCCTGTGGCAAGGAGTTCCACAGATTAACTACCCACTGGGTAAAAAGTATTTCCTCTTATCTATTCTCACTCTCCCAACACTCAATTTTAGTGGATTGTGAGAGAAGGAAAAGATCCTCCCCCTATCCACTTTATCCATCCCGTGCATAATTTTGTATGTCTCAATCAAGTCCCCCCTCAGGCACTTTTTTTCTAGGCTGAAGAGCCCCAAATGCTACAGCCTTTCCTCATATGGGAAGTGCCCCAGCCCCATAATCATTTTGGTTGCTCTCTTCTGCCCCTTCTCTAGTTCCCCTGTATCTTTTTTAAGGTGTGGCAAACAGAACTGTACACAGTACTCCAGATGTGGCCTTACCATCAATTTGTACAGTGGCATAATAATATTGGCCGTTTTATTTTCAACCCCTTTTTTTAATTATGCCAAGCATGGAATTGGCCTTCTTTACCGCTGCCATACTTTGGGTCGACACTTGCATTGAGTTGTCTACTAGCACTCCAAGATCTCTCTCCTGTTCTGTCACCGAAAGCTCAGAACCCATTAGCTTATAGGTGAAGTTTTGGTTTTTTGCCCCAATGTGCATCACTTTACATTTGTCTATGTTGAAATGCATCTGCCATTTGGCTGCCCATTCCCCCAGTTTGTAGAGATTCCTCTGGAGCTCTTCACAATCCCTTCTGTTTTTCACCACCTAGAAAAGTTTTGTGTCATCTGCAAACTTGGCCACCTTGCTGCTTATGCCTGTCTCCAGGTCATTTATGAACAAATTGAAAAGCATGGGTCCCAAGATGGATCCTTGGGGCACTCCGCTTTTCACCTCTCGCCATTGTGAAAATTGTCCGTTGACACCCACTCTTTGCTTCCTGCTCCCCAACCAGTTTTGAATCCATAAGAGAACCTGCCCTCTTATTCCCTGACTGTGAAGTTTAACCAGTGAGGGACCGTGTCAAATGCTTTCTGAAAATCCAGATCTATAATATCCACGGGTTTGCCAGCATCCACATGCCGATTAAACTTTTCAAAGAATTCTAAAAGGTTTGTGAGGTAAGACTAACCCTTACAGAAGCCATGCTGACTTTCCTTCAGCAGTGCTTGTTCTTCTACGTGCTTTAAGATTTTATCTTTGATGAGGCTTTCTAACATTGTACCCGGAACAAACGTTAGGCTGACCAGCCTGTAGTTTCCTGGGTCCCTCTCCTTCCCTTTTTAAAGATTGACGTAACATTTGCTATCCGCCAACCCTCTGGCACCGTGGCAGTTTTAAGGGATAAGTCGCATACTATAGTTAAGAGATCGGCAATTTTGTTTTTCAGTTCTTTAATAACTCTTGGGTGGATGCCATCTGGGCCCGGTGACTTTTTGACCTTTATTTTATCAACTGGGTCTAAAACCCCTTCTCTTTTAACCTCTGCCTGACTTAATTCCTTAGTCAGGAGGGGCCGTTCAGGCAGCAGTACCTGTCTGATGTCTTCTGCCATGAAGACAGATGCAAAGAACTCATTTAATTTCTCTGCAATCTCAGAGTCCCATTTTATTTCCCCTTTTCCTCCCCCCCCCATCCAGCGGGCCGACCGCTTGATCTACTGAGCCATTGGCCACAGCTCCCAATTGGGACTTCAGTCCTATATATCACTACTCATGTGACTGTGGGCACAATCCCAACTCGCCCTTGGGCCAGCACATGTCACCTGCACTGGCCCACCGCTGTTGCAAATGTGTCGTAAGGCACGTTGGTGACAGTGAGGAGGGCACTGGGCCAGCCCAGTAAGCTGGTCCTGCACCAGTAGAGTTTGGCTGATGGGGGGGGGGTGAGTGGGATGGTGAGGGGAAGGAGGTGGAACAGGGTGGCAAGAGGGTGGAGATCTGGTGGGCCTATGAGTGGACTGGCCTGAGGAGGGGGGGGGAAGGTGGATCTGGCCATTAGGCCAGGTCGTAACCCCATCCCTGGGCCAGTCCAGCCCGAGGTGGCCTGTGGTCGGATTTGCGCCAACTATTTCACTGCCACAGATCTGAGCAGCTCTGTAGGGCTGGCTGGGGCTTACCCCAGGGTAAGTGGAAAATATCCCCTTATCCTGAGTTGAGCTCCAGAGCCCTCCCAATGGAGTGCCGGTTAGCCGGCCTGCCTGCTCCAAGACAAGTTAGGATTGGGCTTCCAATCATCATTAAGTGTTAATAGTGTTTTTATTGTCTTTTAATACTGTTTTTAATTGTTTTTTACTGTGTTTTTAACCTTGTAAATGCCGCCTTGAGGGCCTTGTGGTGGAAAGGCGGGATACAAATCAAATTAATAATAATAATAATAATAATAAATAATAATAATAATAATAATAATAATAATAATAATAATAAGGCAGCAAGCAGAGGAAAGGGAGGTTTGATGCAAACGAGCCCCATCACCAATGTAAACATTGCATTTGCATTACAAATGGACAGAGCCAGTGCCTTGCATGTGAAAATACCCGGGAGTATAACATACATTTTTTCCAGTAGAGCCTTTCTCAACTGAACATGAACTGCTGCAGACCAAAGGATTGGTGTCCAAAAATGAGCATGTGTTTCTTAATAAGGTTTGTGGAAACAATGGGAGATTTGTGATTTTGGCTGGACTACAGTGGAGTAGCAGAAGGAGAACGACCTGTCCAATTTCATTGCATCAGGACATAATTAGGGGAGGAAACCTAGGCCTTTCCATAGCCATTTGGAAGACGGCTTTCAGCATGGGCATTTCAGCTCCAGCCTTTTTGAAGTTTTCACATTGCAAAATATTAGTCAGTGTAAATGTACACAGGATTAATTGTTGTGATTAGGGACATTTCAATTTGTACTCGCAATTAAACAACCAGACACTTGAGTTTCCATCACAGTGGGATCAGCATTATTCCTTGTTACTAATGTGCCTTCATGTTAATCTGCCTCCTTCTGTGCCAATGCTCTTCGCCTATCCAAATACAATATATTCAGAGCAGGGATAGGGATGCCCCCAGTGCAGCACAGCATTGATAATGGGGTACTTGGGCTGGGTTGAAATTGATTTGCTGCTAGAGAAACTAAGTTTATTCAGAGCGGAAGAGGTTTGCAGTCTTCCAGGCTGTATAAATGAAAAGAAATCCTGATGGTTAGCTGCAAATTGAAAAGAAACCCCATTCATTCTAATTAGAAGAAACCTTCAGCTCTGCCTCCTGGTACTTACAAAATTGTGGTCCTATTAGTTCAACCAGCATGACTGTTTCCTGCTTAGGAGACCCCTTGAGATATTTTTGCTGCAAATTCTCTAGTTCAGATGTGTCTCTGTATGTAAGTTAGGTGCAGTTAGGGAGACTAACAGCCCAATGCTAAGTGCTCGTTATGCTGCCAGGACATGCTTTCTGGCTGTTGCTAACATGGCATGCTTTCCAGCTGTTGCAAACATCCTGGAGAGCATGGCCTGGTCATCTGCATTGGCTGGGTCCATACAGTGACAGACCAGGGACACACACTGCCATTGGTAAGAGTTTGCTGGGGGTGAGAGAATGGAGGGGTGGGGTGGAATGGGGCTGGGGGTGGGGCGAATCGGGAGGTAAAAGGGACACGGAGGTGGGCAGATTAGGCCTGGGAAGGAGGCAGTATCTGCCACCCCAACAAACCCATAAGTGCATAGGACAAGCAGGAGAATAGGCAGGAGAATCCAGGGGGAAAGAATTTCTGGGTGAAGAGAGAAAGGTACAATCTTCTCTCCATCTACCTAGGAGAAAATTAGTTTTGTATGTTTCTGTTAGTCTGTCCCACTCTGGGCTAGTAATGAATGACTGTAGATATAGCATGAAAGAGAGAGCAATGATTTTGCCCATCCTGTACTTGAGTCTTTGGGATTCCAGCCTTCTGCCTAGAAATGGGAAGCTTCTGGTATTGATGACTTATCACTGATGGTACAGCAAAACCTTAGAGGTTCCCAGCACCTATTCAGCAACATATTCCTTGAAATGGTTTTAATCAAATATCTAATCATGAATTCTCTTTTGATGTTCAAATAAAGGTTGCATGAAAAATGATCATTTTTGGCTAACAACGCATTCCAAGCGTCGATGTAGCATTGACGCAATGGTGCTGCGTTGACACTATGTTGTTAGCTCTGATGTGGGGGCACCAAGTGGCACCCCCACATTGTCACTAACACACCAAGACCGGCGCTGCCTTCAGTGCCAGCCTCGGTGTGCATGCGCCATGCTTCCTCTGCGCCAGCCGAAACCAGCTGGCACAGAGGAGGGACAATGCGGGTGGGACGGAGGGAGTTGATGGGGGGAGGGCATTTCTGGGTGGGTGATGGGCAGGCCAGCAGGCAGGCCAGCTGTAAAAGGCAAGCTAACACTGGGTCACAGGCCTGACACCGTTTTATAAGGTAGATTCCATCTGGTACAGTTAGGCCCATGTTGGAGGGGGGGAAAAGAGTAAAGGAACCAACTTAACAGGGAAGAGGGCGCAAAGCACTTAGTGCTTATCAGTTAGCCAAGGGGATTATTTTTTAGGAGGATCTGCAGAGCTGTGGACTCAAGGACACCATTGCACCATCTAAATATTTTGAAAAAACTTTTAACTCCCTGTGGCTGGTTCTTTACACTGGACCAGGAGGACGGCGGGCCCAGGATTCGGCCTTAAGGGTCTGATTCCCAGGCTGCGTGGCCCCGATTTGGGCCATGTGGTCTCCTTGGATCTGCGCCTGCTGTTTAGCAAGTGCAAATCCGAGGAGTCCATAGGGGAGGCTGGAGCCACCCATATACTGTGCTAGATATGGCGCAGGCCTGCTGGCCTCGCCATTCTAGTGCAGTATAGATTGCGCTCTCAACCTCTTTCCAGTCCCTTAACCTGGGTTGTTAAAGTGAGCCAAGAGCTGACCATACTTTGTGATAGTGATTCCCAAACTGTGGGTCGGGACGCACCAGTGAATCTCAAATCAATTTCAGGTGGGTTGTGATGTACCTAGAGCAGCCGTATTGAAATATGGGAATTTGGGAGTGGAAAGGGGGAGGGCTGTGTGCTTGTTTTGCTTGTGTCAAGTTTGTACATAGGCTTTTTTCTTTTCTGATTCACTTGCTATTGGAAAGTGGCTGAGAAATAACCCAACTTATTGCTGCATTCTTAGGAGAGCAGCAGGCTCTGGCATCACAATGACGGAACTTCCAGCCATGATATCACTTCTAGTGTGTCCCGGACAGATTTTCATTTGAAAAAATGGGTCGCAGTGCTAAAAGGTTTGAGAATCTCTGCTTTATGAAGTAATTATATTTGCAACACCCGGATTACACAGATATTATCTCTAGCAAACAAGCAAAGAAAGGAGAGCAGAGATGCGTTTGGTAGAAGCATGCAGGATTGTTGCTTGTTTCATTGTATTTTATGTGTTTTCATGATTAAACCTCATTTGTTTAATTATACACTTGTTAAAAATTACAGTATCTTTTTATTTCTTTCCATTTGTTTCCATTTTTATAATAGCTTTTGCTGCCTCCTGCAGCAGAGCTCATTTCAAAGGTTGTTTCCTATCAGCCAACATATTTGTCCCCCAAACACATATATTCTCTAGTTCTGGGAGATTCTAAGGAACAAAATGCAGACCATCATTTTTTGGTGCCCCTGCCCATCTCTCAACAACTGGGTATTCTGGTTAAAATAAAATAGAGGCTGCCAAGAGACAATTATCCAGTGAGTTCTATGGCTCATAGGGACATAGAGAGGGTGACATAAACATAGAGAGAGAGCCATAGGGAGGGTGCCATGGGGAGAGGCGAGTGTGGTAAGCACTAGTAGCAGCGGGATGCAACAGCATCAAAACCCATGCTGTTTTTGCCCCCTGCCCCACCTTGTACTTGGATCGCTTCTAAATGGAGCAATTCCGGGTGCGGGGAGGTGTTACCGGGCACCACAGAAGGCAGGGCAGCAGCACAGAGGTGTGTGGTGACATGTCCCCGGTGCACTGCAAGCTGAGTATGGCTCTGCTATGGCTTCCATCATTTCAGGGAGTAGCAAAATATACTGTAAAAAAAATGAAACAATAAGAAACAAAAACAAACAGCAAGTGATTACCTTATATACTCTTGTATAAGTCTAAAAATTTATGACTGAAAATTGACCCTAAAAACATGGATCAACTTATACACAAGTCAATATGGTTAATAAAGCTTAGGAGCAATTCTCAGGCAACAACATACAGCAAGCAAAAACAAACACAAACACAAACACATGGTAGACATTTTCCATCTTCCCCAAACAGGCAGAAAAGTGAAAGGTGCTTATGGGAATTGTAATTGTTGTGAGGACTGCTGCTACAGAAGTGCTGTACTGTACAGTACAGTACAAAGCTCACAAAGCCTACAACTTCCATAAGCACCTTCATCTTCATCCTTCTTGTTTGGAGAATAGCTCCATTTCTGTGCTGCCTCAGAAGAAAGTGAAACGGCTCTTTTTTGCGGGGTTGGCTGTCTCAGAACAATTACTGGTAAGCCATTTTCAAAGAATTTCATACCTTTCCCAAGTTTTATCCTTGAATTATCCATGGGCAAATTCTATGATTTTTTGCTTAAAACCTGCCCTCGATTCATCCATGAGATCAATTTATACACAACTGTATGCGGTAGTTATTCATTGCACTGGCACTTGTTTCTGAACAAATGGACAATGAACCAAATCCCCCCCCCATTTGTTTCAAAAAGAATGCACACTCTGGACTTGCATAAAAGCCAGGATATTTTGGGAGAAAGTTCATGAAATGATACAGAAAATTTTAAAGTGTGTGATTACATTCAAACCTGAAGTATTTCTCCTAAATATTTTACCAAAAATACAAGAAACAAAGGCACATATTATTGTACATATTGATACGGTGGCTAGGATTTTATATGCACAGATATGGAAAAATACAGATGTGCCGACTATTGATAAACTGATTGGGAAAATTTTTGAAGTTGCTGAAATGGATGTGTTAACTGAAAGAATGAAAGAAGGAAGAAAAAATTAAGACTTATTGGAAGCCTTTTTATGAATGGATAAACAGTGTCAGACTGATAAAGAAATAGCATGAATAGAAGGATATATTCAATTAATATTGATAAGAATGTGACAATATAAAGTTATGCTTAATTGAAGTTATAGTTGTATATTAGAAATAGTGGTTGCGTTATGAAGAAGAGGATTTGATGTATGGATATATAATATGAAACAAAGAAATGTAAGGAACAGTATTAAGCAAAGATAAGATTTGATGTAACTCAACGTTGCTACCCAATGTGTTAACCTTCTATCCCATACCAATGTATCCAGTTTTCCTTATCCATTTCCCTTAGTAATAATAAATAAAATATACCAAAAAAAGAAAAAAAAAGAAAAAAGAATGCACACCTCTAGTAGTGGGCAGTGGTGTTCCTCCAAGGTGGGGCAAAGAGTTGCAGGAGCCTGAGCTCCGGTGTAACACGGCCCTTCCCTTCGGCTTCAAAGCAAAGCCTCCTAGCTCTCTGAGTAGTGAATGACTCTGGAGGGGAGGGGGAGGGGCCATGTTACACAGGATTTTAGGCTCGTGCAACACTTTGTGCGCCCCCCCCCCATAGGACCATTGGGGTCCTGGGACCATTGGGGTCAGTCAATGGTGCATGTACCTCAGTAACTTGCATCTGGGTTACAGGGAGGGCTGAATCCCTGGAGGCATTCAAGGGCCTCCTATTTCCAATCATGGGCCTAACAGCACATGCACACATGCATATTTACACCGAGGAGGGAGAGAACTGAGCTTTATTGAGTCCTATTCTTTCTTAAGCAAATGGCTGCATCTGCAACTGTGTAAACATGCATTATGGTCTGAGCTTGCAAGCCTCTGGACACCTCCTTGAAGGTAAATTGTGTTGAACTCAGTGGGCCTGACTACCAGGCAGATATGCATGGGATGGCTGCATCCTGCACAGCTCATAATTAGTGTATCGTAAACACATGACTTTTAGGAATAGAAAATGCCAGTTCCTTGAATGGACCATTAGATTAATACTTCATGGTGAGTTATTTTATTTCTAACAAATTATTGAAAGATTAACAGTCATACTTAAGTGGAATATTTTACATCTGCAAGGATGCATTAAGCACCGCCAATTAAATTTGCTTAATCAAGCTTAACTATGCTGCATGCTGTTACTCATCAGAAAGCTAGCAATACAAAAATGGCCCACACTGCTTTACACAATTCTCAGGAGCAGTCATATTTTTGTCAAAACAGTCACCCACCCACATTTCTGTTGTGTTGTTTATGTGTGTCTCGTTTATGTGCCTTGACTTCAGGCTTATGTATTCCTGGAAGGGATTATTATTGATGTGGATAGCACACTTGAGGGTATGGAACTGTCTGGGGAATTCATGACCTCATCCTCCCAGGGATGTTGAGAAGACAGGTTAAACAAGACAGGGCTGGGGAGACGATGGGATTGCTGGCAACAATCCCCCAGGGCCCAGACATCACCTTTCCAGTGTCTGGAGGTAAGGAACGCTTGTCCTCTTATCTCAGGGTAATCCTCAGCAACTGCTATGGGGCAACTTGGACTTGTGCCAACTCAATCACTGCCCCAAGTCCCTGTGGATCAAGCCCAGTAAGGGGCTCAGGATTTGATGTATGCTGCTGCTGCCCCTCCTCCTGGACCTGATCTGCCCATCCTCCACCCATCTTCTCCTTGTTATACCCCATCTCCACCCTCTCTTCATCCCATTCCACCTCTGCCTGGGCTTACCTCTCAACATCCACCAGCATGCACCAAAAGGCAGTTTATGGCCTCTGCTGGTGCTACTTCCACCAGTGCTAGTCAGGGGTAGGACTGGGTGGTTAGTCTTTTAAATACTGCATTACACCAGCTTATTTTGAACTGTAATCTATGTACAGGCGTGCCCCAGTATCCACTGGTTCGGTATTCACGGTTTCAGTTATCTACAGATACCATGAATACTGGGACGCCTATTAAAAAGATAGAAGAACATTAAACAAATCTTTTTTTTTTTGTACCTTATGAAAGCAAAACCACTGATGTTCCCAGCGGTGTTATACTGCCGGAATGCTGGGCGGGACATCCGGGTGATCGACAGCCCGCCCGTTGCGTTCTGCAGCGTTACGCTGTTTGCGCAACCAACTACGCTGCTTGTGTACATTACGCAAACGGCGTAACGCTGAGGAACGCAAAGGGCGGGCTGTCGATCACCCCGATGTCCCACCCAGAGTTCCGGCAGCATAACACCGCTGGATGTTCCCCAATCTTTAAAAAGGTGTCCCCTGTATCTGTGGTTTCAAGTATCCATGGTAGGGTATGGCACAGAACCCCATGGAAACAGGGGCATGCCTGTCCTTGCAGGAACACCTTTATATCAGCTACCTTGTGCTGCTGGAACTAGCGGTCCAGCTTTGCATGCCCCATTATGGTGGTATGAAAGCTGGTCTGCTGTCATGTGCTGCTAGGGAGGCAGGGAGAAGGATGTGTTTTGAGGATATTTGGAGGCAGATCAGAGGGAGGTCAGAAAGATGTAAGCAGGCCAGATTGGGAAGGTCTTGGCAGCAAAGGTGCAAACCAAATCCTACTCCCCATTTATCAGCTCACTCTATCACTTTATCTTCTTAGATCTATGCCAGATGTAGGTACAAAGTGACCCATAGGCCGTCAGGGAGCAGGAACAGATAATATATCTTTCCTTATTCTGGTAGGCCTCCTGATTTCTCCCCCCTCACCACCATTGGAGTGTAGTTGCATCAGTGCCAATGGAGGGGGCTAGGATTCGGCAGGTAATAAGATTTTTAATATGGCCTCTCTTTTAAATAGCCTGATCTACTTTCAATGGCGTCATAAAATGTAAATGGAATTGTTTAAAGCCAAAAATGAACCAAAATGACTATTTTATCCCAATCCCCAACATGTGTCAAAACGGAAATTCACTGCAATTATTTTGACCAACCTTGAGCTAGACCAGCACAAAAGGGTTTCTGCTGGTATAACTGCAAGGCAATTGTACTGTTATAATAGTTAGTTTCTCTGCAGACATAATTATGTTGCTACAAAATGTTAAATGCAGCCTTGGCCTCAGTAACTATTTTATAGAGGAAACATAGCATAAGTTAAATCATTAGTGTAACATATCTGATTCATATTTAAATCAAGTGCATTGTACTTCCTAGAGACTGCACTTTCCAACCATGAAACTTTGCAATTTGATGTAGAGCTGCAGCCTGTGTTCTAGGCATAAGGAGGCCTTTCTCCTTTCAGTGCACATAAACTAGAAACGAGGAAAAGAAGGGGAAGAATGCATGGGACCAGGTAAGAAGATACCTTTGTGGAACAAAAACTCTGGGTGCAATCCTAAACCTGGAGTTAGGCCGGCACAGTTAGGCCAGCAACGTTTGGCCAGCACAAGAGACACCATAAAGTACAGTATGTTTGAACCACTCTCAGGGCTCAATCCTAAACTGAGTTAGGCTGGCATAAACTAAGCCAGCAAAGTCTGGCCAGCACAAGGGACACTGTAAAGTATGTTTGGCCCACTCTCAGGATCAGAGATGCCAGCACACAGGCGTGAGCCATCCTCTCTGACTCTGAGAGTAGTCCAAACACGCTTTATGGTGGCCCTTGTGGTGGCCAAACTTTGCTGGCTTAGTTTAGGCTGGCTGAACTCCAGTTTAGGATTGCGCTCTCAGAGTCAGCGAGGCCAGCACACAGATGGGTGCCATCCTCCCTGACTCGGAGAATGATCCATACGCAATTTACGGTGGCCTTTGTGCCAGCCAAACTTTGCTGGCCTAACTGTGCCGGCCTAACTCTAGGTTAGGATTGCACCCTCAGTTAGCTATGAAACAATAGCAATTATATTTCTCAGATAAATTTTAATTCAGGAGTTAAGATGCTAAGATGCCCCCTTGAAGATCTTCTGCTGGATAATGGCACTTTTAGGCACTAATGGGAACTTGAGTCACGTATCTCAAGTCAGAATCACCAAAACATGTGTTTTGTGCTGATTTGTGTACACTTGAATCATGTGTGTCAATGACTCGGGCATGACTTGAGACTTGGATCCACTGACTCAGGAATGAGTCATGAATCTGAAAAACTCAAGTCACGAAGACATGTGTATTTTCCCTGTGAGTCGGGGTGCTTGCTTACCTTTTGGGGCTTCCAAATCAAAATCACTTGGGAATTTCCGGGGGGGGGGGGCGCTATGGCGCTATGGTGAACAGGTTGACTTGGTGGGCATCAAGCAAGACTCAACTTGTGAATACTAAAAGGGCATTGCTAGGTAGTAGTGGATATGTATTATTGGAGGATGAATAGATGACTATTAATGAGATGCAGTTAAAGCCCCCACTTGGGTTGCGGGAACTTGCATTTTAGCAGCACAAAGTCCTTTATGGCAGTGCAAAAGCCAGGTTGCTGTTGTGTGCTTCTGGGCCACTACCACATCGAGGCAATGGTGTGACATGCACAGCAGTGGCATTCCTAGAGGGGGGACAAAATGCTAAGTGTTGCAGGTGCCTAGCTCCTGGGTAAAGCAGCCCATCCTCCACTAGCTGTGAATAGCCCTGAAGACGAGGGGTAGGGAATGCTTTGTACAGGAGCTCAGGCTCCTGCATCACTTAGCATTTTGCCCCCCTCTAGGAAGGCCACAGGGCTCCAGAAGCCTCTGTTGGCACCAGTAAGTTGGTGGTGGGCACATGTGTTCCAGGCCTGAGCTCTGGTTGTGGGTTGTGGGTTCTTTGTGATCCAAGGAAGAAGCAAGTCTACTCCAAGGTTTTGTTAGCTATCTCTAAGTTTTTCATTGCTAATTTGTCATGCTAAGCAACATTCAACCCCTGAAGAGAAGGCTTTGTACACTCAGGCACGTGAACTGGTCGATCTGGATGGAATGCTCAACTTCTAGGTGATTAAGAGCACAATCCTAATCTGGAGTTAGACCAGTACAGTTTGGCCAGCACAGTTTGACCAGCATAAGGGCCACTGTGAAATATATTCGGACCACTCTCCGAGTCAGAGAGACCAGCACACAGACATACACCATCCTCCTTGACTCGGGCAGTGCAATCCTAAAACGGACGTAGCACTGACGCAATGTTGTTGCGTCGGTGCTACATCATTAGCGCTGACGCAGGGGCACTGAGCAGCGCCCCTGCCTCTCCTATACTGCACAGGATATGGCATTGGCCGGCCAGCCTTGCCATTCCAGCGCAGTATAGGATTGCGCCCACAGAATAGTCCAAACGAGTGGTCCAAGGGCTTTACGGTGGCCCTTGTGCCAGCCAAACTTTGTTGGCCTAACTGTGCTGGCTTAACTCCAGGTTAGGATTGCACTCTAAAAATCACTGATAACACTGCTTAATTGGTTTTAATAACAATTACTAATTAGCACTTAACTGAAACTGTAAATGTTAGCAAATGTAGTCAAGACACATTCAAGGGAGCATGAGCAGATATGCAGGAAAGGGGGAGTTTCTCTCTGACCGGAATGTATTTTGAGTTGGCCAGAAACCAGATTTCCAACTTACTCTTGTTGTCCTGTTGGAATAACTCCATGGACAATTATACACAATTTAACTCATATCTATGTTCATAATGGAGGAGGAGAAAGGTCAGAGCCTATTTTCCCATAACCACTCCTTAGGGGCTCTTGGGAGGATTTTACAGTGGATGCAGGGTTTACAAAAAGCGCTTAACCATGCAGGGCTCCTTGCAGTCCAGCAACTCATTTGAAAAATCTTTAACTAAAGCACAATTATGTGCAGTATTTGAATGCCAGTGCAGATCTCCTGCAGGTCACAGATTGCTTGTATGCCAACACTGCTCATGGAAGGACACAGGTTAAGGACTCTTTAAGCAAAATGATGGGTGGCACAGCACTTTGTGTGGATCAGTAGTTTTTATGCAACCCATCCCTTGGACAAACATGGTTCTAAGCACACAAGTAGGATTCTCATTATGCTTCACAGAATATTCTTCCAAATTAATGTGCTCAGAATCAGATTGCAGGCTTCCCATGTGCTCCCTAGGACAAGACTGGGGGCGCAATCCTAACCCTGAGTTAGGCTGGCACAGTTATGCCAGCAAAGTTTGGTCGGCACAACGGTCACCATAAAACACATTTGGACCACTCTTGGAGTCAGAGAGGCCAGAACAGACATGTGCCATCCTCCCTGACTCAGAGAGTGGTCAAAACGGGGTTTACGGTTTACAGCAAATTTACAAAATTTGCTGGCTTAACTGTGCCGGCCTAAATCCAGGTTAGGCTTGTGCCCTGGCAGTGCTTAGCATGCCAGCATTATTTAGTTACCTTTGCCACCAAGGTAAGCAGGCAGCAGAGCATGGATCAGATAGCAGCAATTGCTCCCCTGATATGCTTCGCTTCATTTGCTCGTCCCTAGCCTCAACACACCCTCTTGGCTCTACTCACACTTGTGCCAGTCAAAGAGCTGGCGCACATCCAAGTAGACTTGTAGGAGACCATGCTGTGACAGAGAATCCAGCGAAGCCGGAGATGCTTGCACTTCTGCTGCTGAGATCCATTCTGTCCTGCCACCCTGATCCTCCCCCAAACTGCCCATGACCCACCTCACTGCCCCCTAACTTGCTCTGGCACAGCCTGGGTTGGCTTCTTGCCTGTGCGTGTTTGGTGCCTCCAGCCATTTGTGCTGGCAGTCCGACACACAACAGCGGCACACTTTTTCTGTGATGCACTGGCACTTACGGCAGTGGATTGGGAGATCCACCATCGTATGTGCCCGGTAGGGTTGAAGTGTTAGAGAGGTTAGAACAGACTTTTCTTTATTTGGAATGTTCTTAGTGATGACATTTGAGTTCCTCTGCACTCAGAATGCAGGTCTTGCAGTTCAAATGGTCTAAACCCTTTCCAATCAATCAAAATATCAACTGTCTCCTGTGTGTGCTTAAAGTTTGTCTTCAGCAGGTCTCCATTAATGTTCTCTGCTTTTTTTCAGAAGTATAGCCCATGTGTTTATGAAGTATAGCACATGTGTTTATGTGTTTAAGCCCACTTTATTCTCCCAAACCACATTAATGCCTGGAGACAATTAGCTATTGTATTTTCTAGACTGGCATATGAATGGTGCAAGGTTTTACACCATTAAAGGTTCAAGGTTCCTAACAACACAGCTTCTTTTTTTTTTTAACACAGCTTTTTAACAAATCATGAACAAATCTCTCAGGCCTAACTTAAAAAAAATTATAGCTCAATATCTTAAGGTTGTTTTGCACACTATCATCTCAATCCTGAAAGTGCATTTGAGCTCAATGCATGTCTCCTATCCAGAACACCTGTCCAATTTATTTCAGTGGAAGAAGCCAATTTTTTTTGGGGGGGGGGCATTCTTTTGTGCACAGAAATTGGTTTGTGCTAATGAAATGGATAGGGATCCCTCCATACAAGTGACTAACAGCCCAATCCTAAACCGGGTGGTGCACAAGGTTCCTGCAGTGTCAAAATGGCAACCGCTGGATCCTTAGGCTGCTACCTCTGGGGTCTCCTCAAGGTAAGGGAGCATTTGCTTCCTTATGCGAGGTAACACCGCTGTAGCGCCCATAGGTCTCCTTGGCACTGTGGCCACGTTTGAGTGGGGGCAGAGTCAAAGAGACCAATGTCAGGCTGCCCAGCCTGCAAGGCATGTTAGGATTTAGTAGCAGAGGCTGCTACCATCCCTGCCCCCTTGCATGCCCAATCCTCCCCTTCCACACCCAGTTCTGCCCTCCCCACACCTTCCCCCACCCCAAAAAGTTGCACCCTAGTGGTAGTGCTGCATCCTCTTCGGGCACAGCACCAGCACTCCCTACCCCCCCAAGTACCATAAATGTGCTTTACAGCCTGTTTATGACACTTGAGCCAGTGGTATGAGCATGCGCAGGACCTCCGCCTGGGCGTATGACCATTGGGAGCCAGCAGTGCTAAGAGTGGCAGGGAACTATTGAGCTGGTCCAGATTTGAGTAGATCCATTGGGGTTACCAGGGTTCGACATAAGGTCAAGGAACATCCAGTTCTGCTTAGGATTGGGCTATAGGGAGACAACACTAATGTCTGCTGGTTTGACAGCTGTGTATGCCACCTTTCAAAATATATGCTACAAGGCACCAAACACAACAAATGATAAAATAGCATCATAATATAGACAATTAAAAAAAACCCAGCTGACAAATCAAATCAAAGGACAGCAGAAAAAAAAAGACGTACAGCATGAATCCTCCAAAATAAACACAGCTCAGTAAGTGAAGACTTGACTTCTCTCTATTAATTGCAAATAAAAGCTATTGCAGTTGCATCAACAAATGTCATGTATTTTTTAGTTTGGCTCCTTGTTACATGTGGTCTTGGATGTATCAATGTAGGCTAACAATAGACCTAAATTTGAAGGCATTTCAAAGTGTCTCCATGGCTGAATTATGTTATTTTATCTTTGAGAACTATCTATCCCCCTTTATGAGCTAGCTGATAGATAAAGGGCTATAAAAGCATTAGGTTCATCAGCATGCATCCTTTCTGCTCACAGTGAATGATCGCGCTGCTTAATGGACACTGAAAGAGGGAAATTGGCCATTCATATTTCAAATGCAGCATGCACTATAATATACGCCACGAAGCTCTCTTAAATGTTTTAGAATGTTTAAATTAGAGATGAGTTTGAACGGCAGGATTTTATTCTAATTTTGATCATCACTGGAGCCAGAAGGATGTGATAGGACTACCCATCTCTAATAGCTCTTATTTATTTTCTTTGAATAATCTAATAGAGTGGTTTTCAAATGTTTTAGCACCGGGACCCACTTCTTAGAGTGACAATCTATCTGGGACCCACCAGAAGTGATATCATGGTTAGAAGTGCCATCATTGTGATCAGGGGCCTGAGCCTGCTGTTTTACAGAGAATGCAGCAATACTGTTGGGTTATTTCTCAGCTATTGTCCAATAGCAAAATGAATCAGAAAGAAAGAAAAAGCATATTTACAACCTTGACACAAGCAAAACAACCACATAGCCCTCCCCCTTTCCAGCATCCCATCTTCCCATATTTTCAATATGGCTGCTCTGAGTGCTTCATGACCCACCTGAAATTGGCTTGTGACCCACTGGTGGGTCCTGACCTGCAGTTTGGGAACCACTGATCTAATATTAAAGTGTGCTCAAATTTATAAAATTTGATAAAGTTTATTAAATTTATAAATTTTATAAATCAAATTTATAAAATTTGAAGACCTTTATAAATTTTGGGGACTTTTATTCTTTGGGGACTAGCAAGGCTGCAATGAGGGTAAAAAACTAATGTACAGGTATAAAATAGGTTACCTATGCCCTTTTAAAAGTGAAATTTTGCATGGATTTCTGTAATTTCGCTATTGAATGTCTAATCCCACCCCACCTTGATGCAACCAGCCTAAAATGCATTAAAGCTGATTAATTGGTTAAAGTTTTCAGCTCCACACATAAGTAAGGGGGAAACCTGCAAAAATTTCACCAGTGAAAATCTGCAAAATTTCATGTCAGTATGCAAATTTTGGCTATTAAAAGAGTAGCCCTTGTTACTTCTTTCTGTCATGGTCTGACAAGCCACCAATCAGGGGTCATTTAGTCCATGCTCCTTCTGGTGCACTACAATGATGCTCCTTCATGCTTCAGATGTACCAGATGCTGGTGGGCTACAAAGAGAAGGACATATTGTGATATGAGCATGATACACAGAATTCTCATAGTTAACAGATGCTTGTCCTTGCTTTGGCTTGGCAACAAAACCATCATGTAACTTGTCTGAATTACTGCTATGGAAAACATTCATAATAGGGTTAATCTCAATACTCCATTATGTGGCATGCTCAGTTCTTCAGTATAGCACACATCAAGCAGCACCTTTTCATTCTCAAGGAGACAAGCTATTTTAATCCTCAGTGCAAGGACAAGAGGTGTGCATTGGAAACCTTCTCCTATTGTCAAACACAGTTCTACTGTCATTTTCTTTCCATACTAAAACAGAATTTTTTCCCCAAGGATTATTTGTTGTGCAGGCACTGAAAATGGAATTCCTTTCCTGATAAGAAAAAAAACAACAGACTTCTACTGAGCATTGCTGAACTTACATTTTTATTGATCAAGTGCAACATCTATGTCACAATGGCACCTTTGTGACATTATCTACTTATTCTGGGCACTAAGTTAAAAGAACATGAGAAAAGCCCAGACTAGTCGGTCTAATCCAGCATCTTGTTCTCAACAATAACGAGCCAGATTCTTCCAGGAACCTCAGATGAAGGCAGCAGCCCTCCCTTATTCTTTGCCTCTAGGTGTATAACTGAATATACATATATCTCTTCTGAAAATTGTGGCTCCATTTAGCTATCAAGGCTCATTGCTATTCATAGGTTTCTCAAGTCAAGCAAATTGATTTGTAAGCCACCATCCCACAAATTTGTGCACAAGGCAGCTCACACCAAACAAAGAACGTTATCATCAATATACCAAACAATTCCAGTAAGAGTTTGGTACATCAGTTACCCCTGCTAACTGGGCAAGAGGCAATTTTTCCAGTGGTGTTCCTCTCATATTTAGCAGGGGAAGAGTAATTGTCCCTCTTCACCCCTGCGCAGTCTTTCTAGTGGCTGTTGCTGGTGGTCTGCCTTTCTTTTAGATTGTGAGCCCTTTGGGACAGGGAGCCATTTAACTTTATTATTATTACTATTTGCCTGTAACCGCTTTGTGAATTTCATGTTGAAAAGCGGTATATAAATACCTGATTGATTGATTGATTGATTGATTGATTGATTGATTGATCAGGAGAATAATCACATTTCAAAATAAATCAATTCAAGAGTATATCAACCAAAATTTCTCATTCAACAGCTCAATCCTATCCAATACCACCACCAACCTGGTTGATACAGTGCCAAAATGGTGACTGCTGTAACCTATGGTGTGTGTGTGGGGATTGCAGATGTCTGGGTAAGCCTCCACAGTGTGGGGGTAATCAGACCTTTGACTGCTAAATAGCTGGTGCAGGTCCATGTGAACCCACGCTGCAGGATCAGGTCAAGAAGGGGGTTAGGGGATATTGGCAGCTAATGGCAGGCCTGTTGATGGATGCCATTTATGTTGAGTTGTAGGTTGCGGTGAGCAGCAAATTGACTTGAGGTGCTTTTCACCCCAAATCTGCCACCACCACCCTCCAGCCACCATGGATGGAGCCATTTTGATCTACTTCCTGCTCACTAAAAGTGAACCAGAAGTGGATTGGAAGGGGGCGTTCCACTTGCCAACCCCATTTGCTTGCTCCTTCCTCAGACAACTTCTTTACGAAAATCAGGAAGTGCAGAATATGCTGGCAGTGCTCCTAGGATGCCTCATGTTTCCTGTTTTGTTTAAAGCGACTACATGAAGAAGGAGTAAGGTAAGTCGGGAGGTGGCCAGATCACTGCCTGCCATGCAGAATTTTTTGGGTGTGTGTGGGTGTGTGTGTGCATTTGTGCCCTTTTTAAGCAGCACACGGGCTCAGGCCAGTCCTGCAAAACTGCACAGATCAGGTTTTTGCATTTAAGGATCAAATTACACATTATATTAACAGCATGGGGAAAATGCAGTTAGACATAGTTTAAAAAAAATAAGTTGAGGTTGAGAGCTAATTGGCACCAAGTTTGTCTATCACCCAGAATCTGAGGTTGAGCTCCACCTCTGGCATTGTGTTGAAAGATCACATGACCACCTCAGTCCCGGGCACTGTGGTTGAGTCTTAGGAAGGTTTTGCATTCATCCAAAAGACCTATCCACACACAACTATAATGGGCTCATTTTTGGGGTTCCCTCATGACCCTATTTAAACCACCAGACTAATTCGTTGAAAACTTTACGACACCATTAACCTGCAGAAGACCTTGGAATGGAATGCAGAAGCAGAGAGGTAGCAGCTCTTGGAAGCAAAGATGTGCATTTCACAGACTACACATTGTAGGGTGTTATCCAACATATGCTACTGTGTACAAACTTTAATTTCCTGTGGGGAGCTTATTTCTTCATATCATTTTTCATCCCATTTTGTGCAACATTTAATATCCTGGAGCCACCTGCTTTATTTGTAACCAAGTATATGAGAGGAAAGGCAGGTTCTAAAATAGTACTTTTGTAAAAAAATTCTTCTTGCTAAATAACAGGTTCAGTGTGCATATGTATGTGCTGAAAATTGTGCAGAGCAGTTGCAAATAAGGATGTGTTTGAACATTCTTTCCATTTTCAAAAGTAGCATGAACCACTTTGGTTGATACCAAGTGGTTCCTGCAGTAGGCTACCCCTTCTATTGACTGTCAAAATGTCAGCTAAGAAAGGCATCACCATCTTGAATTTTGCAAGATTCAAGATGGTGCTGTAATATTTGGACACCGCCATGTTGGAGGTTGCAAGATTTGGGCACCACCACCTGAGATTTTGCAAGATCTAAGGTGGTGATGCCCACCTGACCTGGGAAGAAGAGGCTGTGAGGGTGTTGTGACCTTGGTGTATTTGGGACCTACTGCAATAGCCTATAAAGGTCCACGTTCTATGGGTAGCAGAGATCATGTGGGTACTTCATATATTTTCAATGTTCACTGGGGCCACTCAATTAAGGCACTAGATTGCTGTGGATCCTTAAGCACAGAACGTCAGTGGGCCTCCTTTGGTGCACAAATCCTGATTACACACTGTGCAGCATTCTATCCATATTTCAGAGATTGGCCCAGCTAGGTGGATGAGCAGGGGTCCTTCTGCCAGTGTCCAACATGGCCAATGTCTGATGGTACCTCTGGTGCCACTGGTACTGGTAAGATCCACTTACCTCTTCACTAGCTTATGTTCACTTCAAAGAAAACGTGTCTGGTCTTCAATTAGCTCATGTGTCATTTTGTCCCATCATTAGAGAGAATAATTCATTAACTTGAGCTACATCACAACCTTATTTGTTTGAACAATGGAGTGAAATCCGCTGTGCGGGGAAACTTTACCCGGTGTGCTTTTCTTCCATTTAAACTGTGACAAAGTTTGGTCTCTGTTCACTGTATTCATGTTTGGAAGACTGAAAAAACGTGACCTGCAGTTTCAAAGTGTAACTATCAATAAGGCTATATGGTGAAATTACCCAGAATGAAGTGCTGGAGCTGCTTCTATGTAAATATAAACATGGTTATTGGGGGGAAAAACCCATTAAATGTAGTTGAAACAATGTCAAGAATATGACTATTACTGCCGTGATTTAATTCTGCTGTCTACGCAAGCCTGAAACTCCCTCAGAATCGGTTTTATATCTTATCACCACCGGCTGATACATGCCATACATTTGACTACAATGTTTGTGCTAGGGATGAAGGTGTGCCCTGGCCGTAACACTAGGAACAAAGGCCTTGTTTAACATCATGTGTGCCAGGCTAGAAACGTATCAAAGCATAATGACTGACAGCCCAATTCTAACCAACTTGCTAGTGCTAATGCAGCCACAATGCAGCCCTGCAGCAAGGTAACAACCATCTCTTCCATGACTGCCCCACCAGCATCACAGGATGTAGGGCATGCCCCACTGGCACAGCTGCATCAGAGCTGGTTATTTATTTATTTGTTTACTTGCTGTGTTTCTATCCTGCCTTTCCTCCACATTGAAGGGACCCAAGGCGGCCAACAATTTAAAAATAATAAAACAAATACAGTGCATTAAAAAAATACTAAAAAAGTTTAAAAACAATGAAAGATTAACAGCCCAAACCTGAGCTGAGTGGTACCCACCCCACGGCAGCCAGGCAGCTTCAGGAGGCTCTGCGGGAGAAGGGAACATCTCCTTCCACAGTAAGGGTGCAGGGTGGGCGATGGGTCTCCTAGCCTCTGTGCTGGCAATTTTGCCGGCACAAAGGCAAAGGTCTCCGTCAGTGGTGTCATCTAAATGATGTAAGAACAGGTACTCACTTTTGATTGGCACGTGTCGGGACCCGCCCACCGGGAGTGACGTCATAAGCCAGAAGTGATGTCGTGGCAGGAAGTGACATGAAAAAAGCCCTTTTTGAGGCCTCAGATGATTTTAAACTGACCCAACAGTTGCAACAGTATTCCACAGCACCCCCAGAACATGTTAAGGAGGCCTGGCATCATGTTAAAACCCCAGAGCAACTCATTTTTCAGTGGCAAGGAAAGGAAAGGCTCCGCTCGCTGCCTGCCTGCCTGCCTGGCTCTGAGAACATGCAGGCAACTCAAACAGGCAGGAAATTAAAACGTTGCAGAGGGCGGAGTCAATGAGTGGGCGGGCGAATGGGCGGGGCCAGCTGTGATCCTAGAAACCGGTACTCGCGTACCCCCGCGTACCCCCTGCATGACATCACTGGTCTCCGTGTCTGACACAGAGGATAAGTTCCAGCGCTGCCGGTCCCCCCCCTGCTCTGCCCCTCCCCCACCCAGTCCCCCCTCCCCCCCACCTGGAAAGCATGCAACGTTGGCTAACGGTAAAGTAACTGCTTGCTGGTGTTGCATTCAGCTGTCAGAGGTTCCTTGTGGTGGCACCCCACACGTGGAATTCCCTATCTTAAAAGATCTGGTTTACTTCTTCTCAGGCAGCATGCTGGCAACAGTGCTCCAGAACATGGGATTTAGTTTGACTCTCTTCTCATAGTACTGTTGGGTTCCATATGGTTTTATTATAGTTGATAGTTTCTTATTTATGCTGCTTTTGTAATTTTCCGTTATTTCAATTACTATTTTATTGTTCTGCTAGCTATTTGCTGCAGACCACGTTGGGCACCTGCTTTTAAGTGGGGGAAGATGGGGCAAAAGATATTATAAATCACTACAAATAAATCAGTCAAAAACGATTCAAGCAGAAGGGCATTCTCAAACCATGGGAAAATATGGGCATCTGAACGCAGCCAAATTTTACCATTTGCTTCAAATTCTCCCCCAATTAAAAAGGCAGCTCGTGGGGGATCGTTCGGTAGCAGCAAGTGCTGTTGCTCTGAAGACACAGATCAACAACCATCAGCCGCCCTGTATTGTAGCATGCTGTAGCATGTCACTCTTAAAGGATTAAAGTCACACATCTTTCAGCTGTAACACAAAGCTGTACACTTCAGTCCGCCACATGGCACCACATCTCAGGGAAGGGAAGCGCCTGTCGTAGCCATGTCACTGTGGCCAGCCAGACTTTCGGATTTTTGCGGAGGAAATTTTTTCTCAAAAATCAGATTTTTGCACAAGAGAGAGAGAGAGAGAGAGAGAGAGAGAGAGAGAGAGAGAGAGAGA
>JAJKFI010000027.1:4908263-4925560 GCA_029204185.1 Lerista edwardsae | reverse complement strand
AGAAGAAGAAGAAGAAGAAGAAGAAGAAGAAGAAGAAGAAGAAGAAGAAGAAGAAGAAGAAGAAGAAGAAGAAGAAGAAGAAGAAGAAGTTTACTGCAGATGCCAACAGGAATCCATCTCCTTGCTGCCCTGAAAAAATCCACATGAAGTTCAACTCCAATGCAAATAATGGGGCAAAACTGTTACCCAACTTGCAGGTTCTCGGAAGGATTTCATTAATCAGAGACAGGCTTCTGTATTATATGGACCAACACTCTGATCCCTTTTGCTCATAGGAAAAATAACAGAATCTTCCCATGCAAAACAAACAAATACCAACAATTCATCTGCATCAAGTGCTTAGAGAAGTGATTTGAAATAAAGGATGCAATTCGGTGTATGAAGATCCACTGAGTCCATTTCCACTAATACTGTGATGTCTGGCACAGCAGGAAACATAAGGAGGGGAAAGTCTGAATAGCACAAAAAGGTTATTAAAGGGACCCAAAAAAAGGAGAAGAGGGAAAAAAGAATCTCCTGCATGGTGGATATGATCTCTTTAATGCAACCAAACAATACAACAAACAGGCCAGTAAACACTGTGGCACTTAATCCTCCTTGGAAAGCTGAGAAGCTCAGCAGGCAACAATACCACGATGGCTTCTTGTGCTGAAGTGTTTTGTACAAAATTACATCACAAATGGCTGCTAGGAGTGGCGAATATTGGCCTAGCTCCAAATGAATCTCTGGGGGAAGGGGAAAAAAAAAAAACCTTGCTGAGAAGGACGCTACAGGGCACCGACAAAAGGTGACATATAAAAAATGACTAGAGAATCTAGTCAGACTTGTTCTCCAAAAATAAAATGAAAAGGTAATGAACATAAATCACAAAATCCAGCCCATGTTATCCGCACAGTCTATGCTGTAACAACTGAGAAATTCAATTGATTTCAGTAAGCTGAGGCAGGATCAATCTCAAATACCCTACCACTGTTTATCCTGTTCATAGGATGTGAAGTTAGGGAGCATTTCAGCCATGGGAGGAGTAAGGGATACAAATTCCCTTGTGGGTTTGGCAGCTAAACTCCTGGTTACGAGTAGGTATTATTTTACTTTTTTACCTCACAAGATTCCAGTGGGAACAAGAGGGAACAAGAAGTGTTGTCTTCACTCTGATAGCACCAGCTGATGATGTTACATCATCAAGAAGCTAAATCAGGATGAGAGCAATTCATCCTGTCCTCATTCTGTGGGGAGGGGAAAATGGCACCCACTGGCAGCCAAGTGTGAGATCACCACTGCCACTCAAACCACAAAACAGACTAAAGAAGGTGAATGGGGAGAAATTTCATGAAAATGTTACGTCCCTAGACCATCATTTTTGTCATGAACTCTACCCCCGCTCAGAGTCCAGCTGTGAGGTGGTGGAACAGAAGAATCAGCCCCAGACCCAATTGTGAGCCTCACTCCCAGTCTGGGCCCACTAGTCAAGAGACCTCCATGTCCGAGTAATGGGAGCCTGAGACCCCAGAATGGGGGGCCACAGAGCCAGCACACATTGAACCAGAGCTTAGGGTAACAGCCTTCCCTGAGATCTCATGCTCCCCTGAGCCTGTATATCTTGGCACTGGCAATAGGCCAAGAAGGATGCTGTGAGGGAAAGGGCCTGCCCCTTTATGATCACTCTCCAGCCCAGAGGCAGAGCCTGGGAAGGTAGGGTAGGACTGAAGTGTCTGAAGAGCACAATCCTAACCTGAGTTAGGCACAGTTAGGCCAGAAAAGTTTTGCTGGTGCAAGGGCCACCGTAAATAGAGTTTGAACCACTCTCAGAGTCAGAGAGGATGGCGCATGTCTGTGTGCTGGCCTCTCTGAGAGTTTTCCAAACATACTTTACAGTGTTCCTTGGGCCAGCCAAACTTTGCTGACTTAACTGTGCCGGCCTAAGGCCAGGTTAGGATTGTGCCCTAAGAGTTTGTTCCAGCATTTTTCAACCGTTTTCTATTGACAAGACATTAAAAATGCCAAGGCACGCCATCTGTTTTTGGACAGTTGCCAAGGCATACTGCACTGACAGCCAGGGGCTTACATTCCCTAGTGGCCCTACTAATAAATAACCCTCCCCATAACTCTCGCAGCACACTGCAGACCATTTGCAGCACACCAATGTGCTGGAGCTCACTGGTTGAAAATCGCTGGTTTGTTCCTTCTCTGGCCCTTTTCAGAGAAGTTGGTCAGTTGGGATTCTCTGGTGTTCTCTGGTGGTCAGTTGGGATTCTCCAAGCTTTGTCTTGGGGGCATTTGCTTAGGGGACAGATTCATAAGGACAGTTTTTGATTGAAAGTGTTCTGAAAAAAGATGCTATGTGTTTTTGCTTTGAATTACTGCTCCTTCTTTATCAGGAGTGGTTTCCCACATGGCAGGCCGCTGCTGTGGCCTACATAGGCCTCTCTACATAGGCCTCTCACAGCAGCCTCTCTGTATTCAGCAGAGGTAAACACATTCAAATAACTGTGATGTTTCAGCATGGTGATCGCTAACCAGGGGAGACTCTGTGGGAGAAACTGGGCTCATTCAGACCTCTTATAAGTAATACAATAGAAAACAAGATGTTTGCACCAATTTTATGTTGAACTAAGTTGCCTCCATCTTATTTCTAGTGTTGCTAAAGTCTGTTGCTACATCTAAAGAAAAGTCTGAATCTGGTACTCTTTTAATTTGTTGCTGCATGTGCTGTTCTGTCTTTGGAATTAAGAAATTGAAAAACAAAACAGCCAGCTGGCTCCAAATGCTTTCACTTTCTTTGATTTGTCTTAATCCCCTTCCTGATTCTTTTTTTTCCAGGCTGCACTCCTTGTTCTCTTGAAGCACAGTTGGAGTCTTTTGAATTAACTTCTACTGTCTTCTTGAATTATCTTTGCCATTAACTTGGCCCTATTTGCTTGTCAAACACAGGGGAAAATAGCTTTGTACCCGTATTTTGCCATTCCCCCCCTTTCTGCTTAGTTCTATGGCAGCCAGCCAGCTCTGGAACCCATCAGTGGAATTTACTCCATGAAGGCCATACTTTCCCCACCTACAATATGGTTTGACTCATGGGCAAATTTTTGCCTTCTGTGCTGAGATCCTTGGTTTTAGAAGACCATAATTCTGAACCAGTGTATCCACCTTGTCCCCTCATAGGGTTACTCAACATGATTATAACTGTGTTTTAAAATTTGTTTTATTTATTTTATGGTTGTGTGTGCTTACTGATATACCAGTAGTATGATTTTATTTGTTTGTAGCTATGGCATTTCTTGTATTTTATTTTAATTCTGTATTTTAACCTTTGCTGTCAGCTACCTTGAAAATCCCATTTTGTGGGAGGAAAGTTGGGATGTAAATAAATGTTCTGACCATGAGGCCTACTGTTCTTGTGTGAACAAGGATTCTGCTTATTTCTTTATTTATTCCAGTTATTCAATTATAAAACAAAGAAGGGTCCACAAAAGGCCTTCATAAGAACATAAGAACATAAGAAGAGCCCTGCTGGATCAGGCCAAAGGCCCATCTAGTCCAGCTTCCTGTATCTCACAGCGGCCCACCAGGTGCCCCAGGGAGGCATGAGACAACAAGATGCTTGGATCCTGTTGCCACTCCCTTGCACCCGGTACCAGTAGCCCACCACCTTTGTAAGGAGGTTGCACAATCCACCATTGCCTATGGCCCACGATGGACCTTTCTTCCAGAGATCCGTCCAATCCCCTCTTAAATATGTTTTCCTCCTGATATGTTGACTAGTAAATATGTTTCATTAAAAGCAATTTGTATGTAACTGGAATTTGACTCACATTTTGCTTTATCATTTCTTTCAGGCATTGGCTAAACTGCTGTCGTGGAATGCTCAAGAACATTCCAACTTCTAAGTGGATGTTCATCATCATGATTGCTACTTTGAGGAAATAGAAGTTTGTTTTATCTAAGGGAAATGTTCACAAATGAGGACTGGAATGACTGTTGAATAGTGCTCAATACAAGCTTTAGCAAACCAATCCTATGGTTTTACAGCTATCGGTACACCACGGCTAATATCAGTGTAACATTATCAGGACCTTATGCTACCTTGAGAGCAAATGCAAAAACACAACAATGGAAGCAGAAATGAGAACTAGCATAAGGAGTCTCACAGTGACAGTCTCACAGAAGCTAGGGCAAGAATTTTGACTCTACCCAATCATGGCACTCACTGATGATGCTCACAAATTAGACACCCTTGCACTCATTCCATACCCTTTCTTACAGTAGCGTAACTAGGCTGGGGCCAGGAAGTCCATTACCCCCCTGCGGCAGAATGATAGTTTTCCGCTGTCTCAGTGGGCTGACAGCTCCTACCTTGCAGCTGCAAAATGGGCCCTCCCACCTGCCCTGGCAACAGGAAGTGGCAACAGGATGCTGGCATCTTGTTGTCTTGTATGTTCCCTGGGACACCTGGTGGGCCACTGTGAGATACAGGAAGCTGGACTAGATGGGCCTTTGGCCTCATCCAGCAGGATGTTCTTATGTACTGTCCTTTTATGCATGGTCCATCAGCTGATGGCCAGGAAAAGCTCACCTATCATTGGTGTGTAAACATATCACTGCCTTATATGGAGTCAGACTCTTGACCCATCTCATCCAGCATTGTCTACACGGACTGGCAGCAGCTCTCCAGAGTTTTAAATAGGAGTCTTTCCCAGTCCACCCTGGAGATGTTAGAAATAGAACCTGGGTCCTTCTGTATTCAGAAATCAGGCAGGAACTATGAATGTGGTGGTAGAGCTAAGAGGCTCCACCCCTAAGCCCCAGCCCTTCCCATTTCTTATTGCTGACTTTCATAGAGTGTTCTGGGGACAAGAGAAGCAGCAAACCTAAATTAGGAGGATCCACCTCTCTCTTTTGGTGTTGCTATTATTGCTACCACTAAAAAATTGGGTGTCAGGAACCCTGGCTGATCTCCTGCAGATCACCCACAGATTTATCAGCATATCTCAATCTACCTTCAGCCCACCCCAGTCTAGGGACATAATGGAAAGTTTATCTTGCATCACATACCAAGGAGTTACACTTCCCCTTGCCAAGTTCAGATCTGAAGTTTGATTTACTTTACTAATTACCAGTGGTTGGGAATACAATCCTTTCACGGAGATAGGAGAAAAACAGATGTACGCCTGTTGCCTTGTGCTGATTGCATCCTGCTTAATGGTTTCAGTGACTGTTTCCTTGACATGTGCAGCGAGGCTTGTAAGTAGTTTGTTTACATGCCTATGTTAAGTGACAGCATTTTTACAAAGAGGAGTTCAAGCTGGTTTTCTTGCGAACGGAAAAAGGTCCGGGGAAGGAGGCTGCTAAGGAACAGAGCCGAACTGCCTTCATAAACAGAATGGGAGATGTTCAGCTGAAAGAGCATGAAATATCTGCAGCAGCTGTTCTATTCCCCCACCCTAAAAAAAAGTGTCTCCATTACTACCATGGGAGAAATGTTAGAAACATCCCAGCTATGCTGCCACTATTTATATATGATCTCAAGTCTCAGGAGAGTACATTCTTCAGGATAAACCTGAAGCTTTAAATCAGGCCAACATATGCTGGCAGGCTTCGCTGTCCTCAAACCTGTGAATGCAGAATGCCGCAGTGTGATCGCATCAAACAGCAACATAAACCCAAAGGTACAAAGTTCTTTCAGTGGGAGAGGAAAAAAAAGATACAATCTTCGCAAGGACTGGACAACGTCAGGACAATGTTCCTGCCTGGGGACAGGACAACGGCAGCACTGGTACTGTTGCTTAGCACTGACGCGGGGGTGCCAATCGGCACCCCTGCGTCAGCACTAAGCGCACAGCGTTGGCGCAACCCCGTTGTGCCAATGCTGTGCGAACTTTAGGATTGTGCTGCCTGTTTCATCCCATTCCCCCCTCCCCATAGGAACACCACTGAACTGGAGTGCTGTTTATTGAAACAGGGTCATGTTCCATTTGGAAGATATTAAATATCTGATTATTGATCTTGGGATAATGGAGCAAGCTCCTATGGTTTTGCGATATTTCAAATGAAAATACTGCGGAAACCTAACCTTTTTTGTTCACCCTAGATAGACAAGGGAGTGCCAGGGATGAGTACCAGTGATGCATCTTGAACGGACAACCTGGGGACTATTTGGTAAGGAGGGAGGCTACAGGTAGGTATTGATTTATTGTGATGGAACTTTATCTACATCAGGGATGTCAAACTCACTTCATACAGTAGGCTGCATAGCATTTATTATTAGGCTGGAAGTGATGTAATTAAGCAGGAAGTGATGTTATTAAGTATGTAATGATCACAAATAAGCACTTTTTTCTCACTTAGGAATTCATTAGCTGCAAATGGAAGAGAAAATTTTCAAGAAACAGGAGAGCCCAATTATCATGTGGGCTGCCTTTTCAGCAGTGACAGCTCAGCTCAGTAGCTGCAGGGCTGGGTAAGGTGCTTCTGTGGGCCATACCCAGCCCTTGGATCTTCAGTTTGACATCCCTGATCTCACCTTAGCACTAGCAAAAGTAGGGAACTGCATGAAGATCATGGTGACCAAAGCATAGAAACCTCTTTACATCCATGTGCAAGAACAGGTCAGGTGATGTTTCCTGACCGCTTTGAGACCTTCTGGGTCTTCTTAGCCTTCAATTCCTTTTGCTTCACTGAGTCTTAACTTTAGAAGGACCTAAGTCTGTACAACCACAATTGACCAATGCCCTGCTGCAAATGATCAGAGAAATGGCAGGCCCAGAAGGCCCAGACCCAGAAATGGCAGGGGCCTTTAGCAGTAACTGCCAAAACAAGCTTCTTATAGTGGCTGGCACAGGGATGGTGATTAATGGGTTCACTGACTCGCTTCCTCTTCTTTCTGGAGTGCCTGTAGTGCAGCGTGCATTCCCACATGAGTCAGCGGTGGCTTCTTTTAAGCATGGTTCGGCTCAGTTCACATAAAATGCCCCACCATAGCTTGCTGTTATGTCTAACTCAGTTTTGAAGCTGATTTGCAATTCTGATTTGGAGGCCATTTGTCAGTTCTGATGTAATAGAAAACTGTGGTCTCCATGAACTCAGAATCGAATTGGAGAATCCAAAGAGAAGAAGGAGGGGAGGGAGATCACATGAACTTGAAACTCACCCATGTACCAAATCAGTGTTATGTGTGAAGAAGCCTCTGACTATTAAAATGGAATGCAAGGAACATAGGCAATTATAGTTTTTCCAGCATTGTTCACCTAGCACTGGAGAAACCACAGTTACTAGGATCAGGGCTGTTATGTACTCAGGAGGATAGTCAGGGGTTAAGCCCCAGCAAGAGAGCTGGAGGGGTTGAGCTAATCACCCCTCCAATCAGGATTCTGGGGGTAGAGCTAACTATATACAGGGGATGGGCTGTTGCCCTTCAGTTCTGTTCCGTTCTAGCTGTTGCAATACACTTTCATACAAATATTAGATCATAATTTCTACAAATTACAAAATGTCATAGTTCTGTGAGTTTATTTAAAACTACATAGGCTTACACCAAAAGTGAGTGCTCATCCACACAATATATTAAAACATTTTCTGAGATCCCAGGAAATTTCCAGCTATCTCCTTTTGCTCCCAGATCCTCTTTTTGAGACCGGGCCCAGGCACACCCCTCTCATGGGCCCTGGTGAAATGGAAAAATGTAAGATCCCAAGACATTAGACCCAGAGATAATGCTTATTCTCTTATTGGTGGATCCTGGATGCTACCAACTGAAAAGGGAACCAAAAGGTCCTGAGTGAGCCTCTAGTACTTCATTGTGTGGGAAATGAGTGGAGTGTACAGTTCTCATAAAAGAGATGTCTGAAAATTATGGTAGGTAGATGTCATCTCAGCCCTTGAGTGGATACTCTCTGGTTTCCCCAGGCCTTTCGTGACCCAGAAAGGCATTTCCGAATGATACTTTCCATACACACCAGCAGCTGAGAAGGCTTTCTGGACAGCTGGCCCTGCCATGGCATAGTCTTTCAGAAATGATCTATCCCACAATCCACTGCAGCTCAAGTAGTGTGCCACTTGTGCTCTAATTATCTCCTTCCTTGCTGATTAATCTCCATCAACTGTATCAAGTCATCATAAACCAGGCATCTGGTATGGTTGAAGCAGTGGGAAAGCACCCCTTGGAGCAACTGTGTTGATGGCCAAGGCTTCCCTGTGGCTCTACCGGTCAATCAGTTCACCAACAAAGTTAGTGGGCCTATGCTAGAGGGCGTCCTGAAATCCGATCAGTTCAATGAGTCTAAAGGGAGTTGAATAGGAGGTGGTTGTTCTTTAAACACAAAAAGTGTACCGAGTATATAAATTGCCCTTTAGCAATATAAGGGACTCTTTCACTTTGGAATTTGACCACATTACTTACATTTTTTTCCTCCTGATTGTCAATAGCGAAAAAAAAAACAAAAAACGATTTCCCATGGTTTGAAGAGTATGAGTTGAACAATAGCTGATCATGGGCTGAATAGGCAGCACGGCTTTTTTTTTTTTTTTTTTGGTCTAAGGTTGGGGGGGGGGGGCGGTTGTCTAAGCTTTTCTTTTTTTTCTAAGCTTGGAGGTGTGCCTGTACCTAGTCCCTACGTACCTGTTGTTGGAATGTTTTGTTTTGTATATGGAAAGGTCAGAAAAGAGGAGGGAGGAGAACAAACACAAAGAAGGCAGGAGGAATTGTCCAGGAGATTGAAACAGAGCTTGCTCTGTAAGGGCATCACGTGTGTGAATGTGGATCGTGTATGTGACATACACGAAGTTGGCTTTGTGGTTCTGAATCTGAGCATGTGATGTTGCACGGTTGTTGATCTGCCGTCTCCATTGCAGTTGTTTGGTGTAACATTTGAGCACTTTAAATCCCATGTTTCAAATCATTACTGTGTTTTAAAAAGTGTGTTTCAAACACTCCAGTGCTTGTATACTCAACAAAGGCTGATGAGGTGCTTGGTTAGGAAAAACTAAGGCTGCATGGTGATTGAGCGGGGTGGGAAATACTTTTACTGTATCTTTCCATACGAGAGGTAGAGGCAGGAGGTGACAAAATCAGCCCTGCACAAGTGAGTTCTTTTTAACAAGAGAGTTGCCCCATCACGAACACAAGCTGCTAAAGTCAACAAATGAAAATTTGCAGTCACAGTTCATGTCCTTGCAATCTCCCTGCCACCACCATCAAGCACCTGAATGTAAAGGCAAGAGTTCCTCTCTCTCCTGTTTCCAATATAGAGGAAGAAGTGTTCTAGATTAGATTTCTTCGTCACTTGCTAATTTGTAAACTATTGGCTTAATATGCATGGAGCAGAAGCTCTGTATTAGGATGCGGCACCCCCGGGCAGCTATCAGGTGAGTAGAGAAACTGATCACTGTTGCTTGGGGCCCTGGGACCCAATGGGGTAGATTGTGTCCAGCCATCAGTGGCCATTTGCCTGCTGACTAAGCTCCCTTTTCTCACCACAGAAGTCTTTTCTTGGTTGTGGCAGCTTGTGGGTGGGGAAGGGGAGAATTGTGGTGAGGATCAGGGCTGGCTGGGGGCATTTCTGGGAAGGGCAGGGATTGGATATTGGTGGCAGCAGCTCCACCCATTTTCTATGCCACCTTTTTGGACTTGACATGCCCCCTGGGCCACCTCAGACTTACACCAAAGGGCTGGCACAGATCCAAGTAGGCAATATTGGGATTCATGCTGCAGAGGAGTAGGGAAAGCATTCTTCTACTTACCTCTCTGCCATGGCATGGTCTCCTGCCAGCCCACAGCATGCAGTGGAGGCAATGGCTGCACTGGTGCCACTCCACATTACAGACTGGCCAAGGACAGAATTGGGCCATTGGGCTGTAGTCCCATACACATTTTCCTGGGAGTAAGTATAGACCTCTCTAATATTGCACTGTTGGAATACTTTCAAAACCTTCCTGTTATTTATTTATTTACTGTATTTTCATCCTGCTTTCCTCCCCATACAGGGACACAAAGTGGCATGCAAAGGATAATTTAAAAAAAAAAAAGAAAATACAAAAAATATACTGGAAGAGGTTGCTGCAGATCGTTCACCAAAAGACATGCAGAAAGGAATAGATAGAAGTGTCATTACCATGGAGATATAAGCAAGGTCCTCTATCTCTTTTATATTCCAGAAAGGCCAAGGGAGAAAGTTAAAAGCTGGTATGTCAATGGTTTTTCTGTAGGCTAGGCAATCTCTTGACAAGCTACGGATAATTTCAGTCAATCTGGGTTGTTTTTGTTGGGAATGAGCTATTTTCATTTAGGGGGGGTCTCTGAGGGAGTCGGGAAGGTACAGGGTCACACCTGTTGCTTTTGGACATCTTCAAATATTTATGTGTGTCTGGCCTCAAGGATTGAATGGCAGAGATCCTGGAGCCCTGAAGAAGAGAGGAAAACCTTTAATCTGAACAGTTGTTAGCAGCCTTTATGTCAGCTGCAACATTTAAAGCAAAGTGCTTTCTAAAGGGACAAGCACAAGGAGAAAAGTGGAGTTCTCGTGGATGGTCTTCTTATTTCATGTGCTTTGTATTATGTAGTGAGTGTAATCCATGGCTACTGTGTGAGTGGGCTGGGAATTCATGGATTTGTGGTTTGAATAGAAGACTGAGGCCAAAAGAGCAGACACTGAGAATGGCCACTGGATTAACTGGAATGATGGCTGATGGAAAGAGCAATCATAACATTTCGGGATACTTTGGTAGGGACCATTGCAAAGGTTTTCAGTGAATGCATGATGTTCCAAGGAGAAGGAGCGAGAGCAAATGTACAATTGGGGCACTAAATGTCTTAATTGAGGGCACAATCTTAACCTGGAGTTAGGCCAGCAAAGTTTGGCTGGCACAAGGGCCACTGTAAAGTGTGTTTGGACCATTCTTGGAGTCAGAGAGGCCAGCACACAGACGTGCGCCATCCTCCCTGACTCCGAGAGTGTTCCAAACGTGCTTTATGGTGGCCCTTGTGCCAGCCAAACTTGGCTGGCCTAACTGTGCCATCCTAACACTAGGTAAGGATTGTACTCAGATATTTGAGGCCTTATCGAACAGTCATTCGATTTCACCTAGAAGTTTTTTGTCCTAATTTCAGATGTGTAGAGTCAGTAGTGCAGCTGAGGGGGTGTGTGTCACAGCATTAAGTTTTGCATGGCGCCACAGTGCACCATGCAAGTGGCCCCTCCACTTCTGAATCATTTCAGGCGGCCTTACCTTCCACCCCCCATACTGCACCACTGCTTCGAACAGTCTCTTACTTCCACATGCTCACAGAGAACTGGAAGAGATCTGAAACCATGTAGCATTGTTTCTTTATCTGTGGAACATGGTGCTGCATATTCATTCATTCCATGTTTTATGGGTTTAAATCTGATCCCAGGAAACACCCAGGTTGTCTTCACAAAGGTTCTAAGCAATGAAAGTGCTCATTATTAACTGCATTAATATAGGCTCATGCTGGAAAACTGGATATATAATTGAAATACAGAATGTACATAGAGGATTCTGTGCTGCACCCTGAAATATCTCACCAGTGTGGTAATAAAAATCTAAACGAAGCTAATCGCTGAGCTCACAGTCCGATACTCATTCTTTTTAGTGGGGTAGCATTCTGGACAACATAGCATGTGAAACACTTAAGCCTCTTAACAAGGGAACAAAAACCTCAAGAATAGTTTTGCCAGAGAGCAAAGACAGCCAGGAATGAATAGTAGGTAACAAAACACCCCCTCCCCTCCCCGCCCCACTCCGCCAGTTAGTAGCCCTGAACAAGGTTTCTTTCTCCAGTTCAGCGCTTAATTCTGTCTCAAACTATTAACTACTGCCATCTACCCACCATTGCCTTTTGTTTGCTGATTGAATATGTATTTCTCTCACCTTTCCCACCCACTTCTTTCACAGATTTTCAGACAAGTAGGTAAGGCCGTAGTCTCTGAAACATAAAATGCTTTTCCTTTTAGCTTTTCAACGCCAAGATGGAAGTACGCTTTAAGGCTCGGTTTGTATACTGTTGTATTTACTCACAAACGTGGCTCAAAAATTGATGTGACACTGCTGTGCCCTGTGTCATACATTTTGCCAGGTCCATAATGTCTTTAAACAAAGATTTTTTTTTGTTTGAACTGTATTTGGTTTACCTGCATCCTGCTTTTAGCGGCCCAGACAACCATGAAGGAAACATCAATTCAGGCTGTTTTAGAGGTGGCAGTAGGTAGCCTCTGTGATTGTCTTGATTCACAATACTATTGCTGAAGTCAGCAGAATTCTCAGCAAGGGCTTTACTATATAATTAGTTTCGTGAAAACCTCCATTTAACTCTGAAGTAGACTGAACAGATCTTTTCATTGAGACTCTCCCATCATTGGGGTTCAAGTAGTTAATCTGTGGAACTCTTTGCCACAGGAGGTGGTGATGGCATCTGGTCTTGATGCCTTTAAGAGGGGATTGGACAGATTTCTGGAAGAAAAGTC
Source organism: Lerista edwardsae (assembly GCA_029204185.1). NCBI lineage: Eukaryota > Metazoa > Chordata > Lepidosauria > Squamata > Scincidae > Lerista > Lerista edwardsae. The sequence goes on along the minus strand of JAJKFI010000027.1, from coordinate 4,913,087 downwards.
CATTGTGGGCTACAGGCAATGATGGGTTGTAGCCTCCTTACATTAGTAGTAGGCTACTTCAGAGTACTGGGTGCAAGGGAATGGCAACAGGATGCAAGCATCTTGTTGTCTCATGCCTCCCTGGGGCACCTGGTGGGCCGCTGTGAGATACAGGAAGCTGGACTGGATGGGCCTTTGGCCTGATCCAGCAGGGCTCTTCTTATGTTCTTATGTTAAGTACATTATCCCTTGCCATGGTTTACATCAGGGGTCTCCAAACTAAGACCCAGGGGCCAAATCTGGCCTGCCACAAGATTGTATCCAGCCTGCAGCAACTTAAAATATTTGACAGTTTCACTCATTATATATCATTTTTCAGTTTAAGCATGGCATCGTTTTTTTTGTAAATGTCACATTTCACTTTTGTTCTGAATCATATCATGCTGATTGCAAAAAAAGTTCCAAGTAAAACGCATTCATTCATTTAAATTTCATTAATTCATTTATAAAATGGATTTTTTTCAGCCTGGGAAACTCTGTAAAATATACGACATGGCCCTCTTACTGAAAAGTCTGGAGACCCCTGGTTTACATGATACCTCATTATTGGGATGGAAAGGATTTGAATCAGAAGAAAAGAAGGCACAGGTCTTACAGTGCAATCATATGTGTATCTATTCATATGTAAGCCCATCTGGAGTTCAATGGGATTTACTCCCAGGTAAGTCTTGTGGGATATGGTGGCGCTGCCGGTTAAACTGCTGCTGCTGGGCTTTCTGACTGGAAGGTTGGGAGTTCGAGACCGCGCGAGGGAGTGAGCTCCCATTGCTTGTCCCAGCTCCTGCCAACCTAGCAGTTTGAAAGCACCTAAAAAGGCAAGTAGATAAATAGGTACCACTTCAGTGGGAAGGTAATGGCATTCCATGCTCTACGGCGTACAGTCATGCTGGCCACATGACCACGGAAGCTTGTCCTCAGACAAATGCTGGCACTATAGGCTTAGAAACAGAGATGAACACCGCCCCCGCCCCCACAGTCGGTCACGACTAGACCATTCGGTCATGGGGAAACCTTTACTTTTATAAGTCTTGTATCAGATTGCAGCCTAACAGTCCAATCCAATGCCTGGCTGATGCCAAGATCCTATCCCCCTTTTCTCAGCCCAACATGCCCCCGAGGCTCCTTAGACATGCCAGCTAAAGAGCTGACCTAGGTCCGAGGAATCCCATTTGCAGTCGGGTGGCTTGCAGGAAGATAAGTAAAAAGGGTTTTTGCTCTCCTAACCTCTTACCTCTTCTTGCCCATCTGGTCGTCCTCACAAGCTTTTTCCTTGTTCTCCAGAAGTTCTCAATGAGCCTCTGAGCCAATATCCACAAGTTCTGGAAAACATATTGGAAAAAAGCTTTTGGAGAACAAGGAGGCTGGAGATAAGCAAATAATTTAGCCATCTTCAAAAAGAGAAAATAGAATATCCGGGAAACTACTGACTGGTCAGCTTGATGTTGATACCTGGGAAGGTGCTGGAGCAAATCATTAAGCTTCCTGTCTGAGAGCATTTAGAGAGGGGGTGGTTATTGCTGACTGCCAGCATCATTTTTTCAAGAGCAGGTCTTGCCAGACAAACCTTATCTGCCTCTATGGTAGAATGATTGGGGGGGGCTTACTATATGGTTACTATATGTCTAGATTGCAAAAGTTTCTTGGTGGACAAGCTCATGGTATATGGGCTAGACGATGCTACTGTTTTCTGGATACTTGTCTGGCAGTCAGATTGTACTCAGAGAATGCTTGTTAATGGCTTTTCATTGACATGGAGGGAAGTGATGACTGGGCTGCCTCAGAACTTTGTCTTGGGCCTGGTGTTGTTCAGTATCTTTATAAATGACTTGGATGTGGGTGTAGAGGGATGCTCATTGAATTTGCAGATGACATCAAGCCTGGAGGGGTCGCTAATACCCTACAATGGACACCTGGGCAAATGGACCAACTGGTCAGTAGACAACTGGCCAAATGCAGACAAAAAATGAACTTCACCAGGTATAAATGCAAAAGTTCCACATTTGGGTAGGAAAAATTAGAAGTGCACTGATAAGATTGGGAATACTTGCCTGGGCAGTAGTAAGTGTGAAAAAAGATATAGTTGTTTTAGTTAGTAGATAACAAGCTAAAGATCTGACAATTTGGTGCAGTGGAAAAGACAGTGAATGTTATTCTAGGTTGCATTAATGGAAATATGGTATCCAGATGTGCAGTGCAGTCCTATGGATGTTTACTGTGATTTACTCCCAGGTAAGTATGCATAGGATTGCTGCCTGAGAGAAATAATGGTACTATGGTGACTGTGGAGAGAAATAATGGTGCGTCAATTAGATCCCACCTGGAATATTGTGTCCAGTTGTTCTGACAACTGCAGTTTAAGAGGGGTATTGACAAACTGGAGTGGATCCAGAGGAATGCAACTAGCATATTGAGGGGCCTGGAGACCATATCCTATGAAGAAAGATTGAAGGAGTCGGGCATGTTTAATCTGGAGAAGAGATGCTGAAAAAGTGACATTACAAATATCCAAAGGACTGTCGCATGCAAGATGGAGTAGATTTGTTTTCAGATTATAAATACTTTGGAGAATAGGGCCAGGAAAAATGGGTTTGAAATGCAACAATTGAGACTTTGATTAAACATTAGGAAAAACTTTCTGAGAGCCAAAACTGTGCTGCAGTGGAACAATCGGCTTTGGAAGGCAGTCGCCTCTCCATCACTGGAGATCTTTAATCAGAGTCCTGATAGTCATTACCAGGTTTGTTGTAGTTGTGAATAACCTTGTTGGTCCCAATTCTGTGATTTTATGAAATACATTAAATAGACATTCTAGGCATCTCTTAATGAAAATCACTTTATACTTCACCCAGTGTTGTAACTTAATATTATTAATAAGATGTTTAGATAAGCTTTTCAACAAAAGATTACATGGCAAAATAAATGAGAAAAAAATGTTCCATGTTCCGAAGGAGCTCACACTTTTAAAAAAGGAAAAAAGATACAAGACGCTGGAAAATGTGCTATGCTGGCAGGAATAGAAACAATTGCTTTTTCCTTGATAAATAGAAGAGAACCACTACTGTATTTTGAAAATTGCCTCTCTGCCCAGTTATCAGGAGTTGTTTTTACCCCATCTGTGATGTAAAGCAGGAGATACACTGCAAGTCTTTTGGGAAGTTATTGCGGCAACTATTTTTCTGAATAGTGTCTTCGGTTGGTTTTGCTGAAACACATGATTTCCCTGTGAAAGGCATCTGAGTTGCTGCATCCCAGCCAAGGAGAGAAATTGGTGCAACTCCTGCCAAATAATCTCTCCCTACATGCCCTTGTCAGTTGCTTTGCAGTAGGATCAGAAAGTTACAAACAAAAACCTTGCAGCTTGGTGAGCATTGTTGGGAAACAGGAAATTTGAAGACCCTCCGAGGAGTCAGGAAATAAGAAATGTATGATCATTTCTCATTTCTGAAGGTGATCTGAAGGTTTTAAGAACTAAATGCCAGAATTTTGAACAGTGTAAATTCATATGGTGTAAATGTCAAGCATTATTTAAACACTGCAATATCAGATGTGCTGCCAGGGTCTGGGGTGGGTGAGTCCTTGAGCCAGGCACTGTTCTAGTTCACATCATAGCTAGAGGGGGGTCACAGCACTGCATTTTGCATGGTGCCTCAATGGCACCTTCCATTCACCGGGGATGACTATAGTCCCCAGGGATCTTTGTGGCCAGCCACATCCAGGGTCTACCACCCCAGCAAGCCATGTGGTCGATGTTCCAGGCAGGTATGGCTGGCCTCAGGGACCCCTAAGGGCTGGATTCATTGCTGTTTCCCCAGAAGAATGGAAGATGCCATTAACACCGGGGAAGGATCAGGGGAGCACCAGAGTTTGGAGCTTGCTGCTGTAGACTGGTTAAGACCAAGCTGTAGGATTTCATAGGTAAGAATTCCATTCCCAGGAATGTCAAGCTTCTTTCCTCTTGAATCTGCTCAGATAAATGGTCAAAAAACTTTTAAAAAAGGAGATTCTACAAGTTCCCTTGGGAAATGTTTTTCACAAAGGACATATGAAGAGTTGAGCTGGATTAGGACAATCCTCCATTGAGTTCAGCATCTTGCTTGCTGCGGAGGCCAACTAGATGCCCTTGGACATCCCCCAAAGAGGGGCTTAAAAGCAAACAACCTACCCCTCCTCCTCAAGCAACTAGTGTTTTAGTACAGAGTTGTCTTTCAGTATGATGATGACGATGACCACAAGGGCTGTCTTATCTGAATGCACACCAAAAAAAAGTGGTGAAGTCTTGGGTGGATTAGAAGAAATTACCACAGGTTAAACAGGTTTCTATTGTATATGCTAAAGCTAGGGCTAAAGGAGAAATACTATTGACTTTTGAGGACTTTGAAAATGCATGACAAAATCTTACTTTAGCATTAAGTGTAGGACACAGAGTAAAACTGAATGATGAAATGCATTGTTAATCCTATGCATATCTATTTAGAAGTACAGCCCTTTGAGTGAAGTGTGCATAGGACTGCAGCCTTGAGTATCTCTTTTAATGCAAAGGGCAGGATAGAAATATTTAAATAAACAAGTAAATGTTAGTAATGCAAGAAAAGAAGAGAAGTGAAGAAAAGTGAAGTGTTAGTGAAATGTTAGTGAAGAAAAACTGCATTGATTTTCTTGAGTAGAAGTAATGTTTCAACTGTGAATGTTCCCATTGATTTGGCAAATTTGCATTTGAGAAGCTCACACATGTATGGTGGAGAGAGAGAGAGAGAGAGAGAGAGAGAGAGAGAGAGAGAGAGAGAG
>JAJKFI010000027.1:4878273-4900500 GCA_029204185.1 Lerista edwardsae | reverse complement strand
AGAGAGAGAGAGAGAGAGAGAGAGAGAGAGAGAGAGAGAGAGAGAGAACTCATTGTGAGCCCAATCCTAAGGGCTCATAGCACCATCCAGGTTAGCGGTGTTACTCAGGGTAAGAGAGGTTATGCTCCCTTATCCTGGAGGGGCCCCTGGTGGTGGCCTTGGCGGCCTCTGAATGCAGCAGTCACCATTTTGGCACCACTGCTCCTCCAGGAGCCGCCAAGGATAGGATTGGGCTGCGTGTCACCCCTACGATGGACCCCCAGACCATACAAAATAAATTACAAATCATACACAAGCCTAAATGCAGTGGCATCACTAGAGATGATGTAATCCTATTGAATTCATTCATTCATTCATTCATTCATTTAACTATATGAACAGTGCAGCAGAGGCGTTTCTACAGGGATGGCAAAGCTCTAAGTGTTGCAAGAAGCCTTACCCTGTCATGTAAATCCCTCCTCTCCCTTGCTGCTGTAGCCAGTAAGCAACGCCAAGATGTTGCTGTTCCCTGTGAGGATTGGCAAAAACGGTGCAGAAGAGGAGTGATTTCCACTGCAAGGTAAGGCTTCTTGCAAAACTTAGAGCTTTGCCATCCCTGTAGAAACGCCACTGCAGTGCAGGTCACCCAACAAATCAATAACCAACAAAAAAGTCAGTGGCCAACTTGTTGACGCTCAAACAACTGAATAAGAGTTCTAGTATTAGCTCTGATACTTGGAAATGAGAGCTGACGCATACTAACACCAATGAGGTTATTGAACACCTCTTGGCTCTCAAAACAATCAGTCTCACTGGTCAGTTTTGAATTAAGGAACTCCAGTTTTAGTTACATAAGGCAGTTGTATTTTCTTTGGCTGGTTAATTGGCCATAACGTTTGATAGAATACAGATAATTCAAAACAGTTTGTTTCACTACATTCTGCAGGGCAGCGCAATCCTTTAAAGGACGTAGCGCTGACACAACACTGTTGTGCCAAACAGCACCACCACGTCGGCGCTAATGCTCTGAAGCTGATGCTAAAAGTAGCGTTGGCTTCAGAGCGCTGACAGGGAGCCTTCCTCGCATCAACTGAAGCCAGTCGGGACAAGGAATCGTCCCGTTCCGTGATGGCGATAGGTGGGGGGAAGGAGCTTGGGGGCAGGACATGGGCGGGCTTGGAAGGCGGCCATACAGCCGCCTCCTAAGCCAGCCTGAGAGGCCACACAGCTCCGATTCGGGCCGCGTGGTCTCTTCAGATCTGCGCCCACTATTTAGAGGCACAGATCCGAGGAGTGCATAGGGGAGGCTGGAGCCTTCCCTACGGAAAGAGAGTGGATGCTCCCTTGCTGCGGGGAAGCTTCAGCCCTATACTGCACTGGATATGGCATTGGCCATCACACGGCCTCACCATTCCAGCACAGTATAGGATTGCACCCTGAAAGTATCTTTTCAATTCTGTATATGTTTGCATTCGTAAATACAAACATTCTGAAAGGTTTCCAAAATTTTGGCCAATAGTGGTGTCACCAGTGGCCCACACCCCCTTGCACCCCATAGTGATGCCACTGGTCGCTCCTTTAAGTTGAAAGTGACTGTGCAAGGAAGGAGCAAAGTGCAGCGGTGTCATCCTGGTGGAACGGGCCAGCACGACGTTCCGCTAGTTCCGCAGACAGGCCCGGGCTACGCCACCTCTCCCAAGGATGGGCACGGTGTTTCTGGGCCCACCCGCCCTCCCGTGCATCCAAATTGCTCTGAAATGGAGCGATTCCAGGCGCAGGGAGGCATGGCTGGCCTCCGCCATAGGGGCGGAGGGCTGCCAATCATCTGGGCATTCCGGTTCCTGGTGCGCCCGTATGACATCACTGGCAAAGTGTGTTGGTAGAGATGTGGCTCCATCCATAGTGGCCTTGAGGAAGGTGGTTGCAGGCCCAAGTGAAAGCATCCCAAATCTGCTGCTCCCTGCCACTTACCACAGATGCCAGCTGCATCTCATGCTTCATGGATGGGCTAGCCCTGCGCTCATAGGATCTCCAAAGATTTTTGCTCAGGATACCTCTAATGCTGAAATGGTAGCACTCTCTTATATAAGCTTTAAGGTGAAATGAATTTCAGGTATAGGTCATTATAAATACTTAGCTGCGCAATGGACAAATATTGCTCTTTGTTCCCTGTTCGCTCAAGGGATCAGCGGAAATACGGATTGTAACATCTTAGGAGCTAACTAAAATCACTCTGATGACAGTACAGTCTTTAGATAAATTGACTTTAGGCAACTTTTTATAGTGGTTTAGGAGGAATCTAACTGGCTTTCTCTGTACTCTGAATTGAAAATTTCGATGCTAGGGTTGGGGAAAGATGTCACAGGGCAAGATCAATATATGGACTTTATTCAGCACCTTTACTGGTATCTCTGTGTGTTTATCCAAAATGCAGACCTAAGAAAAATGGCATGCCATTCATTATTGCTTACCCTTAAGCATTGATCACTTAATGGGTTGTATTTACTGGCAAGCACCATTCGACTGTTGCTTAATATAGAAACTCAAGGTGTTTCCAAGCGATGTTCACATACTACAAACAGAGATGGTTACTTTGATGGGAAAACAGGACAGACAAGTGAAACGTGTCTATTTTTTGTTGAGAGGCTGTGTTTGAAATTATTTTTCTTGCAAAAACAGAAAGAACAACAGAATAAATTCTGTTTCAGAACAACAAAATAAATTATTTCAGCTGTTCCTGAGCATTTGAAGAAAAACAATTAGCACCACTATATCTTACTGAGGGTGCAATCCTAACCTTGAGTTAGGCTGGCACAAGTCACTTGTGCTGGCCCAGGAGTGTTGCAAATATGCTGTAAAGCACATTTGCAGCACTCTCAGAGCCAGGAAGTTTGGAGTACAGCCTCCCGGACTCCAAGAGTGGTCAAACATGCTTTATGGCACATTTGCAACACTCCTGGTCCAGCACTGGCCAAACTCTAGGTTAGGATTGCGTCCTCATAGTTTAAAATCCTTGGGGAATTACACGAAGTCCTATACAAATGGTTGCATGTGTTTGATACGTGCAGGACACATAGGTTAGTTTAAAGAAAAGGAGATTTGAAAAGTGAAATGAGGGGGGAAGGCAGGCCCATGGGAGAACCAGCCTGGTGAGGGGGTGGTGCTAGGATGCCGCACAGGCTGAATCCTAACCCCCGTGTCGGGTAGCCGACCCTTGTTCCAGGCTGCTCGGATATGCACCACTGATTTCAGTTACTTTGTAACTTTTATATATACTCTCTCTCTCTCTCTCTCTCTCTCTCTCTCTCTCTCTCTCTCTCTCTCTCTCTCTTATATACATACTGTGTGTGCGTATATTTTATATACATACTCTCTCTCTCTCTCTCTCTCTCTCTCTCTCTCTCTCTCTGTGTGTGTGTGTGTGTGTGTGTGTGTGTGTGTGTGTGTGTGTGTGTGATATAAGTTGCAACCAGGGTCACCCCCACTGCCTCAGCCATCTTGTGGTGCCCTCTCGGATCCCACCCTCTGCAGCCTGGAACCTGGGGCCCTCCTGGCCCCTATCTTTGTATGCCACTGCTGTAGGGGCTCCCTATTAATCCACAGTAATCTGTTGCATTACTGTGGGATGTCTGTCTGGCCCACTAAATTAGACTTTTTAAGAGGTCATAACCAATGTAGCTTAAATGGTCAATCCTACTTTTCCCTAAAATGGCATCCCAAACCTTCAGACAATGATGGTCTGCAGTATGCTGTCACAAATGAAGTGAGTCGTATGAACAACTGAGTTTGCTCAAGCCCATTATAATACAAGCCAAGATTAATAATGCTATCATATATTTTCAGGCGCGTATCTTACCCGATGCGCGGGATGGCGCGAGCCATGGGGCGCCGGGCACCGGCGGGGCGCCATTGCGCACAGTCCAGGCGAGACCATGCGGTTTTCACCCGCCCACGCTTCCCTTGCGCTCAGAAATGGAGCATTTCCGGGGTAAGGGAGGTGTGTCTGAGTGACGTGCAGGGGGCGGGGTGACATCAGGGGGGCGCGGTTTCAGCGCCAGCCATGGGGCGTGCTCGGGCCTCCATGCGCGCCTGTATATTTTAGTAGGAAAAACCCCTTTACTTGCGTACAACATGAACAAGCCTCCTCTGTGACATACCGTGCCCTGGATTCTCTTTGTCACAACTACAAGGGCAGCCATTCCACTGTATCCAGAGAACATGAATCATGACAAAATACTGTTCGAATCAAAGGGACCATCAAAGTCGTTAATGGTTAGTCAATGCCAAATCTCTCAGCAAACTCAATTATTCACACAACCTGTTTCATACGTGACAACATACATACTTTTCAACTACTTGGAGATTATCTCAGTCTAGGAAAAATCACATATGGAAAGGAATGATCAAATGTGGGCTTGAGTTTATTAATCTATTTTTCTTACTAACTTCAAGGGTTTGTAAAGAAATGTTTCATTACTGAGCATTCTGCATTGACGCCGCACATATAAGGAAGAGGAATGCTGCGAAGTAATTATTGTACAGTGACTGTCATTGTCAGAACGATAGTTGTATCTGATGCAGGGCTGCATGCTGATGCTTTAACTCCCATAGAATTTGATGATGGAATATGCAGATATGTAAAAGAGGTCCTTGGGCATTGTTAGTGCACTGTGATTATCTTGATGTTACAAGGTCTTCTAAAATCAAGTCCAACTACCTAGTTATAACTGTTCATCTCTGCCACCCATTTGGATAATGACATGGTAATAGAGAGGTCTGCACATTTTCTGTACTTGCATACTGCAGTCGTGCATCAAAGAACAAAATTTGAAAGGAATTTCTCAGTCATTATTAAGATATCAAATTGCTTCCAATCAGTGAGTGAAAGACACAAAGCATTTGAAACAGTTATTTCTATAACTTTTCTCATGTCAGCTGAGGATTGTAAACTGGAGGACCACACCTATCCAGCAAAGGGAAGCTTCAGTTGTGTAATAAAATTAACAGCCCAATCCTAACTGACACCCCCATCAATGCAGTCATGCCAGCAGAGCATGCGCTGCATCCAGCAAGGGGGGAAGTCCTGAGGGCAGCTCAAGGTAAGGGAATGTATGGGTCTCTTTGGATCTGTACAAGTTGGGGCAGAATTGAGGAGAGTAAGGGAAAGGGAAGGGTAAAATCCTGGCACACACCAGTGCAATCAGGATCCACCTCTCCCTCCTCCAGTCCACCTTCCAGCCCAGTTGCTCCCTCTTTCCTCCTCCTCCCTGCCCCGTTCTTTCCACCACATGCCTCCAACTTCCTCCACTATCTTGCCAGCAGTAGCAGGCATTCAGAACTGCCACCGTTTGCAGGGCTGGCTTCAAAATGGCTGCCATAAGGCCATTTACAGCTGCAGAACTGTTCTGCTGTCATAAAGCCCAGTTAGGATTGGGCTGTACTTCCCTTATTTCAGGCACATTACCTAAGCACCTCTATGTGTCTCCTTCGGCTCCCTTCAATCTGGATTTGAAAAGGAAGCGATATGCCGCGTGTAAGAGGAGAAGAGTGTAGGCTAGAGCCCCAGAGATGGGTAGGAGGAGGAAGAATTGCAAAAACAGCTGTTGCCACTATTACATGAAACACCTACACATTCTCTTTAGGAGACTCTTGGAACAGGTGATAGGGACATGGAGACTGTGATGGTGGTGGTCCTTTCTTTAAAACATTCTGTAAATTATATCATGGGGCAGGGCAGATATTGCCATTTTCAGTACCATTCCCATAATGAGCAAAGCATAAATTTTGGCTACAACTAAAATATCAGGCAGTCCAATCCTATGTAGCATCAGTGCTGGGTGTTGCAGACCTGCCATAAAGCACATTTGTGCCCAGGGAGTAAGTGGCGCTAGCAGGAAGGCTTGTGCTGCTATGTCAACACTGCAGTTGGACCCCCGACCACTGGCAGAGACAAGGTAAGCACCAAGCGCACAAGGGCATTTGGGAGGATGGTAGGAAGGCAGGGAAGAGAAATTCCTCAGTTGGAGAATGCGGAATGGAGGGTGGGACAGGCCCAGGAAGGGGTGGAACCAGCAGAGGCCTCCTTAGCCTAATTCTGTCCCCTCTCCCAGGTTCAAAAGCCTGACATGGGGCTTCTCAAGTTGGCATTACTTGAGAAGCCCCATGTCAGGCTCTGAGAAGTCTGGCACAGCTCTGAACAGCTCCATTGAGCAGGATGGGGCTTTACTTGGTGCAAGGGGACAAATGTCAAAGGAGACCTCCAGTCTGCTCACATCCAACACAGGATACATTGGTCGCCGTTTGGCACCAGTGCTCCTGTGCTGGCTAGGATTGGGCCCTAGGAGATCAGCAAGTTATCAGTATAGCCACTTCTTTCATCCAGAACTTACCACCTGCTCCTCAAAGATTTGCATCACAAATGATCACTTATGATTTCCATCACTTATGATTTCCATCAACTCCACTGAAGAAAATTCTAGAAAGGTATTTCTCGATTTGAATCTAGAAGTCTTCTAAAATTTGGAGGTTTGAATGGAGTGATACATTTCAGCTAGTGGGAAAAGAGGATTGGGAAACATCCCCAGCCCATTCAGGAGTGGATGAGCAGCTTATTAATCAGAAGCCTAGTGGAAAAATAGGAGAGTCTTCTTTCAAAGGATATGACAACTCAGGCAATTCTCTTGATTTAATAAGGCCTCAAACAGCAGGCTTCCATTAGCAGCTTGTTAAAAAGTTTAAGTTGGCTATTGAAAAAGATTTTACGTTCGGTTCTTGAGATGTTGTAAGCTTTAGAGATTGGTGCTTAGGGCCATTGTATACAGCGTAATAGGAGGAAAATTGCAGACCGGCTGGATAGATTTGCAGTCAAGAACAGTGGTCAGTAATTGGCCACATAGACACAAATGTGAACTTATTAAAAGATCGCAAAAACTGTTATTAACAATTGAGGGTGAGTGTATTTTAGGAAAAAGATCCAGTAGAAAGAAACTTGGCTGCACTGGCTATTAAGCAGAAAATATAAACAAAACACCTTCGAGGGGGCAACATTGGGAAAACATTGGATAGACTTATACGAGAGTTAGAGTAGACTAATACAACAGCCTAAAAGCCCCTGGGTGTCCACGTGGCTGCAATCCCCAGCCACAATCCCTGCCCCTGAAGAGTCCTTTGTCAAGGACTGTGGAACCACTGATCTAGATCATTAGCAGAAATGATAAAGTAGGGATTTGGTCTGCTGCCTAACTATGAAACCAAGCAATGCTGTTTATCAGCTGAGGGTGCAATCCTAACCACCTTTCCAGCACTGGGGTAAGGGCAATGCAGCTCTGAGGTAACAAACATTTCATGACCTTGAGGAGGCCTCTGTGACTGCCACCCAACTGCAGGATGCAGCACATGCCCCATTGGCACAGCTGTCAGTGCTGGAAAGTTGGTTAGGATTGCACCCTGAGTTTTATACATTTTTAAAAAAAATAGAGCTATTGATATAGTGGTAGTTCTAGCACTGTGAATGAACTGAAGTCCAGTTATGAAAACTAAACCCATGGCCAAAGAAACTACCATGTCCCAGTATATTATTGGGAATATGGAAACAACAGCCTCAACCTTTGTCAAGAGACACTGCTTACATTTTCCACATCTCCGCAATTACATCACCACGCCCCACACTGCACACATCCAAGACAGCATATTCATGCTCTCAGTCATGCCACTCCCTTTATTTGCTAAGACAAGAAACTCTGTACTCCCCAGGAGAACCTGGTTGCTACGCTTCTCTTTAGGAAATATCGTGATCAATGGCAGATGATAACACCGTTACGTCTATCACATCATTTTAAATAATGGAGTAACATTTTGAATTAAAATGGCTCTTTCCTAGATTCCATACTGCATCAATATTTGCAAGATTAAAGCAAAACTGCATGAGAACAAAATGTTTTCCTCTTACCACCACTACAGATACAAGGAACATTGATTTTTTGCCTTTTATGTTTCTGTATTGTTCTTTCTGGTGTCACAGAAAGAGCTCATCCTGTTGTGATTAGCTGGAGTTATGAGAAATAAAAACATCGATGTGCAGTTTCAATTCCTGCATCTCATGCGAAAGGCACTAATGGGGCTCAGCCCAACACCAGGCTTTTGGAAGACTGTTCCTTGCAATTTTTGCCTGGCCTCTTGATGTTACAGTGTGAAAACTTTTAAAACATGGAGTGGAGTGCTTTAGCTTGTGACTTGGTTTGTGCTCCTTGTTGGTGCTGCTGTTTTTTGTTTTATTTTTCCATCCTATTTTATGTTATTTTTTGAAATTGGGCTGGGCTGGATAATACCAGTGATGGGATCTGGGAATAAGGAAGCGGAACGCTGGGCGGGACTTAGGCGTGATTGGCTGCTCGTCCGTTCCGTTCCACGGCTGCCCAGGCCTGGGGGGGGCTGCTCGCCGGGGGGGATGGGTGGGGGGGTGCGCTGGGTGCCTGGGCGAGCAACGGTGGGGTGTGCCAACCGGGGGCAGCCCCCCCAGGCCAGGGCAGCCGCGGAACGGAACGGACGGGCTGCCAATCACGTGTAAGTCTCGCCCAGTGTTCCGCTTCCTTATTCCCAGATCCCACCGCTGGATAATACAATCTTCCCCAATCTGGAGGGACTGAGGGAGAACTCTTCCTCCTGAGCCACCCAGTACAATGGTTCTATGCACACCATTCATATGGGATCGGACCTATGCAAGGAAAATTGAATGTCCATCGGCTAACATTGCCTGGTTGTAGTTAGGCGATTAACCTCATGATTTTAGCCTATGGCCCATAGACTATGGGTGTTTGATTTTATGTACCAAGGCAGTTTTAAATGACCTGTACCCGTGTGGGTAATGGGGAACATTGCAGTCTCTCTCCCCTCAATTCAATGGGTTGAATTGGAAAGACATACAGGTAGGCACTTGTTATCATGGAGGATTCATTCCCAGACCCCTGTGTATACCTAAAGTTATGGAAAATGGAATCTGAAGATGGGGCCATCAGAAGACCTCCAGAACAAACCAGAAGCACCTTCTGGTTGTGCCCAGAGGATTTCCAAGGCCTGTAGAGGCTGTTTGTGGCCTCTCAGGCCTCAGAAAGGCTCCTGGAGGCATCAGAAAGGCACTTCCGGTTTTTGCAAAAACTGGAAGTGCCTTTTTTATGCCTCTGGGGACTTTATGAGGCCCAGAGAGGCTATGTGCTGCCTCCTTGGGCCTCACAAACGTGGACACAACCAGAAGGCACTTCCTTTTACATCCAAGAGGTCAGGTGAAGTGCTCTAGCATGGGTCTGGCACCCGTGCCGAGTCAAATTTGTGGGTGCTGAACCTGCGGATGAAGAACCTCTACTGCCCGACTGGTCTCCTCCAATTTGCATCATTTATTGTGGTGCAAAGGGACAGGGGACAGGGGTTAGGATCTTATGCACACTGGTACTGCCAAGATCTATCCCCTCCCATTCCTGTTCCACTTTCTGCCCAAACCTGCCACTCCCTGCCCCTGTTGCCATCTTACTTTTGCTGTCAGAGACAGCCAGCAGTGGCAGCAGGTCTTTAGCATCACCGCCACAATGGTGGCAAATCCAAAATGGCCATTTCGACCATTTATGACAGTGGAACTATGTTCTTCTGTCATAAGGGGAATTACAATTGGGCTAAGTTACAATTGGGCTGTAAGAATGTTGGAATAGAGGGACCAATAATCTGACTCAGGGAAAGCCTTCACTTTACAAAGAGCAGCATATTTTTAAGCAACCATGCAACCACTGCAGTATGTTCCTAAAGGAAGAATGCCTCAAACTTCATTAACATACCTCTCATCACCTAGCAATAATCTTGTTAATTGTTAATGACACTTGTTAATAGTGTAATTGATTATTAGAGGTGGGTGCTAAAAGCAGAAAATGTCTTCAGTGGAAAGTGTTACCAGAGTTATCTAGTAGCTACTGTGCATTCTGCTAAATATATTACATTTACAGAAATATTACAGAAATCATAACATTTACAGAATATTTTTTCACACTATTCTCTATTAATGTTTTATATAAGCAAAAGGTGACTCCAAATATTGCCTTTGCCTCTTCATATTAACCTGGTAGAATGTCAAAATAAAAGTTATCTCAGAGTTCAGTGATCAAACAACAAACCTAGAACCATCTGAGTCTTTTTTTTCTCCTAACGAAACACTGAAAAGGTCTGAAAATCAGTGGTCTGCAAAGCTTTGCTTAATATATCTTACTTGATAAAGATTCAGAAGACATAGCAAGCCACTTTGACTTCAGCATGAGGGCTTGACCTTTAATTTCTCCTAATCATGTAGTAATATTGGTTTTTGCAATTGGTCACCGCTGACTGGGACATTTCTTGTAACTTTTTGTGTAAAAAAGGGGCTTAAAGCAATAGATTGCTCATGCAAAGTAAAAATGCTACCCAAGGAACATGCATACATGATGAATTAGTGCATCAGGTGCAGGCAGTTAAAACATGGGGAGAGATATTCACAGTGGCTGCCGTCCAGTTATGGTGCTGAATTGTCTCATCACAGCCTAACGTGAACAGTTAGGCTTCCAATCTGGAAGACCTTCCAATCTGAGTTGTCCGCTGGGACACGAACGTGAGTGCAAAGGGATAAAAATGTTAACTTCCTACTTCCCGTTAATGTTCAATCTGGTCTCTTCAAACATTTACGCTACCTGCAGCCTGTCCGCACATGGTGCTATAAGCCCACATGACCCTACAGTCGGTCATGACTAGACCATTTGGTCGTGGGGAAACCTTTACCTTTATTTTTAGCTAACCAGAGTTTGAACAAACCATAGTTCCATCCATGGGTTTATACACATCCGGAGACTGTGGTTTAATCAAAAGAGAAATGGAAGCCTTCAATCTTCTCCTCTCATGTGGAAAGAATGAGAACAAGATGGGAGGGGAACATCCAAGGCTGCAATTTACCATGGTTCATTGTGATTAAACCATAGATGATGGACTATGAAAAGAATCCTGAAAAGAAAAATCACCACAGTAAGCATCTAACAACATTAATGGGTATGGGGGGGGGGGCTGTAGGGCCCACAGATATTAGGTTCCTTCATATCTGTAGTTTCCATATCTGGGACAGGGGGGGGGGGGGCTGGAGCAGATGCAGGAAGACGTCTGTACAGACAAATGCAAATTGTGAGAGGATGAAGCTTCACAAGCATTTTCAGTGGGGTAGGATTTTCTGGTCTCTTACCTATACAAGAACATGTGGGAGATAATCTGTGAAGAGCATCCTAATTTCCCTTGTGTCAACATCTGTATTGTAAGCTCTTCAGAGAGTGTAGGGACGTGGTGGCTTCAGAGAATGAAGCTATTCTCTCATTTTTTGCAAAGTGCCACACACAGTATATGGATGGTATTTGGATGGCAGTATGAAAAGAAGATGAATTGATTGATGGTCTGGCATGTCATATGTTTGTATCCTGTACTTCGTTTCCCTATTTCCCATACATAATAAAGCAACTTTAATGCAAAGTAGCCAAACTTAAATCAGAGGAAACTGTCTTAGAGACACACCCTAAAATTATTGTAGGAAGCAGTTCTATGTTAGTGCCAAGGATAATTTCATTCATTTTTCCCTCTGAGCTTCCCAGTGACCAAAACATTAAAGTTGAGTGTAATTCTTTCCTTTCTATGCGAAACAGAAGAACCAGTGCAGATAATGAGGAAGCATTACCTTTTCATCCTGAACATCAAGGTCAACAGCTGGCTTTTTAAGACATCAGAAAACTGCAGCAAGATTTGTGCAGCTGTTAACACAGAAGGCAAGCAGGTCACCCTCAGTGTGGCATGCTCGTTGCACCCTTGACCTGAGGCAAGAAATGGAGAAAGGCAGCCACCTCTGTTGCGCTTGTCCCCGAGTTCTCATGAGCAATAAAGCCAATTGCAGTGTTTTGACCCTAGACTGCAACACTGTCACAAAGACCTCCACAATTTCTCTGCAAAGTGGCTTAGGTGGTGACCTTGCCCTATTCAGAATTTAATCTTCTGGACACCCCAGTGTTCATTACTGTGACTTAACACCTTGGGGATCAGAGAGAGAAAAATGGGAAATCGTCCAGAATGTGTTTTTAATAAACCTGGGCTTACTGGTCCTCTGGAACAGCGCCAACATGTAGAATCCAAGTGAGTATTCCCATAGCCTTCGCTACTCTGAAAGAACTGACGACTGTCCACTGGGTTTTACAAGGCTGCAAAAAAATGGAGTGTTGATCCCCCCCAATATTCATGGACAATGCTGTCAGCTTTCATCCCATCCTTCCTGTGATGAAGTACCACCCTTCATTTCCCAAGTTACATGTAATAACTATTAAAGAACAGGAAGAGATTTTGTTACCTTGCTAAGCATTTGTATTTTAATTTAAAATCAGAGAGCGAGAGAGAGAGAAAATCTCCCTGAGTCAAGCGTAACATGAAAAGTTTCTTGACAGAGTTGATGCCAGGAAGCCAAAAGGAATTCCCTTGTTAAATGGAATATGTGACAGCTAATTACAGCTATTCAGCTTCTGGCCGCCACTTTTATTGCAAAGCAATATACCATGATTTGGTTGTTCGGCTGCCACGGTCAAAAGGCTTAAAGAATTTGATTCTTTTAATAATTTATCCTGCAAAGAGCGGTTTAATTAAGATACCTTCATTGTACTAATAGAATTTATAGCTAAACATAACATAGTGCAGCCGCCAACAGCACTTTTTGTGTGTGTCTTTCACACAATCTTTCAGCATTTCCACTCCAGCCCTTGAGTTTTAAAGGGTTAGAACTTCATCATAAAAATTAGCTGCAGGTGTGAAACAAGCTGGGCTCCAAAGGAAGGCTGCAAAAAATGGGTTTCGTTGATATCCACTTGACCTTTGGAAACACAAGAAGAATAGCTGATGTTTCAAAGTGGCAACGATGGCCGTTTTAACGTTTCTTCTTTTAAAAATGGTCTCAGTTGGAGCCTTGTTTATTAACTTGAAGGGGTAGAAAGACAGAACTGGAAGCAGCCCAATGGATCATTGTCTTTCACACATATTTTCATGACACAGCAAACAGTATCTTCACAAAGAAGGATCTAGATTGGGAAAATGAGTTGAAATAGGGAAAAGGAGTCAACCACTTGCACTACAACCACATCACCTATCCAATTTTCCCTCCCAGTTTTCTTGCAAAGGAGATGGTGCCAAGGTGGGGAGTCCAAATTTGCAAGACCTTAGAGAAGGGTGTCACAGACATGTCCTTCAGAGCTCCAACTTTCTGACTGACCAATAGCCCTTAGTTAGCATGACCTTGGTTAGGAGCAGCCATACCTCACCCCCCTTCCGGGGTGAAATAATGGCTGACCTTCAAGGAACCAAGATGGAGGTAGGACAGACTATGCACTTTTGGAAAGGAGGTTCACTGGCAAAAACTGCCAACCATGGGCCGAGCCCCCACCCCCCAAAAAGGATGTTACATGTGACTATCGCAGTGCATCATGCCAGAAATGACTCCACGCTGCTTCAGTACTGTGAAGATGTCTAACAATACATATTTCTTGGATACAGAATGTTATAAGGCAGGAATCTGCTGATGCAACAAGAATCTGGTCTATCAAATCCAGAAGGCTGCTGTGTGAATCAGACTGGGAACTGAGTGTGAACCAACTGGGTATACAATCAACGGAACTTGATTGCTGGATTGCTAATTTAAATTTTGTTGAATTTAAATTTAAAGTGGTATGATAAGTTTTAGCATGCAAGGTGAATAAGTCAGTTATAAAGCTATAATGAGAAGCATGGGAAGAACTATCTCTAACTGCAACAATTACTAAATGTTCTGCTCACAAAGATCATGATTTTAAATAGGAAAAAAAATCACACAAACACCCCAGCCTCTCTTTTTAAATAATGATACTGGGTACATGATAGAAGCATTCTCAGAAACCCAGTAAAACAAGAATCAAAGCTTGGACCAGTCACAGTGGCCATAGCAACCTCAGAGCCTGGGTGTAAGAAAGCAATAAAAAAGGAAAGATTATTTGCCACTATTTTGGACAGTCTGGCTGAAGCCTCATTAAATTAGTTTTGATTTTTATGTACAGACACCATTGTGCGTGAGCAGCACAATGATGAGAATCCTAGTTCTCAATGGCAATAAAGGTTAACAATATTTTTGGCACCTACTTGATACTTTTCAAACTGACAACTGTGGCCTACTTCTGAGTAGACATGCACAGGACTTTTGTGGCTAAACCATGAGTTAGATCAGACTTGGTGGGCAAGAGGCTCTGGGGAGCTCTCGGACAAAACTCTGCGTTGGGGCCTCTATGAGAGACTCACATGTGTGCACATGCACACTGCCCCATAACAGTTTATGCAGATGGAAACACTAACCACGCCAGTTACTTGATTCAGTGACTCATTCAGGGAGTGACTTGATTCAGTGATTCATTCAGGGAGTGACTTGATTCAGTGACTCATACCACCACTGCCTTCCAGCAGTGGGCTGCAGAGGTTGGACAGACAGGCCCCCCAGGGACAATTAGCAAGTGTACAATCTGGCCAACCTCTGACACTGCCCATAGTTCAAATTATTGTGAATGAAATACGTCAAGTCTGTTGTGTATTTGTGTGAATAATAGCAGAGTTGGAGGCTCGGATACCCATTTCAGCGCTTGCCTTAGCGCTCGGGAGCGAAGTAACGAAGCGATCGCCACATTTCCATAACAAAGGCTCTTTATTGTAGCGAAAGTGAGATAGGTGAAAAGTTTCAGTCTGCCGGCTAGGAAAGCCGGTGAAGTCTTTGCCGCTCGCAGGCGGCGTTTCAGTGCAGCTTTTACATCTTATGCACACACAGTGAAAAACTCCTTCTACCCTAGAACAAAGGGATGTAGCCAGAGTATATCTGGTAGGTGGATACCTGAAGACCCCTTGTGCCCCATCTTACCCAATGGGGTGATCAGATAGAGCACTATGATCTCATGGGAATGTGCAGTGTTTGCAGCCAGGACTTCCCGTGTGAAACTGCCTGCTTATGTTACACTATCAGAAAGGGAGTACAACTACTGTCCAAGCTAGTTGCCCTAACAAGCTGGGAAGCTGCCTGCTGAAGGACACACAGGTGCTCTATCTGATCTTGAGACGCAGAGACGGAATGCCAGTTTCAACCAGTTCTAGACTGTGAGATGTGAAACTGCAACACCCCCCCATTTCGTCTCGGAAGTCTTCCTTTGGCGCCAGGTCCAGCATTTGAACTGCCTGTTTGAACTGTGGCGCAGGAAGAGCTTTGGTTAGAACGTCCGCGATGTTCTCTTGTGATGAACAATAAAGCACTTCAATGTCCCCACTCTGAACAGCTTCTCTGACATGTTTGTGCTTTATGTCAACATGTTTGGAGTGCATCCGGACTCGTTCTGACCCAGCAATCTGGATGGCGGACTGATTGTCCATCCAGATTCGGATTGGATTTACTTGTGGAGCATCCAAATCCGACATCAATTGCCTGAGCAGGTGTAGGTAGTTGGTCACAAGACTCAAGGCTGTGTATTCACTCTCTAGAGTCGAACACGCAACAGTCTTTTGCCTTTGTGAACCCCAATCTATCACGCAATCCCCAAGGCGTATGGCATAGCCTGTGGTAGATCTCCTGGTGTCATCCCCCCCAAAGTCACTGTCTGCAAAAACCTCTAATTGCAGTGCTCCTTTTGGGGTGATGTGGTACCTGTGGGTGCTTGTCCCTTTCAAGTACCGGAGAATACGCTTTAAGGCTATCCAATCTGTCTGAGTTGGGTTTGCAGCTTTCCTGCTCAGGTGATTGACAGCAGCGCCAATGTCTGGGCGCGTCCAGCACGCAAGGTGTGTGAGTGAACCCAATAGTGAGAGGTACATATTCTGGTTTGGAAATGGTGCAGACTCTTCTGCCTTTTCCCCCCTTCCAACCACCATTGGCGTTGCAACACTCTTGCAGTCCTGCATGCCCCATTCCCTGAGTAGGGCATGAATCTTACTCTCCTGACTAAGGAGAAAACCTGCACTGTCAGCTGTGCGTTCGATCTCCACTCCCAGGTAGCGATTGACAGGACCAAGACACTTAAGAGTGAATGCCTTTTTTAAGTGTTGTGTGATCTGATTGATCTGTTGTTCCGTCCTTGCAAGGACCAGCAGATCATCAACGAAACACAAAAGAACACACAATTCTTTCCCTTTTCCCTTTCTGAAAAGGCATGGATCAGCTGTGGAGGGTGTGAACCCCAATTTTTGCAGCTGCTCCTTAAGGCATAAGTGCCAATTTCTTCCACTTTGCTTCAACCCGTAAATCGATTTCCTGAGGCGAAAATGTGAGTTGTCACATTGCACCCCTGGGGGAATTGTGATGTACACTTCTTCCTGCAGTTTTGCGTGCAAGTAAGCTGTCCCTACATCAAAGTGATGCACTTGGAGACCTCTGCTAGCTGCGACAGCAAGCGCTGCTCGAAGCGTTGTGGCTGAAAGTGTAGGGGAGTAGATTTCCTCAAAATCTACCCCTGGAATCTGCTTACAGCCACGGACCACCAAACGGGCTTTCTTTAAGGGCTCAGCACCTTCCTGATCTTTTAGAACAAACACCCATCTGGAATCAATTGCATGCTTTCCAGCTGGTAATTTTGCTGGTTCAAAAACCTCCAGGTTGTGCATTGCCTTCAATTCAGCCTGAATAGCTTTCAGCCATCCTTCCTTCTCAGGTTGCGGTAACTTCAAGACATCTTGGTATGTCTGGGGTATTTTTCTCACCTCCACCTGATAGGTTAATCTTTGAGGTGGTACCCCACGCAAAGCCCTTGGAGGAAGGATGCGTCTGGTCGGAACAGCCTGTTCCGGAGTGGCTTCCTCTGAGGAAGTACTTGTGTCCAAGCCTGGACTGGCTTCCCTCGCTCCCCCCTCCTCCAGCAGCCTGTTAGAGCTTGCTGGTGTGGCGGGAAGTTGCCTTTGTCTCTCTGGAGTTCTCTGAGGTGATGCTGCTGGCTGATCGGGACTGCTTTCTAATCTTGCCTCCCCCCCCACTTTCTGCAGCTTGACTGGGGATGCTGACGCTTCTGTCAGCATGATCTGGCAGCATACTTTGCTCAGAGAAATCGTAAGAGTTGGAAATTGTGACCGTTCTGTGGTCAGGATTGAGAAACTTGAGCGCTTTGCAATTTGGTTCTACTCCAATGAATTGCAGCCGCTTGGCTCGCGGTGCACTTTTTCTGCGTGTTTCCCGATCTGCATGTACAAAAGCATGTGACCCAAACGTCTTTAGAAATGCAAGATTGGGTGGTTTACCGTATAGCTTGGTGTAGGGGACCCCGTCAATTGAACGGTGATACACTCTGTTTGAAATGAATACAGCATATTTCATCGCTTCCCCCCACAACCCTTTGGGCAGTTTTGACTGCTCCATCAGCGCTCTGACCATGTTTTGGAGCTCACCATTTTTCCTCTCTGCAACCCCATTGTGCTCTGGGGTGCGGGGAGCAGTGAGCCTGTGAGTGATGCCCTGCCTTTCCAACCATTGAGACATCTCCCCACTGAGAAATTCACCTCCCCGGTCGGTTTGAATCGCCACTATGCGATGCCCAAACCGTCTTTCCACCCACCTGACCCAATTGCGAATTTTATTAAACGCCTCAGACTTTTGGCGCAACAAATATGCAAAGCTGTACCTTGTTGCGTCGTCCACAATAGTAAGAACATATTGCGCCCCCCCAGCTGTCTTTTTCATTGGCCCAATCAAGTCCATATGCACCAGCTGGAAGGGAGTCTGGGTCTGGCGTGTGCTGAACTTCGGGATGCTTGCGCGATGCGATTTAGTGAGTTTACACACCTCACAATCCACAAATGCGTCGCAATCTTTCAAGTCCATTCCACGCACAAGTTCAGCTGTCTTCTTCACATAGTCATGGTTCAGATGTGCTAGGCGCAGATGCCACAAATGTCCACAGAGGTGTCCGTGCTTCGGTTGGTTGAAGTACGCACTTGCCTGCTGCTTCTCTGTCGCCTGCGCTCCAAGCACAAACAGCCGGTACACTCGGGGGACAGCTACGCAAAGTTCCCCCCTCTTCAGAGTGCAGATGTTGTCTTGGAAAGTCACTGTAAATCCATCTTCCTGGAGGGTGCCCAGGCTAAGCAGATTTCTGGACATCGTTGGCACACACAGCACATTTTTCAAGGTGGTCTGCAGTTGAGGCAGAAACACCTCTCCAGCGCAACTCACTAGCGCTGTTTTCCCATTTGCGAGAGCAACAGTTTCACGGTCTGTCTCGCGCCTACTCGTGAGTAGGTCAGCGGATGTCACAATGTGATGGCTTGCTCCCGAGTCGAGCAGCCAGGATTCTCGCGTGCGCACACCTTCCGCTGAACTCACAAACGCGATGCTCGCTTTGGGTTGCTGTGCATGGGGCTTTCCTTGCCCAGTGCCCTGCTCACTTTGGGGCTTTTTCTTCTGTTTAGAGCCTCCTTTCTTCTTGGGACATTGGAGTGCAAGATGGTGGGTTGATCCACACACGTAGCACTGCCGCACACTGGAGCATACCTGCGCCGGGGACTCATTTTTGGGCTGCTGCTGTTGCTTTTTCCCAGAATTGTTGTTTTTCCCTTTTCGGAATTCACGCTCTCTCTGATTGTCTTTCCTTTTGTCCGCTTCCTCGAGAAGCCGTGCGACTACAAAGGTGACAGTCAGTTGCGCGGCAGGAATGGATTCCAAAGTTAGGCAAAACATGTCCCATGTTTCATCCAGGGAATTTAGGATCGCAAACACTTTGAGCCTTTCCTCAACATGTTCCCCGACTGCCTCCAGATCCTTGAGGTTCTGCTGCATCGCTCTCAGGTGGACTCGTAAGTCGCCCCCTGGTTCTAGACGCGCCCTCCACAACTTGCGTGTCAGAACCATGCTGGAGGTTAGCGATGCCCTGGCAAACAGCTCCTTCAAGGTGTCCCAATAGTCCTTAGCGTGTGCAAGGTCCCTCACGTAAACCAAAAGGTCTTCCGAGATTGCCAGACCGATGGTCGCTTTCGCCTTCCTGTCGGCGGCCGCTGCTGCGGCATCTCCGGCTGCAGGAAGCGTTTGCGTGCGCTGCCAAAGGTCTTCCCGTTCCAACAGCAATTGCATTTTATGAGCCCACTGCACATAATTGCTGTCGTTTAAAAGTGGAACTTGAACGCCAAAGGGCGCCGTCGCGGCGGCGGCGGCGGGCGGTTGCTGCGCCATCACGATCCCGGGCGCAGCAGGCTGCAACGGTGGTATTTGAGGTGCAGGCAAAGGAATGAACAGTCCTTGCCCTGGAACGAGCGGCGGCTGCGGGGCAGGTGCTTGGCCGACGGGAACTCCCGGAAGGAGAAGGAGAGGTCCGAGATCGGCGTCTTCCGATTCGCTCTCCCCACTTTCTCCGGACTCTTCGGGTTCCCCTGGAGTGCCAGCGTCCTCTCCCTCGGATCCGTCCTCGAGGTTTTCCTCTTTGACTCCACCGATTGCTCCTTCCTCGTCCGACATCTGTTAGGGTATCGGCGAGGTGAGGGATGCAGCCGCATTCACAGTTCAGTCTCCGCTCCACGGATTGGGTCCTCGGCGAGCCCCTGCAGGGTTACGGCTGACTCTTCCATAGCGCGGCGTGCGCTGGGCCCATAACCTGTTGTGTATTTGTGTGAATAATAGCAGAGTTGGAGGCTCGGATACCCATTTCAGCGCTTGCCTTAGCGCTCGGGAGCGAAGTAACGAAGCGATCGCCACATTTCCATAACAAAGGCTCTTTATTGTAGCGAAAGTGAGATAGGTGAAAAGTTTCAGTCTGCCGGCTAGGAAAGCCGGTGAAGTCTTTGCCGCTCGCAGGCGGCGTTTCAGTGCAGCTTTTACATCTTATGCACACACAGTGAAAAACTCCTTCTACCCTAGAACAAAGGGATGTAGCCAGAGTATATCTGGTAGGTGGATACCTGAAGACCCCTTGTGCCCCATCTTACCCAATGGGGTGATCAGATAGAGCACTATGATCTCATGGGAATGTGCAGTGTTTGCAGCCAGGACTTCCCGTGTGAAACTGCCTGCTTATGTTACACTATCAGAAAGGGAGTACAACTACTGTCCAAGCTAGTTGCCCTAACAAGCTGGGAAGCTGCCTGCTGAAGGACACACAGGTGCTCTATCTGATCTTGAGACGCAGAGACGGAATGCCAGTTTCAACCAGTTCTAGACTGTGAGATGTGAAACTGCAACAAAGTCTTGAGTTTATGCATGCCCCCTTTCCTCTCTACCTCCTATAAGCATGAGAGGGAAAGAGTGACATTTTTGCTTTTAGCTGCAACTAAACTAGTTTCCTGTTACTGTATTATAGTTTATTTTAAGTTTAGGATGCAACCCTAAACTTTCCAGCGCTGACATAGCTGTGCCAATGGGGCATGTGCTGCATCTTGCCATGGAATAGTAGTCATGGAGGCCTCCTCAAGCTGAGGGAATGTTTGTTCCCGTACCTCAGAGCTGAATTGTCCTTACCCCAGTGCTGAAAAGTTGGTTAGGATTGTTCCCTTAGTTAGATAAAACAATGTATGGATTCCTTTGGAAACCTCTCTGAAAATGTGAGTAATGACAGCCTAAATATATTTTAAATTATTAAAAAAATTATTTAAAAAAACCCAAATCAGAATTCAGGGTGCAATCCTAAAATCAGGGTGCTGGCCGGCCAGCCAGTGCCAAATCCGGCACTGCTTACGACGTGCTGGAGCCTCACTGCGGCAAGGGAGCGTGCGCTCCCTTACCGTAGAGGAGGCTCCAGCCTCCCCTATGTGCTCCTCAGATCAGTGCATGCCAAACAGCGGGCATAGATCGGGGCCATGCGGCCGAATCGGGGCCATGCGGCCTTGCTGATGGGCTTAGGACGTGGCTGTACTGCCACCGCCCCAGCCCGCCCAGGTCTTGTCCAAGTCCCGCCGCCCCCCCCCGGCCTCCCCCCTCCCACCAATCCCCATCCCGAAACGGGACAGAGAATTCCTTGTGCCAACCATCTTCAGTCGGTGCAAAGGAGCTTCTCCATTGGCGCTCTGAAGCCGACGCTGCAAGCAGATGCAGACACCCATGCGCCGGCGCGCCACCCCTTGCGTCAACGTGATGACGTTGCATCGACGCAAGGGGCACGCGAGGATTGCGCTGCCCGTGACAGCTTAATTTCCAAGTATGGATTGTTAACTAATCAGAGTTTGAACAAACCATAGTTCCATGGGTTTACACATGTCAGGAGGCTTGTGGTTTAATCAAAAGAGAAATGAAAGCCTTCATTCTCCTCGTCTCATGTGGAAAGAATGAGAACAAGATGGGAGGGGAACATCCTAGGCTGCAGTTTACCATGGTTCATTGTGATTAATCCAGAGATGATGGTCTAAATTGAGCAGGTAAGTTTTCCACGCAGATCTGACGTTCAAGTGGGAGGAATATCTAACAAGTAGGTTCCCACATGAAAACTGAGGCCAGCCTGACTTGCATATTTGAACTGGTCAAGAGTCCAAAGGGCAACCTTCAAAAAAGCAAAAAAGAATGGGGAACTATAAAATATAGAAAGGTGAGATTTATTGCTTAATTTCAACTGGGAAAGGATGCCCAGGAGAGCTAAGAAAGGAACAAGGATGCTGCTGATGCTATACTTAAAATTGGCAAGAAGAAAGATAAATTTCGGAAGAGGCAGGAGAGCAAGTCACTAAAGCAAAGCAGAGAAGGACCTCTAAAATTTGCTTCAGACAATGGAAGAGAAGTTCTTGTTAGTGCCTGAGACAAATTCAAAGAGCTAAAAAAAGAGAGAAAACATTTATATCAACCAGAATGTCAGCATGACAGATGCCGAAACCGACTGTTTCACAATGCTGAATTGTTGTCTACAAACATGAAAAATGTCTGTCTGATGTCTAGTGAGCTTATTTGCATACTGAAGTCATAACTCTGCTTTAATAAATAAATTGCATGGGCCTTCACTGAAAAAGAGAGCCTTGTGTTCTGGAACTGAGCTGTGTGTATGCATCTAGCGATGGAGGGAACCACATATATAGGGATCTTGGTCTTTTTTATGGTTATCATGGCTATGACTTGAGAACAAGAACAAAATAAATCAAACAGTTTCTCTCTTTGACGTAAAAGGGAAAAGATGAAATTGTAAATACTAAATGATGAACCTATTTGCATATTTATTTAAACCTCTCTCTCTCTCTCTCTCTCTCTCTCTCACACACACACACACACACACACAC
>JAJKFI010000027.1:4852679-4872842 GCA_029204185.1 Lerista edwardsae | reverse complement strand
TTTTCCCTGTGAGGATTGGCTAAAATGGTGCAGGAGAGGAGTGATTCCACTGCAAGGTAAGGCTTCTTTCAAAACTTAAGAGCTTTGCCCTCCCTTAGATTTGCCTCTGCTAGCAATTGAAATTCAAATTCAAATGGGCGGGAAATGGCCCTGTTTTCTGGTCTAATTAACAAACGGAGCCACACACAAAAAACCCACGAAGTGCAAAGCAAAAAAAAACACACACCAACACGAAGTGCAAAGCAAAAAAAACGGAGCAAAAAAAAACCCAAAGCAAAAAAAACAAGGAGCCAGCAATGAGTTAAGTGAGCGGAGTCCACTAATTGTAACAACCGGAACGCTGTTCCAGCTGCATGACAGCACTGGCGGGCCAGCTGCCGTGGGCGGGGCCAGCTCATTTAGAACCGGTGAGAACCGGGTGCATGACTACACTGAGTTGAAGCACAGATTCTTTGCTTAACCAGCATCTTTCCTTGATAAATCTGATGTGCAGGCAACCATCCTGCAAGCTACAGGCAGCAGACTAACAGAACATTAACAGGGATCAGGACCGTCCCTGCTTCCTGTTAGCATTCTGTTAGTCTCCATGTGGCATGCAGGCTGGTTGCCTGCAGTTCATGCTCTTCAGTGAAGCAAAGATCTTCCTCTGTTAATAAGCAAGAATCATCTGTGCTTCAAGCCCTACTGATAGAAAACAAAGGTACTGTAATGGTGTGAGGGGAGGGGGAGGATCTGTGGATACGGGATCTGCGTATACAGGAGGGACTGGAACTGGAAGCTGCTTTTTATGAGTGAACACTGATCCAACAAGCTCAGGCTTTTGGTGTCCAGATATCTTTCCTTGCCCTACTTGGAGCTGCCAGGGATTGAACTTGGGACTTTCTGCCTGTAAGATGCTTCACTGCTGAGCTGCTATGGTGTGTTGAGTTAACTACAATCTGGAGTGTTTTCTGCCATGGCAAATGTTAACCTGCGTTCTTTAGCATTCACAGGCAATTAAGAAATTGTAAAAGACAGAAGAAAGATGTGGCAGTTCTCTTCCAGCAGCTTGGCTGACATCACCTGGGGAAGAATATATGTTCTTCCTCCAGCTACCAGCATGTAGTAGAAAATGGATCGTAACAGAGTGCCAGCAGTGGGGAACATGCCAATAGAGCAGCACTCTTCGTGACTCCCATATGTTTGTGTTGGGGGCATGTCAAATTTGAAGAGTTACATTCTTTTATAAGTGAGAATAAAGAAAGAGGAAAAGGCAAGCACCTCTCATCTTGACTGCTCAGAAGCATCACTAGGGACACCTTTCAAAATTATTCCAGCACTGCAGTTATAACCATTGTTTCTTAATCTGGAGTCTCTTGGTGGCAATGCCATTATCCAGAAAGCCAAAAAAAGTTTGGCTCTTCAACGTTTATATCAATAAAAGTGTTCACTTTTGCCTGCATTCCACAGGTTATGTGGATTGTTGTTGGGTTTTTTATTGGAGCTAAACTAAATATGCACTGCAGAGCCACAAGAATGTTCCCTTGAGATATATATCAGTGTGGGTCGGTACCAGCGATGGGATCTGCAAATTGAGAAGGGGAACGCTGGGCGGGACTTGGGCAGGACTTACACATGATTGGCAGCCTGTCTGCAGCCTTCCGCGGCTGCCCTGGCCTTGGGGGCTCCTGCTCGCCGCGGAGGATGGGTGGGGGGCGCGCTGGGTGCCTGGGCGAGCAGCGGTGGGGCGCGCCAACCGGGGGCAGCCACCCCGAGGCCAGGGTAGCTGCGGAACGCTGTGGACGGGCAACCAATCACGTGGAAGTCCCTCATAAGTCCCGCCCAGCGTTCCCCTTCTCAATTTGCAGATCCCATTGCTGGTCGGTACCCACTAGGTGGGTTATGAGCCAATTTCAGGAGGATTGCATAGCACTTAGGACAGCCATATTGAGAATATGGGGACACTAGAAAGGAAGGGTTGTATGGTTAATAGGCCTTTTTCCTTTCTGATTCACTTTGCTATTGGGTAATGCCTGAGAAATAACCCATCTTATTGCTGCATTCTCAGGAAAGCAGCAGGCTCTGGCAGCACAATGCTATCATGACCCTTACAACCGTGACATCACTTCCAGTGGGTTCCCGATAGATTGCCATTCTAAAAAGTGGGTCCCAGTGCTAAAAGGTTTGAGAACCACCAATATACATAATTTGCTTCCAGTGCACACTGAGGCTTCAGTGAGAACATGAAACTCTGTATATATGCAGGGAGTGTCCCATTCTCAGGATCAAAGGATGCTCTGCAAGCACAACAGTGGTAACAGTGTGGAGAATTCCTTGATGTTGCATAGAAAAGAACAACCTCTGCTGTTTCATGTGCAAAATAGAACCCCCATGGAATTTTGAATCATGGCTGTGAGGCCTCAGCAATCAGGATTTCACCTACATTCTTTTGAAATGCATGGAGGTTGTTGGAGGAAGCAGTCATGCCACCATCACTCATTTCAGAAGGTCTTGCATAAGACAAGTTCCTCACTGATTGTGCTTGTTTCACATAGATCAGTTTCACGTAGCCTGCAGCCCAATCCTATCTGAGGCCTGGGCCAGCAGAATGCACGTTCCATGTTCCACTGGTGCAGGCTGCTGCAAAAATGCCGCACAGTGCTTTGCAGCAAAATAGGGAGTTGGCATGCTGGCAAGAAGGCTGGAGCCATCCCCTGCATGCAGGTGGAATCACAGAGAGTTGCAGGTCAGCCTGACAGAGGGTGGTGGAATGGGGCGGGGAAAAGTGGAATGGGGAAGAGAGAGGGGTGGGTGAATGGATTGGGTCCAAAAGGGGCAGGATCAGCAGTGGCAGCATATGTCAAATTCCAAGCCCCTTCCTAGCCTGATAGTCCTGCACGGATCAAATCAGACTTGCACCAACAATATCACTGTCACTGGTCTGAGTTCACCCATAGTGACTGCTAGTGACCCCAGGGCAAGGGGACAAATATCCTCTTGTCTTGAGGAGACCTCCGGCAGCTGAAAAGTCCCCATGGGATGCAGTGTAGCCCATGCTAGCACCACTACATCACCGCATGGGGATTTAGTTAGGACTGGGCTGTTAATCTCTTCCACAACAAGCAAGACCAGATCAATTCTATTTTTTTTTCAAATTTTGTGTGTTTTTAAAGAGGTTTTCCCTAACATACGTCAAAATAGGTTTTGAAGTATCACAAACATGTTTTGTATCCTGTGCTTTGTATAACGTCATCTGCTAGTAAAGCTGTAGTCTGGCAAAAGTAAACACAGATGGAAATCACAACTTCTGCCGGATAAAACGATCCATTCTGCTTCTTTGTGAGTCTGAATAGAATTAACAGAGAGCAAGCAGAATGGAAATGGCCAAACAAGCTGCCGGCAAATATTAACTTTGTCAAAGGACTCCACCTGCAAAGGAAAAAGGAGCAATAAGTAATCCTTCTTTCAGCCCTGAAACACAGCAAGTTTCCTCAATGTGCTACACCAATTGCACTGGCAAACATAACAGCTCTTATTTTGCTCAGCAGTAGGTCGGACAGAGTCATGGACTTTACGAGCTCTGTGTGTGTGTGTGTGTGTGTGTGTGTTCTGAGACCAGGAAAGTTTGCCAGGACACTGGGGGTAGCGCTATTGAAATGGAGAATGCAGCAAACAGTATTCAAAATCCTGATTTGGAACATGACGTTCTCTCCCCTTACCTCAACTCCAGCCATTACCCTCACAAACAACCTTCCTGCCCTTGTTTGTGCACCTGTCCTTCACTTGAATCGTAAGCTTCTTTTGATAAGTGGGGCTCTCTTAAATGGCATGTCACAGCCCAGTCTTATCAACAGGGCTTCCTTTAATTGCCATTTCACCTGGATTCTTGTTCTCCAAAGGAATATTAGAAGGGCTTCTAAAAAGCAGGTTTTTAATGGCCAGCGAAGATGAATTAAATAGTTTAAAAAACTGGCTTTTTTCTCTATAGCTTAGACGGTGGGGAAGATTATCTCTGTTTTAATTGCAGCAGATAAAAAAGGCACATTTGATCAAGCTTGCCTCCTTTTATTTGAGTTGTAACTTCTCCGTTGAAGCTCAGTTAGACAAGATTGCTGTTTATAGGCTTTCGAGCCCGCTCTAATACTCAGTATTTACTGATCACAAGTTTTATAAGGCAGTAAATAGCTCTAGCTCTCCACTTTGTCAGCAAAAACTGAGCATATTCCACTCTGGTTGCATATTCCACCCTGGTTGCCTGACTCCCAGTTTGAGATGTTTTTAAAGCAATCTCATTCAAAGCGGGAAAGCGTAATAGAAAATGTTGAGCTTAAGCAATTCAAGAATGGTTGCATTCCGTTTAAATAATATAGTTGTGATTTTTCTTAGTTTATATTCTTCCATGTGCATCATGGGGAAAAAGAACAAGGCAGTAGGGAATGTGAAGTGTTAAATTCAGTCAATTTCACTGTGCGTTCATATTAGGCATCAGTTTCCTATGTGGTGCCTGAGTGGCAAAAACCGTTGGTGTTATGTTTGTTTTTCAATGGATGCCTTCTTGGCACCCACATTTCACACTAACGTGAAATTCAAAGTATATTTTAAGGTTCCTCCCAAGGTGAAACACCCACACCTGCCCTGCCACTACCTGTGCCTGGAGGCTGCTCAAAGGCTGCCTCAGATAGGGGGCTTCTTTCTCAGCCAGGACCAGCCTGACTGAAGCCCAGCTGCTGCCTCCAGACTGGGACACCAGCTCATCCTCTTTCTCAGCCAGATCCAGTTTGAGTGACCCAGCGAGCGAACAACCAAGCCCACTAGCGGCTGCCACTGTTTCCTCCTCCTCCAGGAAGTATATTGGGGGTAGGTGGAGGGAGATCTCTGGGCCACCACCTTGTCTCCCTAACTACCTTTTCACTTGCTTGCTAGGCTGTTTCCATGAGAAGCAGACAGAAGAATGAGGAAGAGGAAGGGGTGTGGTGGTACTGATGGCAGTAGGAAACAGAGGGGAAAGAAGGTGGGGAGAGAAGGGGGAACAGAAGTGCTGGGCAAAGAGAGGGGCAGCGAAGGGGATGTTCTGCTTCAGGCACTGGGGGATTCAGGTTTGGGCCACTGCTGATCTCTGGGTACATCTCTGGGTAAAATGCTGCATACTCATTTTGATCATTGTTTAACAACAAAAATGCTTCCTTCCCCCTCTCCCCCCCCCCAAAAAAAGAAAATTAGGCTACAGAAACAAAGTAAACTGGGGGAAACCAGGAACATTTTGTATCTGAAAGGACTGTGTGAGCTTAGCTCTGGTTCTGAAAATGAATCTTTGAACTGCGCTTATGCTCAGAGGCACCCTGTTTTTTCCATTCACAGTGTGATCCTAACCTGTGCTGGTACAGCTAGGCTGCATGGCCTGAGCTGTATAAAACACAGGGTAGAAGCCAGCTGGAGGGCACTAACCTGTGTCAAGCCCCAGCCTGCCCTAAAAGGCTGCTTGGATATGAGCCAGCTATATAGCTGGCCCAAATCCCAGAAGCCCATGTTGGGCTGCCCAGGCCAGGTGTTAGGATATGGCATGTATTGCCACCACCCATCCCACCCCTTCTGGGCCTGATCCTCCCTCTATTCTGACCTCTGTCTGCACACAAACACCCCCTTCCATTCTCCTGCCATTCACTCCCATTGCTTCTGCCGCCTGGCATGAACTTACCTGTGCCAGCCAATGCAGAAAATGGATCTGGTGCCAGCAGGCCAGCATACATCTTTCTGCTGGTGCTGCTGGCTCTAGAGTCATTGCAAATGTGCTTTGAACATTTACTGGCACTCTGGGCCAGTGTTTGAATTGGGCTGCCCACGTCTACCCACCTGAGCCATTATTTTGCACATGGCCAAAGTGAGTGGACCACAGGATTCTAGTAAAAAATAAACAATGTACACCTCCTGCCCCACCCAAGCCAGAAGTTGGCACATCAGTGCTCCAGGAGTGAGGCCTTGTTACCAAGGGGCGGTAACAAGGGGATTTTGTGGGCGGGCATTTTTGCAGATGTGAGAGTCCCTGCCACAACTGTCCTTCAAGAATTATCTAAAGCAGTGGTTCCCAAACTGTGGGTCACAAGCTGATTTCAGGTGGGTCGCAAAGCACCCAGGGCAGCCATATTGAAAATATGGGACAATGGGATGTAGGAAAGGGGGAAGGGTGTGTGGCTGTTTTGCTTGTATCAAGGTTGTAAATAGGATATTTTGTTTCTGATTCAGTTTGCTATGGGAAAATGCCTGAGAAATAACCCAACTAATGGCTGCATTCTTAGGAAAGCATCACAATGACGGCACGTCGGGTCATGACATTGCTTCCGGTGGGTCCTGGACAGATTGTCATTTTGAAAAGTGGGTCCTGATGCTAAAAAGTTTGAGAACCACTGCCCTAAAGAGCTCAGTATTAACGAACTCACTGTCATGTTCTGGGACTAAATATCCACCCTAGAAAATAAACAACTGGTTCCATCCTGTTACCAAATAAAGCCTTTTATGGTTAATAAATCTCCCACCTCTTTGCTTATTGTGTGTAGCATAGTCTTGACAATGATTTAGAATTTTAACCTTTGTTCCTTGGATCTCCCCCTGCTACATGGACTGCTGTGACAGGAAAGTGGTCTAATGTAAAGTGTCAGGGGATGTAGGAAGGGCATTTATCTAGTCCTATTGACATGTGGCTGAACAGGAAGGAAGGAAGCTGCACAGCGGTGGCCTTTATTTGGTGTGCAAGAGCTACATTGTTCTGCAAAGGACACTATAGACTTCAAAGCACATCTCCAAATGCCATTCTCCTCTCCTAACTATAGAATTCCTCCAAAGTATATCTCGCTGCACCACCAAAGACTTTATTTCTCAGCTCTGAGGCAGCCTCAAAAACAATGCATTGCAATGCGGAAGACTGTACATTTTGTGTTTTACCAATGTGGATCCTTTGTATGAGAACGCATTTTAGAGTCCTTCAAGCTAAACAAAGCCAAATGAAGAAAATCAGAGGCAAATTTCTACCACATAGGATTCTGTTGTTGTTCCTGTCATTAAGGTGTGCTGTTTACATTATGGTTTCCAAATGGGAGGAAAAACCCTGGATCTGCATCGACGCAAACAGGCGCTGCAGATTGCTACCTCACAGGGTTTTTTTTATTAGATTTTTTTATTTTAATATAAAGGTAAAGGGTAGGGGTAAATGATATGCCTAGGTATGGGTATAGAAAGGTTCCACACAACAGGATACTGGCCTGGGTTTACAGCATATTATAATCTTATCTACTAATACATTTCTATATAGATTTTTATTCTTTTACATCAAATTACATCCAGTACAATTTCTTTTATTATTTTATTTATTATTATTAAGATTAAGATTAAGATTATCTTAATTGCCTAACTAATCATAAAAAGGCTTTGCTACCTCACAGGATTGTTGTGAGGACCAAAGGAGGGTAGGAACCATGCGCATCACCCACATTTCGTGTCCATTGATTTCAATCCATCAGACTTTAGAACTAATTTTAGAGAGGCCCTGGAGCCTCTTCCTTTTCTGTCATCATAACTGTTTATTGAAAAGCGCTGCTTGTTTTCAGATTCATTACGGACAAACAGAACGGTTGTGGGTTTGTGTTGAGAGGGTGACAGTTCTCCCTGCTCATGCAAGGGTGACCATGACAAGCAGTGATCATGCAGAAGTATACAGCATAGGCAAGCTGGCCACTGTCTCTGTTTGGCTCAGTGCCCTCATAGCATCAGGAAGTTTGTGCTGGAATGCAGAACACCATCTCTGCCAGGCACATCAATCTGTCCTATACATGATAGAAGCTGCTCACAATGCTGGACGCTGAACTTTTTCCTGTGAATTGCTTCTAGCTCAATAGTTTTCAAGCTGGCTTCTAGGAAACTCTGTGGTTTCTCGGTCATTCTTGCATCAGAAGATCTGTAATGGTGAACAGACCCCCTCAAAAGACAGCTTGCTGTCCTGGCCAGTGTTCCTCCACAATGAGTAGTTGCTAGGGAATGCTGAGTGTGTCCTAGGGCATATTTCTAGAGCATACAGGGGCGAAGTGAAGTGTGCACCCAACCGGAGCAGCACTCCTGCTTAAGGTGGACTTGGTAGAGTAGCTATATTGTCATTGTCTTCCACCAAGAGACCTGATAGAAAACAGAAGCTTTGCCTTCCTTCTCCCTGAAAAAGTGCTCTGTGGCATTGGGTTAAAAGACTGAGGACCCAATCCTAACCCCCTCGGCGCTGGCAGGATGATTGTACAGCCGGTGTTGGCATATTGCTGGCGCTGGGCCAGTACCAGTAGGCGCTTGGCCACAGTGCCTGGAGGACCCAGCGTGGAACGGCCTAATGGTAAGTGCTATATCTGGCAGCAGTGGGCTCTTTTGAGGTGAGGGAGTGTGCAACAGAATGAAGGGAGGTGAGGAGCAGGCCCGTGCTTGGGGTGGGAATGGTGGTGGCCTCCATCGCTGTATCCTATCCTCCGTGTTTGGCTGTGTGGCTCAACACAGTTCTGAAGTCTGCAGTGGCAAAATAGCCAGCCCAGTAGGCCTATTGTGGGGCCAGTGCCTTTCCATCCCCTTTCCTGAGGAGCCTCCGACAGCTGCCGTGACTCTTGTTGGATGCAGTGGCAGCCATTTTGGCACCTCTGCTGCGATCCCAAGCAGCTTAGGATTGGGTTGCCCACTGGACTTTAGACTAGGAGGGTGCAGAATCTCACATCTGTCATAAACTGGCTGGGTAGGCTTTAGCCACCATGGTTATCACCCAGCCTCAGTTTCCTGACTGCAATATGGGGACAACAATATTTGCTAACCCTACAGAGTTGTTGTAAGGATTACATCAAGATAATACATACCTTTGCACACTCACAGCCCAATCCTAAGCAGTGCCGACATAGTAAGGCCGAATTAGCAGGGCTGTATCCTAAAGCCCATTAGGAGGCAGCAGCAGCAAAGTGCAGGACAAGGGGAGGTTTCCCCCTTGCACCCGTGTAAGCCCCAACCAGCCCTATGGGGCTGCTCGGATCTGCGCTTGCTGTTTTGCAGATGCAGGTCAATGTGTGGAGGAGCAGCCCGAATTGGGGCTGCCCTGGCTGGGGACGGGCTTTAGGATTTGGCACTATAGCCGTCGGGCATCACCACACCTGTTGCCACCCAGTCATGCCCCCGGCATGGCTCTGGAATGCCCTCGGCGAAGTCCTGTGCTGACCGAGCACTGCCGACACTTGACCAGCGCATGGCCGGCGCTGCTGATGGTTGTGTCGGCACCCGAGCATCAGCGCTGCTGCTTGCACCGGTCCAGTGCCATACCGCTGGCGCTGATGCGCTTGATGGCACGTTTGCAACAGCACTGGACTGGTACAAGAGCGTAGCACCAGCACAGTGCCGTTATAGGATTGCGCTCTCGAAGGCACAACATATTAAGTCCTCTTCTTCTAGAAAGAAAACAGGACTGGCAATGGCACAATCAGCAGATGACTGCAAACACTCAGGCTGCAATCCTATTCACACTTTCCTGGAAGTAGGCTGACTATAATGGGACTTAACTTACTTCTGAGTAGACAGGTATAGGATTGGGCTCTCAGTGCTTAATTTGATTCTCAGATGCATTCTCTTATTTAGCTCTGTTCATTTGTCTATGCACATGTGCTTACTTTGTCCCATCGATGATGCATGTGCTAGTCCTGTTCCATTCTCCCAGCTTTTGCCTGCAGACATCTGAAAGTAGGACTAAATGGTGGGGGTAATGCATTCAATCGCACAGAACTCATCATGCATTCCCTTTCCATGGGAGAGGGACAGAGGAACCTTGGAAGAGGGAACCTCTGAATGGGGCTTTGATTACCTAAAGAAGTGGGTTCTCAAACCTTTTAGCACCAGGGCCCACTTTTTATAATGACAATCTGTCTGGGGCCCACCAGAAGTGATGTCAAGGCTGGAAGTGCCATCATTGTGATACCAGAGCCCTCTGCTTTCCTAAGAATGCAGCAGTCAGTTGGGTTATTTCTCAGCCATTTTCCAATAGTAAAGTGAATCAGAAAGAAAAACACCTATTTGCAACCTTGATACAAGCAAAACCACCACACAGCCCTCCCCTTTCCAGCATCCCATTTTCCCCTATTTGCAATATAGCTGCTCTGGATGCTTTGCGACCCACTGGAAATTGGCTCGCGACCAGTACTGAAACTAGGGCGGAACCAGAGGAGCACCTGCTCCAGGCGCTGAATTAAAAGGGGCGCAGGATTTCCACCAGCTCTGTCCCGCAGCGCGCCTCCCCACCCTTTGATTAGCGGTCTGGGAGTGAAAGTGCAATGTTCCGCCGGCGGCAAAGTTCGCCTCTCGCCAGCAGGCCGCTGGCTCCCCAGGTGCTCCCGCTGCGGATTGCAGGCAAGCTGCGGCTTTCATGTCGAGACAACCTGGCTGCTGCCCCTTGCCACCAGCAGCGCGCCCAGCGCTCAGTCAGGAGCTCCCCTGGTGCACTGGCTGTTGCGGGGGAGCCGGAACCAGAGCGGTAGCCACGGTCGGCTTATTGCGGCAGCAGGGCGAGAAGAATTTCAGCTCTACAGACACACGGGACAGGGCAAGCGGGAGAAGGCACTGCGTCGTC
The DNA here is from genome assembly GCA_029204185.1 of Lerista edwardsae. Classification (NCBI taxonomy): domain Eukaryota; kingdom Metazoa; phylum Chordata; class Lepidosauria; order Squamata; family Scincidae; genus Lerista; species Lerista edwardsae. The sequence continues at coordinate 4,862,242 of JAJKFI010000027.1, read as the reverse complement.
TCTTTCCCCTCGGCCAGGGGGGCTTGTTGCGCTGCCCAATGGAATGGAGCGGAAAATGTGGGCAGTGTGTGGGAAATGCATGGCGGAGAGGACAGTGCGCGGGGGGTGCCTTTTCACCCCCCCCCAGCAGGTCTGGGACTTTCTGCATGCAAAGCATCTGCTCTGTCCCTGTGCCTTGCTCAGACTCCGGGCTGCTTAGTTGGCAAAAAGGCTCCCGAGGCTGTGGGGAGGGGGCACAAAATACTTTCTTGCCCCGGATGCAGTTTTTATTCTTTACGGCTCTGCTCGCGACCCAATGGTGGGTCTTGACTCACAGTTTGGGAACCACTGACCTAAAAAGTACAGTATGCACACTGCCATTAAACAATGCAGTATTCCAGGATAAAGTCCTCAAATCAACCAAGCCTTGCGCCCAATCCTGTCTTTCTAAAATAAGAGGGTCAGAGGGAGGCGGGGCCAGCCAACATGGACGGTCATGCTTCTTCCACTGGGGAAGAAGGGACCACATTCTCACCTTTTATCTGAAGCCCGATGGGGTATTCAGCCTGTGGTTTTCAGGAAAGGAAACCCAGGGTATAGGCATTTCCCAGCTAATTCCTGGGAATGGCAATCTCAGGAGGAACGCTGGGAGCCTGGAGCAGAAGGGTGAGAAACTCTGCACCACCAACGTGGACTGCAGACAAATGTTGTTTGCCTCGTTAGAAAAGATCACGGATGGCGTCGGGAATGTTTTCATCTGGATTTGTAATCAAGCCTCTGTTGCAGAGTTTGGCACAGAGAAAGCAGAGAGCAGCAGGAGGAGAAGAATGGATGATAACTTGACAAATAAATAATGGACTAAGAGATTGGAGTCGTTTTAATTGCTTTTGGCGAGAGAGATGGCCGCCAGAATCTCAGAGGGGTGAAGGAGGAAAAAAGCCTGAAAAACATCAAAGACCCCAGCTGGAGTGCAAAAAGAAAGTGTAAAAGTATTTGACAAGATAAATTTAAATTAATACAAAACCAACTGACTTTCATCTATTTGTGATTTAAAAAAAAGAAGAGGAAAGCACATTATATTTTTTACCCTCGTTAAAATGGAGTCTGTGGAATGCAGCTTGAAGAACAAAGCACTGGAGTTCACTGCCGAAGAATTTGTATTGAACTTTGAGAAGGAAGATTATGGCTGTGTTATCCTTATCCTTGAGAAAATAACCTCCTCTTAAGATTTATGGTGAAACAACTAGAAGACCAGAAGGAAAAGAAAACTTAAAAGCTTTAAATTGGACTATTTTATATCACTGAAATTTATTTGGATTTATAATTCACAATTTATTTGGACTAATCATTATCTATTTGTGATTCAAAAAAAAAAAAAGAGAGGCAACTATTTTATTTTTATTTTTTACCCCCTTTTAAAATGGAGTCTGTGGAATGTAGTTTGAAGAACACAGTATTGGAGCTCACTGCCAAATAATTTGTATTGAATTTTGAGATGGAAGACTGGCTGTGAAAATTTGAGAAGATAACTCCCTCTTCACAATGAACTTAAGATTTATGATGAAAGAATTAGAAGACCAGAAGGAAAAGAAAACTTTAAACTTTAAATTGGACTATCTTAAATTATTGAAATTTATGTGGATTTTTAAGAAATATGCTTAATGTGAAGGTGAGGAATTTGAATTATAGGGGTAAAACATATAATGATAAAATATAATGGATGGATTTTGGAATAGAGGTAATAGAATTAACAGTAAGAAATCAGAATTATTTGATATTTAAGACATTATAAGAAAGTATGATCAGATGTTTAAAATGATGATCAGTTGGTGGAAGAGATGAAATATTAAACAGATTAATTTTTTCTTTTTTTTAGCTTAAAGTTTTAATTCTTTTCAGTTTTGAGTTTTAAAGTTAGTTTAATGCTTGGTTAGAAATGTGTGCACCCTATGGAAAGAGAATGTTAGAACTTCAACTGGGACAAGATTAATTATGCAGTTGGATTGTTTGAATTTAAGAACATTTAAAAGGGCTATTTAGATGATCTGAGTGAGGGGGGATGTCCTAAATACAGATATATAAAGATTTATAACTAAGTGATATTTTAGGACCCCCTCCAACCTTGGACTAATCTGTATGCCCAGATATAACTATACTTATAAGACATAGGCTGATGGAATATATGAATTTAAGATTATATAAATGTGATATTTAGAATGATTTAATGAAGGGAGGGATGTCTTTATACTAGATATAAAGTTAAGATTTATAACAAAGCGATATTTTAAGACTACCTTTTGATTTAAATGAAGCTGAATGTCCAGATAAAACTGTGTTTATAAGATATTATAATCCAAGGAGAAGATTCTGTATTTTTATCTATTTTTCTTTTTTTCTTTGGAATGTTGAAGTTTAGAACAGGGGTGTTACACTGGTAGAATTTATTACGTTTGAAAGCATAAGATAGGTAGTAGTTTCTTCTCGGCTGCATTTTATATTTCTTATTATTATAATAGTAAATGTAGTCCTTTCTTTTTTGTCTTTTCTTTTTTTTTAGTGGTAACATCTGCTATTTTCTGCCTGTTCAGTGAGAAAGAATGTACTATGATAACACTTAGTCTAAACAAGGGAGACAAAAAAGGGGGGCCAATGAGAATCAGGAATAGCGTAAGATAAGAATTGCCGTCAATGATAATATTTTTTTGCTGAAACTTTTTGGCTCCAAATAATTTTAAAGACTGGATTATACTGACAGACAATGGAATGTTAAGACTACTAATATAGATTAATAAATTAACTTTGATGGATACATTTACTTAACATTATATGAGGCTTGGCTTGGCAGTATCATATTATTAATAATTGCTGAAGAAATGTATTGTAGTTAAAGTAGATCTCAATATATGCATGTAATCTCTCCATGACCTTATGTGTGTACCTTGTGTTACTATCCCCTCCCTTTTTGTATTATCATCTTCCTTTTCCCATTACTGTATAGTAGAAAATAAAAGCATTTTGGAAAAAAAAAAAAATAAGAGGGTCAGAGGGAATTGTGCTGCAACTCATTTATGGTTAGCAGCCTCTGTAAAGAAGTACCATTTGCATGATGGATGCATGTTCTATAGATGCCTGCTTTTCATAATCGTGGTCCATGTAAAAATCATGACAAGCTCAGAGCAAAGATTAGTGTTTGGTATAAAATATTAGAAACTATACGTGGATATTAATCATCTCGATAGTTGGAAAGACACTAAATAAACGCATACAGATTTACGGGTATCAAATATGGCTGAATAATTCATTGCTAGTGTGGTATACTCTAGTTTTTTGGAAAGTGCCTGTTTTTGTTTTGAATGGATTATTGGTTTTTATGAGCTACCCAGACTGCAAAGACTCCGGACACATAATAATAAATTGTTGGTTCTTACAGAAAAAAAAAAGAAGTAGTTGGTCTAAACCTGGAGAACAGCCAATGAGGCAGTCTAGCTGTTAAAGTATTCGGTTTTGGACTTTCAAATTACACTTCATCTTTGAAGCTTATAGTGGCCTTTGGCAAGTCACTACCAGAGGCTCCCCACCCCAACCATGAGGTTGATGGAGGCAGTCACTTGCGACGGTGGATTGGAAGTTATCATTTGCTGCCTAGCCCAGCCTCCCTCCCAGTAGTGTAGCTAGAGGGGGGTGACACGGTAAGTACTGCACGGTAAGCACAAAGTGCCGTGTAAGCAACCCCTCTCACTTGCCATCACGAGCATCTGCACATTGCTGTGGCTGTCCAGAATGGCTCTGACAACAGTTGGGAGGGGCAACTTACATTACGCATGGTGCACCTGCAGTACTTCCTGTGTCACTGCCCCTCTGGCTATGCCGCTGCCCCCACCACATGTCTTCCTTCTGTTCTCAAGATCCAAAGAGAGAGGAAGGGAAAAGAAGGAGGAGAAAAGAGTTGTGCTGTAGAGAGTCCCCGAACCTCTAGCCTAGCACTCATCTCTTCCACGCTTCCTCTTTACCCCTTTCTCTTTTCCTTCTTGCAACAGGGTGTTGGAGAAGTGGGGAAGAGGCATAGGCAGATGACACACTGCTGAGTAAGAGGGCAGCATTTGGTGCAGCAAGGTGTTGAACAAAGGAAGGCAACCTCTATTGGTGCACCGCTACAGGCACCAGGAGGTCCTGATCACTATATCACAGCTTAGCCTACCTCACAGGATTGTTGTGAGAATCTAACAAACCCCACATGTGCTATTTCCTGTACCAACAAGCCCTTGAGACTTTTCTTGATTTATTTTGCTATGCAAACTGCTTTGTAAACTATTTTTTTCTGAAAAGCAAAAAATTAATATTAGGAATTAAAATTCCTAATAATAATATTCCTAATAATAATAATATTCCTAATAATAATATTCATAATAATTAATATTCATAATAATATAATAACAATTACTTACAGAAATTACAACTTTGACCCTGAGTCCTTGAACACTTTTCTTCAAAAGAATGGTACATTATAGTAAATGTGAACCTAGCTGTGTCATAGCCCTGTAACAACAGTCTCTTCCCAGTTTCATTTTTCTGAGTTTTTTACAAGGTAAACCTCCCTTGTAACTACTTTCCCCTCTACTCTAATAGTATTGCACCAAGCATGTCTGAAAGTATCAGCATTCTTAATTAACTCCTTCTGTTATCTAGCATTGCTGTGGAGATCATTCTAGTGCTTCAAAGGTGCCCTCTGAGTCAGCTGGTGCACAAAAGCATCTTCCTAGCACAAGTAGATACTGTGCCTTGGGGGCATCATTGCATGCTTTTGGAAATTGACACTGTTGTATTCTCTGGGCATCATTTTCAGCGTCTGGTAGCATTGTGGCAGCTCTGACATAAAGTGTGTCTGATCCCGTTTACCCTTCAGCCCTGGAAAAGCACAATTTATGCGCTTTCCCTGCTCCCTGATTGCTGTGCTGACGGTTCATTCACCAGCACACAGAAATGACCCTTCCGGAACACATGGTTTCCACACAGTTGGATATCACAGCTATCATTGTGGATTAGGAGATTAGGAACTGAATTATTTACGCGACATATTGCATATAACAGCAGGCAGCAGTGTTGTAACTCTACCATTGTTGATTCTGGACGACCTGTATACATGGCATCACTTATAAAGTTAGCATAGTAGTCCCCTAACGTTTTAGCACCAGGACCCTTTTTTTTTTTTTAAATGACACTCTATTCAATAGAGTGTAACCCTGTAGTAAACCTACCTTTATGAGACTTTTTTTAAAAAGTTTAACTTTATCAGCCATTCAAGCTTCTGTTTTTATCTTTTTTTTTTTTTTACTATGGTGATGGTGGTGGGGTCGGACTTCTAGACCTTTTTTGAGCTCCACGTCCATTGGATCAGGACCATTCTGATGGCATTGCATTTCCCATTGCCCGGCCTTCATTAGGAGCTGAGGGGCAGCTGCCTACTCATGAGTTCAGTTTCGCTTTCCATGGGGCTCAATACAGTTTCCTCGTCAGCTGTAGTGGGGGGACTTCCTTCTCAAGAGCTTTTTGGGGACTGCGTTCATTGAATCAGGACCATTATGATGGCACTGCCTGACCTTCAAAGTTGGCAGAGACAGTGTCACCCTACTCATAAGTAAATGTGCATATGTGGCTCGCTTTCCAAACAGCTCAAAACATTTTCTTTGTCAGCTATCAGCTTATCAGTTTCGGGACCTACCAAAAATCAGGTCTGACCACTGGTTGTTCCCAACCTACAGTAGGCTAAACTCCCCTAGCTGAGCTTTGACATGTGCTTGTGAACTACAATGTGTGCCAGATTACTGGGGTCCCTAGGGAAAAACCTTTCACTAGGCCCTCATGTACACTGGGGACTATCACTTCCACTGGTACTGAGGGTTCAAAGGTCTACTTCGCCAGGTGGGACTGCTGATGCGTGTGGAACCTCAACCATTCTGAAAAGTTAGTTTATTCCAAGCCCAGTTTGGCGATTCCCCAAGATCAAAATTGTGGCCAAAAATTGTGAAAACCTTGGTAAGTACGAATAATACCATCATGTTATATATCACATTGCATTTAATGCAGAATGCAATGAAGCAAACCCCATTGGAATATCTGTATTCTATCAAACGTTATGGCCAATTAATCAAAAAAACCTTTTATTTATTTACTTAATTAAATTAGATGTTGTCATGGAGGGTGAGGCTTCTTTGATCCTGGAAGCTTCTTTGATCTCAGATAGCAGATGTCTTAGCTATTCCACGGGTGCAAGGACAAAGGTCGATTTTGCAGTGTTTGTTGTGTGCCACTGGTATGTCCTGTTACCACTCTAGCTGAGATGAAGGAACAATGCCACTCCACCGTGGGGAGCAATGTACCCCCACCCTGGCTTAGCTACACCACTGACATGTAGCCGTGTCAATCCATATCAAGATTTTAGTTTTATAGCTGGGGACAATCAGAGGCTATGCAGAACAATGTTTCTTCATCTGGCACCATGTCGCATAAAGCTCAAATTAAGAATCTTGTTGATATTTTCTAGAACCGTTAATAGTGGCATCACCAAGCTTAATAGACATTTCTGTTAGGCGTTCCAAACAGCTCTAATTTAGAATTACAGCAGACACAATCACTGCATTTCTTGTCAGACTGTCATGCTTGGTTTACACCTTGTGCATGACAATTTTTAGCGATATATAGATGAAATTGCATGTTTTGAAGTTACAAAACCAACATTTGTCTTGTTAAAGTGTGCTCATGTAGAAAATATGTTCTAAGCAAAAATACTGCTTACAGTACTCGTATGTGCTTAGGTTTCCTGGGAGAAATGTTGGGCTGCCAAAACTCTATGGATCAAACCAAAATTAGCATTATTAAGACTGGAACAGAGCAGGATATCGTTGATGCCCTCCTATAGTACACACAGAGAAGCATTAGAATAAAGCACTTTTTCACAAATCTGGTTGGTATTATGGAAAAGAGAGCCTCCTGCCAGGGAACATTTAACATATCCAGGTCTTGGCTGACAGGGCGTGCATGATTTATATTTTTTATTTTTACGTTTTATAATTTAATTTATATATTTTAGATTGCAAATCATTTGTTTAGTGATTCATTGAAATCACATTTATGTCCTCTACTATGTCATTCATTCTATTCCACACTTTTTTTGTTTCATTTCCCATTACTTTCAATGGGAAACCCAACTACTCTGCTGCAGCATGTAACTTGTGTGTTGCATTAGGCCACATCCAAGGACTCATCCCCAGGCCGTGCTGCCCTAATTTGGGCAGCACAACTTCCTCGGTTCTGTGCCCATGATTTTGCAGCTGCAGATCTGAGAAACACATTGGGGAGGCTGGTGCCTCCCCTGGTGCAAGGGCGCAAATGTGCTCTTGTACCGGGAGGGCTCCAGACGCCTTGGAAGCTGTGTTGGATGCTGCACAGTCCCGCCATCCTGTCTGCTCCAGCGCAGCTTAGGATTGCGCTGTGAGTTGGGTGGGCCAATATGTTGCATGCAGACCTTTATAACTTGCTCCTTTGGGGGAAATGGGGGAGAGATGACAGGCATTCTCACTCAAAATAAGCTTTTTCCAAGGTAATGAAATATAAGGTAAAAGTTTCCCCATGACCGAAAGGTCTAGTCGTGACCGACTGTAGCGGGCAACGCTCATCTCCGTTTCTAAGTCGAAGAGCTGGTGTTTGTCCTAGGACAGTGATTGCGAACCTATGACACACGTGTCAAAGGTGACACACCACAATGTTTGGGGTGACACACCAGCTTTCACCAACACCTGACAAAAACTGAGTTTATTTAACGCATTTTTCATTTTTGTAATTATTTGACATTTCTTTATGTAATACATAAAGGAAGGGGAGGATTGGACACATGATTGGACTGTATTTCTTCTTTAAATAAATGACTATAAAGAATTTTCTCTTGTTTGGGAGCAGGGGTTGACACACCAGCAGACTCAAGTTAAGCATTTTCGAAAGTTTTGACATGCCGAGCCTAAAAGGTTTGCCATCACTATCCTAGGACAAGCTTCCGTGGTCATAAAGCCGGCATGACTCTATGCCAAGGTGCACAGAACGCCATTACCTTCCCACCGAAGTGGTACCTATTTATCTACTCGTATTTTTAGGTGCTTTCAAACTGCTAGGTTGGCAGGAACTGGGACGTGAGCTCCCTCCATTGTGTGGTCTCAAACTGCCAACCTTCCGGTCAACAACTCGGTGGTTTAACCCGCAGTGCCACCACGTCCCTTAATGAAATATAATGCACACTAAAACATGCTTTATCCTCTTATTTCAGTTTATATTTTTTTCTAGGAGTGTCTAGAGTGTTTTTCCCCTAGCCAAGTGTATTCACCACTTTTAAAATTTGCAGTTTTCCTTTTCGAAAGCCAATTAATATGTACAATGCCTGCTGTTCCATTTATATTGTCTTTGTACTTGCTTGCAAGTACATAAACATGGATGTCAGAAGACTTTCTTTGGCTATTACTCAGAGTGTTAAAACTGCTGAAAAAGCAGCCTTTGGAACTGTATTTATATGCATGACTGCCCATCCCTGATTTATAAGGTGTGGGTTTTATCAAAGCGATACAAGTCAGCATCTTAAGTATTTTATATGCAATTCTGGACACCACTTAATTAATTGAAACAATATGACTTCATTACATTATTATTCACAAACCCTCCTGAAGCAGCTGATTCCATTTGTCCTTCTTTTCAATATTGGCCGGGAAGGAGAAACAATAGAAAAACGATTGAAGAGTTATGCTACTTCAATGTAAACAAAATTAAATGCCAAAAAGATTGCAGCACTCTTTTCATGTGACAGCATGTACTGATTACCAAAGAAGGGTGGATTTCGTCGGAATTGGTAAGGCCACTGTGACACTGTTCAGAAATTGGCATCTAATTCACACTGTACCTGAGCTTGTTTTGACACTCCAAAACTCACTTGTTTTGTAAAGTTCTGCAAATTATTTTTGATCGCATTCTTATTTTTTATGGACATTCTTATTGCCTTTTTTTAAATTTTTTTTTATTTTCTTGTAAAAGGGGAGGGAATAGACATGGGATATGGGTATACAAGGGGATACACAAAAGGTGAATGCACGCAAAAGGGTTACAGCACATCAATTTCGTCTTATCTTCCAAGTCTGTAGCTAGCATTTCTATTATCCATTTACAGTTTTTTTTATCTTACATCTAATTTACTTATTTAATTTACTTCTATTCCATCCTTACATCTAAAACTAGGTCTTACTCTTGTTTTCAATCCATACTCTCCTGCTAACTGGGCAACAGGCACTTTTTCAAATGGTGTTCCTCTTATATTTAGCAGGGGGAGAGTAATTGTCCCTCTTCTCCCCTGCACAGTGTCTTTCTAGTGGCTGTTGATTGGTGGCTTGCCTTTTTTTTAGATTGTGAGCCCTTTTGGGATAGGGAGCTATTTAACTTTATTATTACTATTTTCCTGTAAACCGCTTTGTGAATTTCATGTTGAAAAGCAGTATATAAGTATCTATTGATTGATTGATTGATTGATTGATTGATTGATTGATTGATTGATT
>JAJKFI010000027.1:4836000-4852669 GCA_029204185.1 Lerista edwardsae | reverse complement strand
ATTGATTGATTGATTGATTGATTGATTGATTGATTGATTGATTGATTGATTGATTGATTGATTGAGTCATAAAAAGCCTTCAAAAGTTTTCCATCTTCTCCAAATTCCCATCTCTTAACCTTTCACTTATCATTGTCTTTTGAGTTATTGAATCTTTTGTTGGTGCATCTGTATTGTTCTTTGTTGACTTATCATTTTATTATTGGTTGGTTTTTATTTTAGCAGACCAATCCTAGCTCCCTGTTCCAACTCAGCAGCACCAAAGTGGCCTGTACTTTATCCTGTGGGGAGTTGGTTGGCCTGTGGGGGCCTCTTCCAGATAAGGGAACATTTGGCCCATTGCACCAGGATAAGCTTCAGCAGCTTCCATGAGTCAACTTGGACTGGGCCTGCTCTATAAATGATACAAATCTTCAATGACTCAGGAAGATGGATCAGGTCCAGGAAAGGGGTTAGGATTCAGTGGGTGCTGCTACCCCCCCAAACCTGTCCCTTTCCCAGGTACAATCCACCTTCAACCTGTGGACTCCCCATTCTGCCCATACCCAGCCCTGATGATGATCCCCACCTCCCTCTTGACCCTTTGTATGGGCTTACCTGCTCTGGCGGGTGTCCGGCATCCATCTTCACACAGACCCGGCCACTCACCACTTGCAGCAGTGGCCAGGCCAATAGGCTGGCGCTATTGCATTATGCCATAGGCTGCTTCAGACTGGCGTGGAGTTTCAGGGCCAACATCTTGAGCATTACAAGACAGCGTCAGTCGCAGACACTTGGCTGTGTACTGGGTGTTTGTTGTGGCTCTCGTGATCCCAGTCCGGTAAGGCAAAGTCACGCCAATGGAGAAGATGGTCACCTATCTCTGCCTTCCCCATTCAAATCAAATCCATTGATTAACCAATGCTCCTTGGGCCATGATTTACAATAATTAGCCTGATGTTAAAACTCCTGTGTTGTATAATCTATAGTGTTAAGATCCTTGTTTCTATTCAGGATTACGCCTGTACCACCTAACAAAGGACGTTAATGGAATTAAACGTAACATACATTGATAATATTGATACGTAGGGCCCTGCTTGGAGGCTTCCCAGAGGTATTGGATTGTGCTGTTGGGCAGGGGTGCCTGCCCCCGCAGTAGCCAACATTAGGGTGTTGAAAGAGGAGCTGGCAAAAAGTGTGGCTGGGTTCCTTCGGGCCTTTTGAGGGATCCAGTAGCCTCAGAGATAGGCGGGGCGTGTGTGTGTTCCTTCACCCATGGCCCTCCTCCCTGCCAGCAGCCTTGCGTTCACTGGCTACCCAGCATCCCACCTGCTAGCCAGCCCCCTCCAAACTTGCGTAGGGTTATATGGAGCCTCCCCACCCCCTTGCTCCACCCCTTCCTCGCAGCTGAACACTCAGAGACGACACAATGAAGCACCCTCTGTTTCCTTGCACTGCAGCCATTTCTCTTTGCGTTCCTGAAGCCAGGCAGGCAGGAGGGAGCTTGTTAAATGGCACACATTATTGCAGTGCTTGAAGATCTACGAGAAGGAGCCATTGGAAGATACACTTTTATCTGCTGGAGAATACCGGACCACAAGTGTATGAAAACATGAAAAGAGACCTGGTGTTTCAAACTGTCCGGGATCTGGTCTGGGGCCCGGCCAGCTGACTTTCCCACAGTGATGGCAGCAGCATCAGACCAGAGTCTCCCTACCCCGTTGGCAGGACAAGCCACAAGAAGGGCATGCTAAGCCTGGCAGGGTCTTGCCTCCATGTGCCAAAGGTTGAAGGGATGGAGACAGGGGCAGCAGGCCCAGCAGCGGAGCACCAGGCACCACTGCAGCTGGTGGCAACAGGGGCAGGCAGCCCATCCCTTCCCGCTTCGTGTTGCGATTGAGGAAGATGCCCATCAGGGTGACTGACACCTGGAGCAAGAGAAAGGGAGCCCGTCAGCAGCTGCTAGAGAAGGGAGCATAGAGAGTGCTTACAGAATCAGGGACTGGCGAGCTGTCAGCCTGGGCTTATGCAGCTTATGCAGGGAGGAAGGGGGGAATTCCATATTTATCCAATGTATTCATGCAACATCTCTAAATCTACTCCCTCACTACTTCCTAACCTCAGGATTATTACAGATGCAGCTTCTATCAGCTGTGTTGCCTAACCATCACTTTTTTGCAACAGCAAACAGCAGGGAGAGTCTGCTCCTTTTTGGCAAATGCCAGGGACTCCATTCATTGCTACCACTAGCCAAACACACACACACCCAGGTTTCTGCAGGTAGCAGGACAGAAGCAGCTGATAACCATCAGGAATTGGGGGGATTTTTTTTTTTTTTTAGTTCCAGAAATCCAGGAGATCTGCTGCCAATCAGGGCAGACAATTCAAACCTAGTTGGACCGAGGATCCGACCCAGAATAAGGCTGCAATCCTATCCACACTTACCTGGGAGTAAGGCCTATTGACTATAATGGAGCTTACTTCTGAGTAGACAAGCATGGGCTTGCATCCCAAGTCCTTTTTCTCTTCTCTAGTGAAATGCAGTGAAATATGGAATGCAGCCCATGTTAACCCACTGAATAATGACTGAATTACTGAGAACATGGGCGTCTGTGCATTCTGACAGTGCTCCGGTGAGGGGAAAACTGAGCTCCCTCCGTTTAAAGACATTTTATAAACCGACAGAGTAATTGGGCAACTGATAGCACGTTAGGTGATAGTCATATATTCATAATATAATATCTTAAGAATATCAAGGGGAGTTACGTAAAAGTAATAATCTTAATGTTATTTTTATAAGCTGCCTTCGGGCAGGCTCGTCCTTCAACATTTACAGCACACTCCTGGTTGTGTTATTAGTGTCCAAACACTGAGTGTATTCTCCTTTCAGGCTTCTAACACATTTGTGAAATTTGCATTTCTACAGATAGATTTCAGACAGACTTCAGCCATCCTGACTGCGCCAATTGGCTTCAGATTTCAACTGGGCTTTCTGTCAGGTAGCTGGCACAGAGCCCTTTGCCTTATTCTGAATATCAAGAATGCTGATCACCAAATAACAAGAGGCCCATTCAGCTGCTCAGTCTCCCTGATGAGCAAATGTTCAGTGGGATTTCCTCCACCTTCACCACATATTCTGTCACTGATGTGCTAGTGATACTCAATTCAGCATTTGCTGCAGTCCAGTCTCTCTCTCTGATTGGCAACCCTTGCTAGTGTGGGTGCAGCGCTCTCTCCGCAGTGGCGTTCCTACGGGTGGGGTGGGGTGGCGAAATGCTAAGTATTGCAAGAGCCTGTGCTCCTGTGTAACATGGACCCACCCCTTGCCTCCAGGGCAATTCAGTGCTGTAGAATCTATTCAGAGGTTTGCTCTTCCAGCCATGAATGGCTCTGAACGTGAGCGGGAAGGGTCACATTACGGGCTGCTGGAGCCGGCCCTGAACCAACACAAATAGTTCAACTATACTGAACTATATATGAGCTATATTTATTATTTCAAAATTTATAAAGCAGTATACAACCATATTGAGATCTGGGATCACATTTCCATGCCCATTTTCATTGTCTGGTGGGCATCTTGCTAACCATATACTGTATAGAGGATGTGGATTAAGCTGGCCAAGGGTGGTTGCTTGAAAGGCCTTAGGATTGTGGTGGGTGTGCTGTGATTGGCTGCCAAATATAGCCTCTGTCCTATGCTGCATTGTAGGAAAGTGGGCGGGGCAGGGGTAGCAGGAAATACAATTTTCTGCTGCTGCTTCTTTCCCCATTGTTTCACCCCCATAAGAGTAACTGTAGAGTTACTATTACCTACTCTATCAGTTCTGTCATTGGTGTAGCATTTTTCCTCATCTTAAGAGGGTATGTCAGATACAGCAGTGTTTCTCAAACTGTGGGCTGGGACACACTAGGTGAATCATGAGCCAATTTCAGGTGGGTCCCCATCAGGGGCAGACCTAGTCAAAATGGCGCCCATGGTGCCCAATGGAAGTGTGCCCCCAGGGGGCACATGACAGCAACTGCGGGTAGACCTGGGCTACACGGAGCCCAGGTCTACCCATTGGGACCAGCCACGGGAAGACCTGGGCTACAGGGAGCCCAGGTCTACCCATTAGAAACAACGGCGGGTAGACCTGGGCCCTGCAGAGCCCAGGTCTACCCATTGGGACCTGCCACGGGTAGACCAGCATTCTGCAGGTTGGGAAAGTGTCCAGAGCCCAGACCTTCCCCCACCCATTCATAGCATCTTTAAAGTAGCCTGAAAGCCAGCCAAATAACCTTCATGGATATATAATCTTCATAACTTTTAAGGTAACGGTGAGCTCAGCCTTAGTTTTTTTTGTAGTTGTTTCTTTACGTTTGCTGATTTCAGTTTGAAATCCCTGTGTTTCCACTTTCAAAAATCTGAGTCAGTGTCTGAAAAAGCCACATGTGAGCAGAGACCATCATGCAATGCTTCCAATTTGCCTATATAACTGGTGGGGGTGGGGTGGGCACATGCTAATCTCTCACTCTGGTGGAGTTGGATAGGATTGAACCTGAAGTTTATGTCTTTCTGAACACATCAGGATGTTATGCCTACAACCCCTTTTGTTCCATGGTAGCATTGAACCTCATTCACTGCATCCAGAGCAATAAGGCAGCCCTTGTGTGGTTCATAGCTGTTTAACCTAAAGAGGAGGAGGAGTACGCACTACAGCCCCCATCAATTAGTAAATATGTTATTTCAGTAAGAGTCATTAAATGCTTGCTTTCTTCTATTTCCAACTTAAAAAGGCAAGATTAGTTGGAAATATATTTTCCAGCCTATTTAATTGCCTCCTCTGAGAGCACTGATTAGCCTTTCCTGACAGCTTAAATGATAGGTGGGTAAAATGTGTCACAGATAGTTGTGACAGAGCTTAACGGAGGGGTGTTATTTGGTGTTCGCAGGGATGCTTTCACATGAGTGTATTTTTTCCCTTTGGCCCCTTTGAATATGCTGCTGAAATACTGTGCAAGGGTTCAGCAGCTTGGAAAGCAAAATCCTGATGGAGTTAGATCAAAATTGGCTAGCGTAAGAGACTTTCAATTAGAAATTGCTTTCAAGTGGCAAGGTTGCTTATTCTAGTAAATCCATGTTTATGGCTGCTTTGCTTCACAAGAGTCAAAAAGTGTGAAAGTGATCAAGCAGTTGCTGTTTCCTAAGCGAAGCCACCTTTCCCTGAAGGGTTTCTGATGAGGATAATTACGTCTCTAAAGCCCACTCCTGGCTGTGATTTCATGGAAGATTCCCAGTGATGTCAGGAGGAGTTGGACTGAGCCCTTGGTTGCCAAATTACATACAGCATGGGAGATCTGTAATTGAATCTCTAGATGTATTTTTCTTTTGTTAAAAGCAGCCGTTGGGGTATCAATTTGGCTTGGGGTGCTAGTGTGAAAGGAGTTAACCCTTTCCCCAGCATCAATTCCACAATAAAAATCACCTCTTCCAGAATGATTACCCACGAATGCAGAGACATCCATAGGATAATATTATCCAGGAGCAGCCTTGCTGGCCTCATCTTTCTGCCCACCGTGTTCTTGGGGAGAATTGGCCCCCAACTATGTCTGGGTCAGCCACATGCTGAGGTCGCCTTTAGTGTGCTGCTACCAAACCAGTCACCAACCCTACAGCTATCATTGCAGCCAGTAGATGGACCAAAGTCCTGCAACTACCTACTGTATGCTTCTCCCAAGACTGTATGCTTCTTCCTGGTTCTTCTACTGTATGCTTCTTCCTGGTTGCTGGGACCCAGCAAGGTGGCAGAATGAGTATAGCAAGGGAGGCACCAGCCCCCAAGGTTTGTCCTAAGCAATACAGAGCGTTGGATTAGTGAGGCCAGCTGGCCTGTGCCAAATCCAGTGCAGTAAAGGCAAGGCTGGAGCCTCCTCTCAGCAAGGGCACGTTTGTGCCCATAATGTAGGGGAGGCTGTAGCCTAGCGCAGATCTGAGGAGACTGTGCGGACCGAATTGGGGCTGCATAGCCTCAGGATGAGGCTTTGGATTCAACCTTATGGCTGAATCCAAGGCCCGCCTCCCTCCTGGGCCAGCCCACCTGCCAGTCCACTCACATCCCTCCCAGTTCCACCCAGTTCTGCTCACATCCCTCCCAGAACCGCCCTCTCCCTGCCCACTCCTTCCCCCATCCAAACATAGTGCCTCCTTTGCACTGGCTGGCTTCAGCTGATGCAAGAGAGGTGTGGCATGAGCACAACGGGACCCATTGTTTTAGCGCCAATGTGGGACTGCCACTTGGTGCCCCCGTGTCAGCACTAGGTGCACAGCAGCGATGCAACACTGTCGACACTGTGCACCTTTTAGGATTCCTCTGCCTGTGAGACCTGTTTCACTACATGAAAGTGCAGCCCAGTGCAGAGGACAAAATGATGCACCAGAAGTGACATCATAATTGTATTTTCATTTTCTTGTTTATTCATCCATAACTTTTGATAGAATGAAGATATTACACTCCAATTTGTTTCATAGCATTCTGAATGCAATTCTGCATCGAATGATATATAACATGACAGTATTATTCCTAAAATCCGCCATTTTAACAAACCAATTTCTACACAACAGTTATATTTTCATTTTGGGGGTTCTTTGTCATAACATTTGATAGAGTAAAGATATTATACTCCAGTTTGTTTCATTGCATTTCGCATTAAATTCAGCATCGAATAGTATATTACATGATAGTATTATTCATACATACCAAGGTTTTCACAATTTTGGCCACTAGTGTCAAGCTCAGTTTGTTGCCTCCCATAAAGCTTGTTGCCCAGTGCAATTGCACCCTCCTGCACTTCTTTAACTATGCCCCTGGTGAGAAGGTGGGGGAGTGGCTTGGTGAACCAAAATTTGGCATTATTCCCTAAAGGCCTGCAAGACCTAATGCTCCCATGCCATTAGCCCAAGCAAAGTAACACAAGGCATGCTTTCAGCACACATGGTAACAAAACATATTGGGTAACTCCGATAGACAATCACTCTGGTATGCTTACAGCTGCCACAATTATAAACTTTGTAAAGGTTCCTGCCTGCTTTCCAGTTATCTATGTCCATCCAAAGGATATGCTGGAAGAGATTCTCTAGATGATTTTTCAGCTATGGGGATTTTTGTGGTTCTGTTGTGAAGGAAGCAAACTACAATGGCATAAGATCAGTTTGAAGTGGAGACTGTTTAACAGTGTACATTCTTGGATTATACCAAAAGGACAAATGTTATTAATAGGAGTCCTTTCGGCTCTTCCTGTCCACTTGGCTGTCTCAGACAGAGATCTGAGTCAGCCAGTCCTCTCCAGCAGCTCAGCTGGGACCAACTGCTATTGAGCTCCTCTCATCTTGCCTCTTGCAATGGCCATTCCGCTTGGCCGGTATGTGACATGCAGTGCAGTCTACTCAGAAGTAAGTCCCACTGGATTCAATGGGGCTTACTCCTATGAAAGTGCACAGAGAATTGCAGTCATTGTCATGTGACAATATGGAAGAATCAGTACCCAATTTCCTTACATTTCCTTGCCTTTTCCCATTTTTCTTTGTGTATCTCTTAGATCAGTGTTATTCAAACTGTGGGTTGGGAGGGATCCACTTGGTGGGTTGCGACCTGAAGTCAGGTGGGTTGCGGAAAGCTGGGAGCAGCCATCTTGGAAACTGCAGCCATCTTGGAAACTGTACTCTTGTTATATTCGTTTTGTGAATGTTAATGGTTTGAATTTTCAAGTGAGAGTTTTTTTTAATTTTGTTTTTAGTTCAGTGCTTTTACATCATATTTTGTCCTCATCTTGCTTTCTGTCAGAAATGCTACAGTCCAAGAATGCCAATTTGCATTTCAGGTGTGTCAGTTTATGATGTACAATGACATTTATGAAGTACGATGACAGCACTTCCTGCTTGATGATGTCACTTCCTGCCACAACATCACTTCATGGGTTCTGACACAAGTGCCACTCTAAAAAGTGGGTCCCTGTTTAAAAAGTTTGAATACCACTGTCTTAGATAGTTTGATGTGATGGCTTACAATATTGGGAATAGAAAGGCAGTATATCAAAGTAGTTAAATAAAGAAGCAAGCATGCTTTCTTGCCCTTTCCATCCCTAGCACAATGCCACAACACATCCCCTTAGCATGTTTTCATATCAGCACATTCTGCTATTTGCTTATTGGCCATGCATAGTTTACTGAGTGATATCAAGTACAGGAAACATTATGAATTCAAGCCATGTGCATTCTGCAAAAGAAAAGAAAAGCTCAACAACAAAACCAGACTGTCTAGAAATTGATTCATTTATTTAATATCGACTTCATCCATCATCTTGAGCTAGTAAAAAAAAAAACAATTTTAAGCTCCAAATTATGCTGTTGTTTGGAAAGCAAATACAGAAATAGCTTCCTTTCAAAGGAAAGGTAGGGGAAAAGAGGGTCAGGAACCAAATTTGCACCCCAAATAAATGTGGGGACAAAAGCAATAAAAATCCCAATTAGGTTACAATACAGTATGTATCAGGATAATGTTGATAGCGTATGTCAATGATAGTCAGTTCTCTATATTGTGAGATTTAGGGCTGGTAGTGCAAAGAAAGGCTGGCTTTGTTTTGAAATGAGAAAAAACTATCAAAGAGAAGGTTCTCTGTAGTATGGAAGCTTCCCACTGTTTGCAATTCTGATTTCCCTTCTGTAGGCAGCTGCCCTAAATGAAATGCTTAAGCGGGATGATGCCTTGGCACAATTAACAGCTGTGTGTTTCTGCACAAATATTTACCCACTTGGACTTAACTGTTTGGGAATAGGGGGATAGCCTGAAACACAGAAAGTAAAGCATGTTACGGCGCAATCCTAGCTTGCCCTGGAGTCGGCACAGGTCTCCTGTGCTGGCCCAGGAATGTTGCAAACACGCCATAAAGCATGTTTGCTATGAATCTAGAGGAGGCTGAGCCAGAGCACAGATGTATGCTGGCTCAGTGGGGCTGATTCCAGGTGCCGGGCTGCCAGGAAACAGTAAGTGCCAGCCAGTTCAGCTGACACAGGGTGCTGGGGAGGGCAGCGTAGACTGGAGGGAAGCTGGATCAGGATGGGGGAAGTGCGGGGAAGGGCTGGCCCATGGTGCAGACCAACCCAGTGAGGAGGTTGGGGCCAGGATCCAATGTTGGAGGTACAGATTCAAGTAGCTCCAAGCAGGCTGCTGCCATGTTACTGCCACCGTGAATCAATCCCCCTTGCTCTGGGTTGCCCTGCAGCCAGTCTCAGCCCTGTGCTGGATATGGGACAGGCCCATCGGCCTGCCTATTCCAGCATGGGGTTAGGATTGTGCTGTTAGTGTCTTCCATTTGGGGCCTTTCTCCACACCATTCTCTATGGCTTGAACTAGTCAGTTCCTCTCTTTCTTCAAGTCCCCCATCAGGAAACACATTTAACACAACCGTTCCTAATGTTCTTCCTTTCCAAACCTAACTGGAATCCAGTCAATGTTCTAGAATTGCCATGCATCAGAAAACGCTCCAAAGCCGTCACATATAACCTGAGGTGGAATGAGGTATGAGATAAGGTAGCGAAACGACCCCAAATATGTGAATTATCAACCCACCATGAGATGAATTTATCGTTTAAACTGGGTCTTTGGCTTTCTGTTTCTCCACTTGATTGCAATTCCTGAGTATTTCTCCCACCATGTCATATCTTAAGGCAGAGGCGGAAAGAAACTATTCAGACACAGTCAAACTCTACAGTGTCCAACTGGCTTCTGTTGCGGAGTTACGCCTGTGCCTAACCCTCTGCCAGGAATTAAAAGTACTTAACTTTGGCTGGATGGTGCCCCATGTCACTTCTGTGTCCAAAGCCTAACATAGTATTGGCACTCTATAAATATAAAAGAGCAGAAGAGACTTGACAGGAGCTGACAGTGATCCTCTTAAACTGCTGTAGCACAGCAGTGCTAAACAGCAGCTGAATGTCACATGGCAGCGATTAAAATGTGTTGCTTTGCTTGTAAGTTCTCCATTCAGAAAGGCTGGGCATCTGTTTGACTACGCAAAGCCATAATACATCATGAGGGCCGGGTAGGAATTTTTTTTCTGTCATCCAAATTGGCCAAGTATGGATGGCAGTTTTTTTTTTGCTTACCCCAGACTGGCAAGGGAGGGATGGGTGTTCAGTAGGTTACATGATTTACATTGTGCTTGATAAAGTTAAACCCCAACCTCAGTCTGGTGTCTTCCTTGGAGGTGGTGCAAGGGTAATAGTCTACTTTAAAATGCCAGATGCAGGGGAGTGGCAGCAGGACACAAGTATCTGGTTGTCTTGCATGCTACCTGAGGCATCTGGTAGGCCACTGTGAGATACAGGAAGCTGGAGTAGATGGGCCTTTGGCCTGATCCAGCAAGGCTTTTTCTTATGTTCTTAAGTTCTTAAAACCAGCTGAGCTCCTCTTTGGGAGCTCCTCTTTGGATGTAATACAGGGGATTTGCGATGTCCAGATTCTTCTCTGTAGCTCCAGAGAACCAGGAAGAGAGTGCTAGCATCAAGTTGTTGTGGGCTCCAGGGCAATGCCCTGTATTGGGCCTTCCATGGTCCTCCTACTCACTTCCTGATAGTTGCTACTACTGTGACCAGTATTCAGAATTTAGGGCCAGTAGTGTATCTAGAGGGGGCAAAATGGGAGGCAATTCAATGCATCATGTTAGCCCCTCCCAGTTGCCATCAGAGCCATTCCAGGCTGTGATGGCAATGTGCGTAAGATACTGTTTGGTTCAGCAAGCAGCTGTGCATTGCCATTGCTACCCAGGATGGCTGTGACAGTGAGTGGGAGGTGCCACTTACATTGCATTTTTGTGCCTGCAGTACTTACTGTTTTGTCCCCCTCTAGCTACACTAGTGCCCAGCATCTCAACTGCTCAATCTCTGATGCCAACCATGGGGGCAGAAGATTTAGTCTAGAGGGTTAATGCCTCCGTTTGCCTGAAGATAAGAGCTGAAGATCTGAAGGTCACCAGTTTGGGACTACCGGAAGTCTCTGTGAGCGGCAGACCTTGTAAATTGCGATTAACAGCTGAATTGTCTTCAGCTGCCTTGTGGGGGGGGAGGGTTCTGCCAAAGTCAGCTGCTTCTCTGGTGGGAGCAGGGAAGCCACTTATCAGCCAGCAGAAGACAAACGGGTGGCCAGAAAGAAGGACTAAATCCAGAATGATCCATCTGTATGTGTGTAGTTCTTGTAAGATAGAACGTTTCTGTAAAATTGTAAAAACTTTTGGGTTTCTGAATAAAGTCTGCCTATGTAAACCACCTTGAGTTATAGCCATTAGAGAAATCTGGTGACCTAAGAAAGGTGGTATATAAATACAAGTATTATTATTATTATCATCATCCTCATCCTCATCATCTTACCTGAAATAAAACAGAAAGGAAACAAAGCTGATAAGTATAGGGTGGCCAAAAGATGCTTGATTATGCTGGGAAACAAAGCCTCCAAACCTAATTCTGCTGTAGCAATTTTTTAAAAAACCACCTGTTTTCATGGTAATGTCACTATCATGAATACATGAGTGCAGTCAAATATGTAGATGCCAAGATAACTGGTTTCCCGGCAGAATGCTCTCTTTCGAACATCAGCAAGTTTCTTAGTGCCCAGCTTTAACTGAAAAACCGCTAGATAATCCAGCTCTATTGAATTGCTTTTCTAAACCCTTTAGGGACTTTGATTATTTCACTTTAATAGCATAGGACAATGGTGTCTTGCACTGGAGGCTGGGACTACGTTGTTTATTTATCTGGAAGCATCATTTGTAATTGTGAGTCGCACTGGAATTCCAGCTGACTTCAGGGCACACAAGAAGCACTGGTTTAAACCAGGACATGTTTGTATTTAATTATCTTGCTCTGTTCCTGTACAACAAATTTGCAAGCTGGAGGGCTGAGTTGTGATGTGATGCTGGAAGGGGCGGGAAACAGGCTGTCGCTGCAGGCTTCTGAAAGTTGCTCTTGAAAGCACTGTTTTAGTCACAGGCATGAAAAGCTGACCATGTGTCTTGAAATGGTCGGGGAGACAAAGGGGGCGACAGCTGAGATGAGCTCTGCGCCTTAGCCCTGCACTGCAGAATTTAGCAAAGTCGTTTTGCTTTCGAAACCTATTACATCAAATCCTAAAAATGTACAGTGAACAAAGGGGGCTAAACCAACTTCAATGGCCTTTGACGGCAAGAGTCGTCTGCCTTGGGAGGCTGTATGCAGATGGACTGTATGTTTGTGCTCTAAAAGGAGACGTGCCACAGAGGTCTCCTGATTTGTCTGAAGCAGGAGCTTTTGCAGGCTAATAGCCTAGAAGTTTGTCAGACGGATTGAAAAAGACATGTTTGTACAGTATGGTGTGAAAGCACCTGATACTTTGGCTTTGTTGAAGCCGAGAGGCTGTCAATCTGATCAGTTCCCAGATGGGAAAGCTCCTGTCAGCTGCTCTGAGTATCCCAAAGAAAAAGCAAGAGATCAGCAAAACCAATCAAATAGGAGGCACAGCAGAAGATAAATGAAGCTAATGAGAATTGAGCTAACATTTTATTTATTTTGTTTATTTAAAAGAGGTTTATTCCACCTTTTGTCTGCCAGGATAGATGCCTAAGGCGGCTCACAGTTCTCAGTTTTAAAAAATATACAATACATAAACACAAGAAATAAAATCACAATAAAATAAATAAATCCACTGGAGGTGGACTATTTACAATGCAGGAACTGCTGCGGAGGCTCAGGATGCAGACGACCCATCACCAAATGCCCTTGCCAAAATGGGGAGGAGAGCAGCAGGTAGCCCACTCCTCACCTGAGCTGGAACAGGCAGGCCAACTGGCCTGCACTGTATCCTACACACAGGGCAGGAGGTGGCTGCCACGCAACTAGGAGTGAGGGGGTTTATTTCCCCTTACCCCATGTCATGAGGCAGCCACCCAATGGACATACTTGGAATTGCAGCAGTGAAAATTGCTAGCACAGACCCAAGCAGGCCAGTGTAACCCCAGGTTGGACCAGGGGGGTAGGCTCCAGCCTACGTCACACAGGCCGGTACAATCCTGTTATGATATCTGAGTAGTGATGATGACGATGATGATGTGCGTGGATGAATACTACTCCTGAGTGGTTTACTCAGAGATCCAACACCGATGATCACAGACAAGAAATAACTCAGAGACTTCTTTAACGAGAACTTCTGTATTACTCAAGTTAATCTTCTTTACAACTGTTACAGCAACTCCAGCAGACTCTGTACATAACTTCTATTAAATCAATGATCAGCTCTCATCCAAAAGACCTCTCTCAAGCACATACTCTTTCAAAACCCTCTCTGAAGAAACACACACATATTGTATCCCTGGTCATGTTTATATATCATCCAATCATTACCATCACATGACCATATCTCCGGGCAGATTCTCTTGTTACTGAGCAAATCTACATGTTGCCATTCTAACCCTTATTACTGGGCAGATCTCTATGTTACCATTCATACTCATATCACTGGGCAGATTTACATGTTGCCATTTTAGCTCCATGTCTCTAGGTAGAAACCAACCATACAGATCAGTAAATTTCTTCTGCCTCATTCCAATATCCCAACAAATCCCCTCCCTGGCCTGGTCTGCCCACCAATCTGCACTTGACCCACTCAAACATGTCCCTGTTCCACCATCCTTCCACCATACCCAATCCCTCATGTTGGCCTCTCTCGGCCAGTGCAACCTCACCAGGACTGGGGCTGGATCTGGTGCTGGGAGGCCAGCAAGCATCCTTGCACCAGCCTACTTAGTTCTTAAGTGGTCACAGACATGCCTTATGGCACGCTTGTGACACTCCTCAGTTTAGGATTGCACTTTTTGTTGGGGAAGGAGGAAGGTGAATATATGATTTAAATGTTTGCTGAAGCATCAGTTGTGGTACATGAAGACTAAAGAGTTGCAGCAGCATCAACTGAAGACAGGCTATAAACAGACCATAACAGCTGGTTTTTGTGCGGAGAGAACCATCCTACTGTGCTTGGAGGAAAACAGTTTGTTCTGTGTAACTTGTGCTTCTAAGAAAGATGTCGATAGAATGTTAGAAAGGCTAGCAAACGTTACTGCATTAACAGTGGCAGGTTATTGTGACCTTTGGCGTTGATACTGTAGTTATTTCTGCCTAGTTACAGGAGGAAAGGAGGAAGCACATTCTTCAGCAAACAAATCCTGTTAAATGGCAAGGAGGCTAATCAATGAACAAACTGAATTTAGAGCACAATCCTAACCTGGAGTTAAAGGCTGGCACAGTTAGGCCATTGAAGTTTGGCTGGCACAAGGGCCACTGTAAAGCATGTTTGGACCACTCTTGGAGTCAGGGAGGCCAGCACACAGACGTATGTCATCCTCTCTGACTCCAAAAGTGGTCCAGACATGCTTATGGTAGGCCCTTGTGCCAGCTAAACTTTTCTGGCCTAACTGAGCGGGCCAAACTCCAGATTAGGATTGCACACTTATTGTGGTCAATTCATAAGTATTCTAGCATGAGGCAAAAATGTCAGCAGTGGTATAATATTAGTGTGACTCCCCTTCTCCTGAAGAAGAATATATTCAGATAACATTATAGTGTCATGGAAAAATTCAAATGATGCTGCAGAAAAGGTCTACAGCAAAAATGTCATATGTTGGCCCCTGATCAGTGAATTTACCTGCAAAATTTGCATTGATTTTTTTTCATTCTGATACAATCTAGAGAGAAAATGAGAAAACAGTCCCTAGACTCATTTGGTTTCTCTTGAAAATTGTCAGGGGTTTCTCTTTAAGAGGAATGCTAAAATTTGCTTTGATGTCCACTTTTTTTTACTTTTTTAATGCCAGCCGTACATTAATGTACGTTTAATGCCAGCCATACATGCTGTTCCAAAATCAGCTTTATCAGAAAACATAATACATTAAGTGTTACTTTGGTGCCATAACATTGGCACAGATGGTTATATAATTATAGCCCTATCATGACAGGCATGACATGTGAATGCATATACAGCTGAGGTCTCCAAACTACTGCCTGGGGGCCAAATCTGACCCACCACAACTTTTTATCCGGCCTGCAGCAACTTAAAATATTTGACATTTTTACTCATTATATATAATTTCTTAATTTAAGCATGGCATTGCTTCTTTGTAAATGTCACATTTCTTTTTTGTTCTGAATCCTATCATACTGATTACAAAAAAAGATCCAAGTGAAACTTATTCCTTCATTTAAATTTCATTCATTCATTCATTCATTCATTCATTCATTCATAAAACTGATTTTATTTGGCCTGTGAAAATCGGAAAAATAGGTGATGTGACCCTTGCTCTGATATAGAGGGAAGATCTGTGTGCATTCTTTTGAATGTCTGCCTGCCTGCCCCACTAACTTACAGCCCATAGAGATTCCAGCTGCAGCAGCAGGCAATAAGCTCACTGCACTGGTCACACTGGCTTAAGGCCGGCCCTTCGTAGGATAAAAATGGAATCAACTAGAGCCCTGGATCCTTTTGCAAATGGGCAACATCCCGCCCCCTAGCAAATTAATGCTGTCCTTCTTCTCAGGCAGCAAGATGTCTTGGGCTGGCCCCGTAAACATAAATCTTGTGTGATTCATTGCCTCTGCAACTCCCAGAACAATTTATTGGCTGTAGTAGGTGCAATAAAGGGCATCCTGCTAACATGCTGAATAAGTAAGTCAAGGCTTAGCTTAACTCTATGAAAGAGTGCGTTCTCTTTTTCTGAACGTGCCGTGTTGCTTTTGTTTTAAGTGATGGAAACGGGACTTCTAGCTTCCAGAGTGCAGCTCCAGAATAGGCCTCCAACAAATGTGCCACGGCAAGGAGCTTTTATCGTTCACCCTCCTGAGCCAGTGGGGTTGCTGTGGGTCCCAGCAGCTGCCTGAAATATTTGCACAGCGTTTTTAGCAAACCTCAACCTCTCTCTGTCCCTCTCAACAGTTATGAGGTCAGTTGTCATGCAATGTTTTATCTTCTTCTTAATTAAAAAAAATAACTATTTAACCTACTGGGGGCCTAATTTGCCCCATTGAAATGAATGGGAACTGAAACTACCAAATGCCGACAGTAATTCAAGTCCCTTCTATCCCCAGCCACTTCCAAAATAGGGTAGGGGAAACAATAGAATTTTGCTTGCATCATAAATGCCATTTTTGTGTGTGTTAGTAATACCAGTAAAGGCCCAATCCTATCCAATTTTCCAGCAGCCAAGCCAATGGGGTGTGTGCTCCATCCTACAATGGGGGTGGGAATGAATTCTGCCCCAGGTTAAGCAGAGGCAGATCTAAGGGAGGGCAAAGCTCTAAGTGTTGCAAGAAGCCTTACCTTGCAGTGGAAATCACTCCTCTCCTGCACCGTTTTAGCCAATCCTCACAGGGAAAAGCAACATCTTGGTGTTGCTTACTGGCTGCAGCAGCAAGGGAGAGGAGGGATGTACATGACAGGGTAAGGCTCCTTGCAACACTTAGAGCTTTGCACTCCCTGTAGATCCGCCTCTGAGGTTAAGGAATTGATACTTTCATGGTGCAAACTTGTAACACTGATTTCTTACTTATAAAGTTCTTTTTGGAAAACACACACACACACACACACACACACACAGAGAGAGAGAGAGAGAGAGAGAGAGAGAGAGAGAGAGAGAGAGA
>JAJKFI010000027.1:4818456-4828817 GCA_029204185.1 Lerista edwardsae | reverse complement strand
TAATAATAATAATAATAATAATAATAATAATAATAATAATAATAATATACCGCCTTTCTTAAGATCACTAGATTTCTCTAATGACTGTAACTCAAGGCGGTTTACATAGGCAGACTTTTATTCACAAACCCGGAGGTTTTTACAATTTACAGAAATGTTCTATCTTTCAAGAACAGCACTCATACAGATCTTTCTTTCTGGATTTAGCCTTCTTTCTTAGCCACCCGTCTGTCTTCTGCTGGCTGATAAGAGGCTTCCCTGCTCCCACCAGGGGCGCAGCTGACTTCAGCACACTCCTCCTCCCACGAGGCAGCTGGAACTCAGCTTTTAATCAGCCGCAGTGTGCAAGGTCTGCCGCTCACAGAGACTTCCGGTAGTCCCGAACTGGCGACCTTCAGATCTTCAGCTGTTATCTTCGGGCAAACGGAGGCATTAACCCTCTCAGCTAAATCTTCTGCCCATAACTGCTGTATAACTGCTGCCTTAGTCCAGCACTGGATCTGGCTAAACCTGGTTCAGCCTAATGCAGTGTTTGCATAGCACAGAGGAACTTCAAGCCAGCTGAGGAAACCATCACTTGCATATTGTTGCCATTTTGCTTTTATTGTGCTTTGTTTTGTTCTTTAGATTGTAACCACCTTGGACACCTCCCTTCTGGGAGGATAAAGATGAGACAAAAAATAAATACGTTTTACATTTTAAAAAATAAGTATACAATTATTATATGATTAATTTTTATACCCAATTACCTCCACACGCAAGCTAGGCGAACTGCATTTCTCATCAGCCATTGCTGGTACACAGCAGTGGACATTGCTGGTACACAGCAATGTACACAGCTGGTACATTTCTGGATTTCCAGTCAGATGTTTACTGCCACCAAGTAATTTCTGGGAAAGAAGAGAAGGCAGGCCCTTGCACTCCTGATGTTGTCCCCAGGTACATGATGGGTCTAAATTTTGGAAATAAAGATATTCATTTTCCAGACTTGGTTATCATCAGTCCATTAAGTTATCATCAGTCCATTAAGTTCAGACTGATCAGGGGTGGGGAGGCCAGGACATACACCAACAGACCAATCCTAACTAGGAGTTACAACTGTGGAACAGTTTTCTGCTGTTATGAATGGACACATGGTGGCACATGCAGCATGCCACTGACAGCCATTTTGGAACTATCCCTGCAAATGGTAGCTACCCACAGAAGGTGGGGGAGGAACAGGCTGGGGTAGAGAAAGGGCTAACTGTTTGGGACCAGGATCTTTGTACACTGTTCGCTGCCTTCAACAGAAGTTCATTAGTGATTATGGATCCAGAGATGGTTCACAGAAGCCTCCCACCGTACACTGGCCACACAGGCATTTCAATGTGAAATAAAGATGGCTATGGGGACGCGGTGGCGCAGCGGGTTAATTTGCTGTTGCTGGGCTTTCCAACCGGAAGGTTGGGAGTTCAAGACTGCACGACGGAGTGAGCTCCCGTTGCTTGTCCCAGCTCCTGCCAACCTAGCAGTTCGAAAGCACTTAAATGCAAGTAGATAAATAGGGACCACTTCAGTGGGAAGGTAACGGCGTTCCGTGTGCTACGGCCAGAGGCGTCATCCAGGCGGAACGGCCCGGTACTCCGTTCCGCTAGTTCCGCGGAGGGTCCGGGCCGCGCCACCTCTCCGGAGGACGGGCAAGCTGCTGCTGGGCCCGCCCGCCCTCCCTTGCGTCCAGAATCGCTCTAAAATGGAACAATTCCGGCGCAGTAAGGCTTGGGGAGGCGTGGCAGCCCTACACCATAGGGGCGGAGGGCTGTCAATCATCCGAGCGTTCCGGTACTTCGCGCGCTCGGATGACGTCACTGGCTACGGCGTATGTCACGCCGGCCACATGACCATGGAAGCTTGTCCTCGGACAAAAACGCCGGCTCTACAGGCTTAGAAACGGAGATGAGCACCGCCCCCTACAGTTGGTCACGACTAGACCATTCGGTCGTGGGAAAACCTTTACCTTTACCTTTATGGGGACACATGTATGTCTGATTAGTTCATCAATAGTCCAGTTCCTTACCAGCGCACTTACCATATCAAATCAAAAGAATTCAAACGAAAGCCCTCTCAACTGGATTCGACAGTACTAGGTGTGCATATTGCCAGGATGAAACCCCGGGAAACTCCGAGTACCAGAAGTGGGCCATTTACAAGATGCCATTCTGAGAATAGGCCAAAATGCATTGAAAAGTCCTATACGTAAACTGCGCCAGTCCCAAGCTCGGACACAGTCCAACCACAGGTATGACTGCAGTTTTTCTCAGAGCTGGGTGTGCACATTGCAGGAAAGACAGTCCGGGAACTTTGGAGTACCCGGGGTGGGCCATTTCCACCAGGTCCCAATCTGTAAATGGGCCAAAATGCATGCAAAATCCTAAAACCTCAGACTGGAACCTGGTGGAAATGGCCCACCCCGGGTACTCCAAAGTTCCCGGACTGCCTTTCCTGCAATGTGCACACCCAGCTCTGAGAAAAACTGCAGTCATACCTGTGGTTGGACTGTGTCCGAGCTTGGGACTGGCGCAGTTTACGTATAGGACTTTTCAATGCATTTTGGCCTATTCTCAGAATGGCATCTTGTAAATGGCCCACTTCTGGTACTCGGAGTTTCCCGGGGTTTCATCCTGGCAATATGCACACCTAGTACTGTCGAATCCAGTTGAGAGGGCTTTCGTTTGAATTCTTTTGATTTGATATGGTAAGTGCGCTGGACTACAATGGTTATTGTCTTTTTGCCTGAGATAAGTGCTCCTACACACACTGCTGTGAGTTGAAAAGTTGCTTGGCTGGCTGGAAGGAAGGTAGGTAGGTAGGTTTTTGTTCACAGCAACTTTACATATGAAGCAGCTGCTGGAGTCAACTTTTTTTGTTTTTGTGAATCAGCCCTATTAAAAGATACTTATTTGCAGACATAATTGAATTCTGGCTCTGATGATATGACAATTCTGATTGCTTGCACAATGAGATTTATTTTAATTTGGTATGCTTTTGAAATGAAGTTGGACTTTCTTTTCTCCAAAAGCATTGGCCTGATACCTTTAGAGCCAAAAATCCTTCTAAAATATACAATATAAGGAGCAGAAAGAAATATAGGCATGCCCAGTACCCACTGATTCAGTATCCATAGTTTTAGTTATCCATGGATACCATGGATACTGGGAAGCCTATTAAAAAGATAGGGGGACATTAAACAGATCTTTTTTTTTTTTGCTTTGTTGCAACAAAACCACTGATGCTCCCCTATCTTTAAAAAGGCATGCCCAGTTTTTCAGTGGGGTCTGGAAAGGAACCCTAGTGGATACCAGGACATGCCTGTAGATTTCAGAAGATATAGCACATAAGAAAAATAAAGGAGACACTGACACAAAATAGATTTATTGGCTGATGGCAGCAAGTGTGGGTTCTCCGTTCATGCTTTCAACCAAGTTTAACAAGTTTAGCCATGACCATTTGCTAACTTAAGTAGGTACTGAAAGGAAAGTTCATTCATTTTCTACAATGCAAGTTCCATGTTAAATTGTGTGTAGAAATCTAAGGAAATCAATGACTGTAACATTAACATTTCCCATAAATGCCAGCCACAGAGCAATTGCTTGGATCTTAAGTCAGGGTTCTCTGGGAAAGCTGAACACAGTGTGGATCCAATATTTCATTCGGGACTTTCCCACCTTTTTTATTGGCCCCCCTTTTTTTTTTTGGGGGGGGGGGGGTGGGGGTGGCAGCTTTGACATAGGAATGCTTATTCTCTAACCAGCAGGAGAGCATCTGTACCAGTCTAAAATGTCACATAGTCACTCTAAACAGCTCTGAACTGAGACTGAACTGAGACTCTCTTTCCCCCCATGGTATTCCTGAATCAAATGGCAAATGCTGCCATGAAATATGCTCTATATGACTAGAAAGAACTTGCGGCGTAATTTTATTTGTGATAAATGGTAAAGGCAATCCGTTCTTCTGCTTGAAAGCAAAGGGTAAGTCTCCAATGAGCCTTGTGAGTGAAAGGTTTCTGATGATATGTGCCCTTGTGAAATTCTAGTCTAATACTGTGGGGTGACACATTTGGACAAAACACAGATTTTGTTCAAACTCCATTTGGATGCTGTAGTCACTGACTATATACACCAGAGATCTTCAACATTTTTCATCTCATGGCACACTGGCAAGGTGCTAAAATTGTCAAGGCCCACCATCAGCTTTCTGCGATGGTCCTTGGCTAACACTGTAAAGTGGTTTAAACTCTTTACCTTTGTGTTGGTGGTGTCCTTGGGAGGCCCCAGAGGCCTTCTCTGGGTTGTCCTGAACCTTCA
The DNA here is from genome assembly GCA_029204185.1 of Lerista edwardsae. Taxonomy (NCBI): domain Eukaryota; kingdom Metazoa; phylum Chordata; class Lepidosauria; order Squamata; family Scincidae; genus Lerista; species Lerista edwardsae. Next base: position 4,824,477 of record JAJKFI010000027.1, on the reverse strand, counting down.
CAGGCCTCAGAGTGGGCCACAGAAGCCTCCGGAAGCTTCCCCTTGTTTCCAGAAAATTACTTCTGGTTTCTTCTGAAAAGTGGAAGCAACTTCTGGATGTTTCTGCAGGTCGTTCTGAGGCCTGTCGACGCCCGGTTCAATCCAGAGGAGCCCCCTGAGGTCTCGTAAGGGCAACACCAACATCACCAATGTAAGTTTTTTTTACATTTGTCACTTGTCATTAATAATAATGATAATGATAATAGGGTTATTATAACATAACGTCATCATTAAGCGACATACCTGTACTGAGATGAATAGAGACAATTGCTATCCCACTGCTAAACCCCAGCAAGCAGGGGTTAAATAATTATAAAATACAAATATAAATAAGAAATATAAAACAAAATCCCATGGAGTTGCAATGGTGGCATTTTTTAAAAATCAACAATCTGGATTTTCAAAAAAAATGAGTTTATTAATAAGTCATTGGAATGTCAAATGTCCAAACGATGTTTGTCCTTACACAGTGCTTTCTATTATATAATGCATGCTTGCAAAATTTAATGTGTTCTTTTCACAGTATTTCTTTGACAATGTAGATCTACATACATTTTTTTTTGGCAAAAAGTACGCAATTAGAACAACAAACTGCATTTAGATGAGATGTTCCTCTGATTGGGGTGTGCATCTTTAGGATTGTATATATGAAGTCACCTGTTCCTTAGTCTTAGACTGACTGTTCATCTGAGCCTTGTCTGCATTGCCAGCAGGCAGCTCTCTTGGGTTCCAGACAAGTGTCTTTTTCAACCCTATCTAGAGATGCTTGGAATTGAATATGGGGCTTTTTGTAAGCAAACAGTTGCTCTACTGCCAAAGGACAGACTTCCTCATAAAGAATCCAAAGGCTTAAGAAGCAAAGCATCATGTGTATTCTTAGAATCCTAAAATCCATTCTACAATACCATTACATGGTAGCCACAGAGAAAGTCCAATGAACATGGTGAGTTACCGTAACTCAAAGTCAAACGGGATGTTTACATCCATATCAAGGAACTTCCCATCCTCAAAGCTCATAATCCCATGTGGGGCAACACTATCTCCATGCTCTTTTGATATCCTCATTAGCAATGGGTGTTTTCTAAAGACTCACAAATCTATCCAAAGAAAAGGAAACAGCATTGTAAGAATCTTGTTTGCATAATAAGGCAGTGTCCGCATATGTTTACAATACCTTAGAATAGTGAATAGGAAATAGAGAATAGGAAATTGCAGACTAATTTTAAAGGAAAGGCAAAGAAAAGGCGGAAAACTTGAAAATATATTTAGGTTATGTATATTTTACTGGATAGTACTGTCTGCAAGTCCTCCAATGCATCTTTACTGGGCTATGCGGTTGTTTTGCTTGTGTCAAGGTTGTAAATAGACCTTTTTTTTCCTTTTTGATTGACTTTGCTGTTGGAAAATGGCTGTGAAATAACTCAACTTATTGCTGCATTCACAGGAAAGCAGCAGACTCTGGCATCACAATCATGGCACTTCCACCATAACATCACTTCTGGTGGGACATGGACAGGTTGCCATTTTAAAAAGTGGGTCCTAGTGCTAAAATGTTTGAAAGCCACTATTCTATCTGAGCTCCACGGCAATGAAACATTTTAGATTAAAACCAAGAGAAGATTTTAAAACCAGTAGTTTTGCTAACCTGACGTGATTTCTTATTGCCTTCAGATTTTATGTAAGAATTCTTTTAAGTCAATTTTTGAATACTCTGTTCAAAGCTTTCTCTGTAAACAGTCAGTCCTCAGGGAGTGTGGCTTAATGTTGGAAAAGAAAGCGGGTGCAATGATAGCAGGAGATACTATAAAATTACATATGTTAGATTTAGTCGTTTTCTCTCTGGCAGTTGGCTAAGGGGAAGACTACAAAGATGTCTATAAGGGAAAGTTAACAGCTGCTCATTTCTTTCAGTGGACAAACAGATTAAGATGAATTCCTCTGGCACTCCTAATGAGTATATGTAAAAAGAATGAGTTTCAGGAAATGGTGGCATCTGTCATAGCTGATGCATAGCAGAGAACCTCCACATTCAAATTAGAGATGAATCGCTGAATTTTAATAAGGGCTTCCCTCCATCAATGTGTCTTATGCATGCACGAAAAAGACCACAAATCCCGTTTCAGTTTGATATGGCATCTTTTTAATGCTCTCTCATGTCCATTATCACACTCCTTCATGACATTTAGAAAAGTCATTCTTCTCTGCATTTGTTCTCCAAGATGTCAACAAACATAAAACTAGTTTGGATGTTAAAAAAAAAAAGTTTCAGGGGTGTATAAGTAAATGCCAAGCCAACCCTTACGGACGCATGTATGAGTGTATTTTACTGCTATGCACGCACTTGATTGTGCATAATACAGTCCATTAACCACCCTTCAGGCTGACTAATTGTGCCAGATGGTATAATTTTTATGTGTATGTGGTTTCCCATTAATTACTTCATTTTAATACTCATGTGAGAAAACAATTGAGAAAGGTGCACTTCCTCATTTAAAGGTGGCCATGACAGAAAGGATGAATGAAGGTTAAAATGTTGAACTGAGATTCTGGAAACATGATATGAGGGCTATTCAGAAAGTAGTATAGTTTCTTAGTCACAGTTTCATACAGAACCATGGTGTACTCTCCCTACACTTTTTCTGAACTTTCCATGGAAACCCCTTACCTTGAATTTCATGGACAATGGAAAGTTCAGAAATTGAGAACTGATGGTGCTTGCAAATCACTTTGTCAACTTGTTCAATAAGATTGTCAACACAGTTGCAGGGGAGTACTAAGTATGTTGTAGGGCAGTGGTTCTCAAATGTTTTGCACTGGGGTGCATTTTTTAGAAAGGCACTCGTCTTGGGACAAACTGGAAGTGATGTCATGGCTGGAAGTGACATCATCAGATAGGACGTGCCATAATTGTGACATAATCAAATGACCTGGAATGCAAAATGGCATTCTTGGACTGCAGCAATTTCACAGCCATGGAACATCTCTCACAGAAAACAAGATTAGGACAAAATGTGATGTAAAAGCACTGAACTAAAAAAAAAACCTCACTTGAAAATTCATGTTGTTAAGATTCACAAAAGGAATATAGGGAGAGTAAGGTCTGCAGCTTCCAAGATGGATGCTCCCAGCTTTCCGCAACCCACTTGACATCGGATCCAGACTCACAGTTTGAGAAACACTGTTGTAGGGAGCATACATGACAGTTCCGTATGAGAATGTAGCTAAGAAACTAAGCTATCACAAATTTTGTGCAAGTTGGGTGCTCAAAAACCTCATAGACATTCACAAAAAGCAGTGAATTGTATCTGACGTTATTTCACAAGGGCATACAGAAGCTTATGTCACGCTACAAGTGTCTCAATTCGGGTGGTTTTTATGTTGAGAAGTAGTATAGTAAGTAACTTTTGTCCATAATACAATAGTTTTCCTTCATTCTTGCTGCAATGTGCTTTGTGGCGCTCTTGTGATACCCAGCTGTTATGTATGCAGGAGGATAGCCAAGGGTTAAGCCCCAGCACGAGAGCTGGAGGGATTGGGCTAATCACCCCTACAATCAGGATCCCTGGGGGTGGAGTTAACAATATACAGGAGTTGGGAGTTAACAGTATACAACATGCTTCCTCCGACATTGCCTTTCAGTAGGATTGGGCCACCAGATTTAACATTCAAATAAACCAAGGTTACTAATTACCGTGTGCAGATCTGGTGGATGATGGTGATAGTTTTTATTTTCTAACAGGAAAGTACTTTGCTCAGAGTTATACAGTACTGCATTCAAACACACACTAGTAAATAACCTGATACATTACATGAATTTACATTACATGTATATCCTTCTGTTATGGATATAGTCCAGAACTACAGATGGGAACGTTTGATTTTCTTGCTTTTTTAAAAGTATTTCTTTGCATTATTGTACAAAAGTGCTTTTCATCAAAATCAAAACATATTTATAAAACCGATTAGGTCATATGTTTGGGTGTGGTCATGCTGACTGGTCCGTCCATGACCTCTATGTCCAATCTATGTAAATTGTTTGCACAGAATTGACATCAGATCCATTTTCCAGGTTACTAGACTGTGCATATGGAAACACATTTAGGTGTACCAATTTGAACACGCTGAGGTGGAAGATAAGACCCGGGCCTGCAGCCCTGATCACACTCTTTCATGAATGACTGAATAGGACCAGTCTTATGAAGTGGACAATTGGATCTAGTGTCCCTTGAAACAAGTAGATCAGCTTCTTTTATTAACCATATTGACGGGAAAAATTATCCCCAGTGTGAATAGCGTTTTGTGTTCCACCAGGGACAGTGTGAAAGACCCCCTACTACAGTTCCTAGGGGTCTTCACAGCCAGCCGCATACACGTAGAATGCCAGGCACGCAGCTTGCTGGGGCAGCAGACCCCAGAGCACCTGGCCACAAAGACCCCTGGGAGCTGTAGTAGGGGTCTTTCGTACCTTCCCTGGCAGAATGCAAGCCTCTGCTCACACCAGGGAAGGAAAAGGGAGGCACTGGATCAAGCCCGTGGGCCAGAGTTCAGAGCCTATGGAAGTAGATCAATGCTACCCTATATACTCATGTATATGTCTAAAAATGTATACCTAAAAATTAACCCTGAAAACATGGATCGACTTATTCACAGGTATGGTTAATAAAGCTTCTAACAGCAGCGGGGCGGGGGGCTGGGCTAAGAAGCAGAAAGCAGGAGGAGTAGAAGAAAATGGAGCAATTTTACTTTCCAGTAATTCTTCTCAGGCACCAACAGACAGCAAGCAAAACAAAAAAATAGTAGCCATTTTCCTTTTTCTCCAAACAGGCAGAGAGGTGAAGGTGCTTATGGGAATTGTCATTATGAGGGCTGCTGCTATGGAGATGCTGTATTGTATTCCTCACCAAACCTACAACTTCCATAAGCAGCTTCATCTCTCCTCCTTCTTGTTCGGAGAATAGTTCAATATCTGTGGTGCCTCAGAAGAAAGGGAAATGGCTCTGTTTTTCGATTGGCTGTCTGTTGCTGCCTCAGAGTAAGTCATTTTCAAAGAATTTCCCCTTCAGGTTTAGCCTTGAGTTATCCACAGGTCATAGCAAATTCTGATTTTTGACTTAAAACTTGCCCTCAACTTATCCATGAGATTGACTTACACATGAGTATATAGAGTATGTTGGCATTCCTCAGTGCTAAGAATGAATATTGTTGGAAGAAACATACACCACACATTTCCTGCTTTTTGTCACTTAATGCACATTGTCAGAAATAACTGCAAACCATCTAAAATGCATTTTGGGGCAAATCTGAGATTTGCCAAATTTTAGTGTCAAAGATGCACAATATGATACAAGCCTTTGGGGAAATCCAGTGAATGAACTTACAGAGGATTGTACAACAGAGACAATAAAGGTCCATTCATGAGCATAAAAATACAAGTGTGAAATATTGCCATTGAAAAGAACAAGTTAGCTCACCTGCCTGAATGGAGGTCAGTGTGTAAACTAGAATTGCAAGCTGTACTTTGGAACTACTGGCTATGAATAATAGTCTATAACCAAATTTGACACTTAGGTGAAGAGTTTGGGGTAGCACTTTAACAGCCCAGTTGGTGCACTCACTGTGAAAAGATGTATGCTGTACCCAGCAGGAGGGGGCAGATTGGGAGACTTCTGACATTTAAATCCCCTTACTCCTCTATAACCCTCCTACTCTGCAATGGGCCTCTTTGCACTTACTGCAGCAGTGATTTCACTGATGCAAGTCCTAGGAGACAAAGTGGGTGGGGAGGCTGCCAAAGGAGTGGATAAGATCAGTGATGTCATCTAACGGGCGAACAACCGGAATACTCCGTGGGCAGCCCCGCCCACCTGTCGCCATTCGCCGCCGCTCCATGATGAACGCAGCGCTGCGAGGCGCTCCCGGCCTTGGAGGGAGCGCCTGCTTGCCGGCGGGGACGGGGGGTGCGCCGGGTGCCTGAGTCTTGCC
>JAJKFI010000027.1:4803237-4818056 GCA_029204185.1 Lerista edwardsae | reverse complement strand
CGCCATTCGCCGCCGCTCCGTGAGGGACGCGGCGCGCCCCCCACCCATCCCCGCCAGTGAGCAGGCGCCCCCTCCGAGGCCGGGAGCGCCTCGCAGCGCCGCGTCCATCACAGAGCGGCGGCGAATGGCGACGGGTGGGCAGGGCTGCCCACGGAGTGTTCCAGTTGTTCGCCCGTTAGATGACATCACTGGATAAGATCCAGTACACACCATTGTCACCAGATCTATTCCCTCCTGCAACCTCCCCAACACTGTTCTGCCCCTTCACCACCCAATTCTGCCCCTCCCTGCCCCATTCTGTCCTGCCCCATCCCGCACCCCCTGCTGGCTCACTTGCTGTGGCAGGTGGCCAGTGATCTGGAGTGTAATCCTAATCAACATTCCAGCACTGGGGTAAGGGCAATGCAGCCCTGAGGTAAGGGAATGTTTATTCCCCTGAGGAGGCCTCTGTGCTACTCCGCTGCAGAAAGCAGAACATGCCCCACTGGCACAGCTATGTCAGGCTGGAAATTTGGCTAGGATTGCACCCCTGGTGACGAGTGCAGAACGACTCCAGCCTTCCCACCAGCACTCTGGTAATGCACTACTTCACACACTGCCGGAAGTGTTTTTACAACTGCTGTCAAGCTCGGCTGCACCAGCTGGGGGGAATTAACTGGGAAGGGAGGGAGGCTTCAGGATATGTGTGCAGCATGAGCATGCACACCTGTGATCGCATGGGGCAGGTTGGGAGGTAAACGCATTGTCTAAACCAGGCCACTGTGTGTGTGCTTAACATTATTATGTCATATCATGTCATATGAGGCATTAAGGAAGACCCACAGTCACAGCTGTAATAAATTAGGCATGTAGGAAGGTTTGCATTCAAGTAGGCCAAGTGATTTTGCATTCCTCACAACTACTTTTTAAAAAGTGCCTGAGTTAGGGTAAACGTGAGCGCACAAGCGCACAAGGAAACCTGTCAAAAGGAACTGGATTAGCAAGGCCTTTCTTTGCATTGTTCCATCTTTCTCCTTAATTTGAATAGCAATTAACCATTCCACAAAGTACATTTCTCAGCCACAAAAGGTGCTGAACGGTCTTGCCGTCCCTCTTGAAACAGTACAATATAGTTTGGAGCAGGCAAGTCTGGGTAACTAATTGTATTTTTAAAATGTCATTCGGAGTTGTATGCTTTGGATGTTGATGTGCCTGTTGCTAGGTTTGCCTCTCAGTGCTATGGCAACAGTAGTGCAGCAAGGCTCGGTGGGAGATGGTCATGTGATTTACTGCGGAAGACATGACGTCCTTGGGGTTAGCAGGCCAAGGATGTCAGTTTTACACCAAAGGTGTCTGACTATGTTCAAAGACTGTTTTAAAAGTTCACTTCTTCAGACCCACCTGTCTGTTTATTTCTGTGTGTCCCTGGGGCCTTGGTAGCCGTGTGTCTTAGCAAGGCTGAGAGAGAGAGAGAGAGAGAGAGAGAGAGAGATTGAAGGAATGCTTTGAAAGAACAAAAATACGGATGGGGGTTAAAAACAGATTCAAGTTTCTTCCTTCTTCTCATTTGAGACCCTGTTTGTCTTTCTCCAGGCATAATGGAAAATTTTGCCACCAGCATTTTAATATGTTCGTACTAACATAAGGGCACATTACCTCACTTTTCACCCTACTTTGAAAATATCACTTTTAAAAAAAAATTAGTTTCTGATGCCCTTGCCTCATAAAATCAACATCTGAATGCCAATAAGAAGTGCTCTGTAAACAACATGTGGAACTATATAATTTGCTGATAGTTCACCCAAGAAGGATGGAATGTTCACAGTTTAATTATACCCTGCTCGTCGAAGACTAATTTTAATGTACAGACCAAAATAGATGGCTATTTGCAGTGGAACTTTCTATGTTGCTATGCGGTCTTTCAAATTTTTTTGAACTTTTCCCCAAAGATCCTTTCCCTCTTTCTTCATAGTCAATGGACGTGGAAGACCATATATACAGCCAATCTCAAGGGGTCAATTATATTTTTCAACTTGGAAATAATAACAGCATCTCAGGGCTTCTCCCTTTTAATTCCTCTAAATTGGCTTCTGTCCATGCACAGTTTCTTCATTACTAATCTTCATACTAATCTGGCTAGCCCATCCTTTCATGTACACCTCTCATCATTCCTAAACTCCATCATAATTGTAAAGTTAAATACTTAAATACTTAAATGTCCAGTCTGAGATTAGCTTGTCGCTCATCATGAGGGCTTGGTAGGAGTTTTTTTTCTTTCTGTCAACTAAATTGGCCATGGATGGCAGTTTTTTTTATCTACCCCAGACTGGGGAGGGAGGGATGGGTGTTCAGTAGGTTTCACGACTTACACTTGTATTTAATAAAGTTAAACCCAACCTCAGTCTGGTGTCTTCCTTGGGGGTAGTGCAAGGGCAACAGGTTACCTTAGAACGCCAGATGCAGGGGAGTGGCAGCAGGATGCAAGTATCTGGTTGTCTTGTGTGCTCCCTGAGGCATCTGGTGGGCCATACAGGAAGTTGGACTAGATGGGCCTTTGGCCTGATCCAGCAAGGCTTTTCTTATGTTCTTATGGACCATCATTTAGTGAAATATGATTGCTTTTACACACTGGTGGCACTCAATCAATCAATCAATCAATCAATCAATCAATCAATCAATCAATCAATCACTAGTATTTATATACCGCTTTTCAACACAAGTTCACAAAGCGGTTTACAGGCAAATAATAGCATTAAAGTTAAATGGCTCCCTGTCCCAAAAGGGCTCACTATCTAAAAGAATGGAGAACACCACGAGCAACAGCCACGAGAAAGACACTGTGCTGGGGTGAAGAGGGACAATTGCTCTCCCCCTGCTAAATATAAGAGGACACCACTTGAAAAAGTGCCTCTTGCCCAGCTAGCAGGGGTTGCCCACTCAGAGGGCTTTATGACAGTGGACCAATGTTCTGCTGTTGTAAAATGGATGCTGTAAAATATGCACAATGCTCAGAAAGCAGCCGCTTGAAGAGGAGGCAATGCCATAGCCTTACCACTGGAACCCCCTGGCTGGGTTGTCAGGGATAGGCAGAATGGGATAGGCAGAACGGGACAGGGAGGGGGAGCAAAGGGGTGCATTTGTGCATTGCTGCTCTTGTCCAGAATGGCTCCAACAGCAAGTAGAAAGGGCTGCTTACATGGTGCATTGCAGCTTCTGCAGTACTTACAGCACTACTCCCCTCTGGCTACACTACTGAGGGCGCAATCCTAAACTGAGTTAGGCCGGCATAAAATAAGCCAGCAAAGTTTGGCCAATACAAGGGCCACCGTAAAGTATGTTTGGACCACACTTGGAGTCAGAGAGGCCAGCACACAGACGTGAGCCATCCTCACTGTCTCTGAGAGTAGTCCAAACATGCTTTATGGTGGCCCCTGTGCTGGCCAAACATTGCTGGCTTATTTTATGCCGGCCTAACTCCAGTTTAGGATTGCGCTCCGAGGCTGGTCCAAACATACTTTACAGCAGTGTTATTCAAACTATGGGTCGGGACCCACCTGGTGGGTCGCAACCTTATGTCAGGTGGGTCGCGGAAAGCTGAAAACTTGAAAACATCTTGTTTTCATCTTGAAAACTGCAGACCTTACTCTTGTTATATTCCTTTTGTGAGTGTTGGCAATTTGACTTTTTAAGTGAGGGTTTTTTAAAAGTTTTGTTTTCATTTCAGTGTTTTTGCATCATATTTTGTCCTCGTCTTGCTTTCTGTCAGGGATGTTTCATGGTTGTACAATTGCTGCAGTCCAAGAATGCCAATTTGCATTTCAAGAGTGTCATTTTATTATGTTACAATGATAGCACTTCCTGCTTGATGATGTCACTTCCTGCCATGCCATCACTTCTTGGTCAATGACATCAGTTCCGGTGGGTCCCAACATGAGTGCCATTCTAAAAAGTGGGTCCTGGTCTAAAAAGTTTGAATATCACTGCTTTACAGTGTCCCTTGTGCCAGCCTAACTATGCTGGCCAAACTCTAGGTTAGGATTGCGCTCTGAGACTTTTCCCCCAATAGTAGTCATTGTGACAAAGGACAATAGGCAGTTAATTACAATGTTGAGTTGGCAGCTGCTCTTGGATTTTTTTGGACCAAGTACACCCAATAAGGAATACAAAAAAAAGACTATGACAAGCGCATGGCTAAAAACGTCAAGGCAAACAATAAAAACCTCTTTAAATACATCAGAAGCAGGAAACCTGCCAGAGAAGTGGTTGGACCCTCAGATAATGAGGGAATAAAAGTGAAGGTTAAAAAGACTATGTAGACAGTAGAAAAGCTGAATGAATTATTTGTATGTTTTCAGTATAGAAGACATAGGGCAGCTACTTGTCTCTGACCCAACCACCTTAGCGAGGGCATCTGAAGAACAGAGGCAGATAAAAGTGACAAGGCATGAGAGAATATTGACAAGTCAAAACTTAACAAATCTGAATTACAGGCTGGTCAATTTATTGTCTTGTTTGGGCTAACTAATGGAAAACATAATTAAAGTTAAACTGTTGAGCACATAGAAGGCCTAACCTGGCTCAAGCAAAATCAGCATGGATTCTGCAAAGGTAAGTCCTGCCTCACTGACCTTGGAGAGTCCTTCGGCCTGCATTCTCACAGCCCAGTCCTAATCCCAGGCTGGAACAGAAAGTCCAACTGGACAGAACCATATCCAGCGCAGGTCCAGGACTGGCTACAGGGCAAAGGGAATAGATTCCTCTTACTCTGGGGAACATGGCGTCGACCCAAATGGGGTTATGTGAATCTGCACCACAAAAATTGGCGGCACAAATCTGAGCAACCCAGTGCAAGGCCGGGCCGCGTGGAGCAGGGGTTAGGATCCGTCCTAAGTGCTGAATCATAGCACCACCCTCATCCACAGGCTGATCCTCCTGATATTTCATGTCCTCCTGATATGGCATGGAGTCTACTGTTCACAGCAAACTCTCAAATTGGGTTATGCCCAGTCTCCAAAGCAGGCCTGAATTAGTTCTGTGAATCCAGGCTATAGTTGCAACAGTAAAGTATAGCTACGGGTGTAACCGGCATAGCATTCATTCTCCCGTAGTTCCAGTCAGGACCAGCATGGTACACCTGGGAAGCTCCTCCCTCCTGGATAGGCAGGTCAGATGTTTCAGAAGACTTGCTCAGAGGGGGAGGGGCTCCTGGAACCACCCAGTGTGGCCTAAGCCTCAAGCCTAGGCAGGTCATTTCCTCCACAGCTCCCTGCAGTCAAAAAAAGAAGAAAAAGATGCGTTAAGGAGCAACGGAGAGCAGAAGACGTCCCCGCAAACGGGGCTAAAAATATTTGAAACAGCCCTTTTCAGGGCTCCACAGGAGCAGCCTGGCTGCCCACAGCCACAGGCACTCCCCCAGACTTCCAGCTTCGAGCCCGTTTACCTCGGGGCTCCACCGCATAAAAAAAAAAGGCGGGAAAACAGAAACCAGCCATTCCTGACCCCTGCACCCGCTCAGGGACGGGGACAGGCAACGGTTAGGCAACAGCCCGACCTCCTCGCTCTCCGGAGGTGGGGAGAGGGTCCACTGGGCAGCGCTAACCCTTCAGCTCCGACCCCCTTCCCCTTGGGGCTGGGGACGGCAGCCATGTTGTGCCAAGCCACTGCAGCACTTCAATCTGCAGCTTTGAGAACAGGCAAGCATAAACTTCCTGGAACTACGTGCCATCTTTCTGGCTCTTCAGACGTTTGTTTCCAACAGGAGGGAGACAACACTACGTTTACACAGACGACACTACGGCGCGAGCCTATGTCAACAGACAAGGGGGGACGAAGTCATTATCCCTTTACAGGGAAGCACGACTCCTCTTCCTATGGGCGGAGCGCAACATAGCGTCTCTTTGCGCAGAACACGTTCCGGGCGTGGAAAACGTCCAGGCCGACTGGCTACGCTGTCAACACCTGGACCAAGCCAAGTGGACCCTGCACCAAGAGGTTTTCCGTCTCCTGGACCAAAAATTCAGGAAACTGGAGATGGACCTATTTGCCACCCACCTGAACAGCCACAGCCCTCGATTCTTCTCGAGGGGGAGATGCCCGGGATCTCAGGGAGTGGACGCTCTCCAACAGCACTGGCCAAAGGGCCTCCTGTACGCTTTTCCACCGCTCAACATCTCAGGGTGCTGGCAAAGATCAGGGACGAGCAGGCAGAAGTAGTGCTCGTGGCCCCTTACTGGCCAAGAAGACCGTGGTTCAGCGATCTCATGGACATGACTCGGGAACCACCTCTACGCCTACCTCATCGAGGAGACATTCTGATGCAGGGACCCATATGCCACCCACAGCCGGACTTCCTGCAGTTGACGGCGTAGAGGTTGAGCAGCGTGTCCTCGCCACCCTAGGCTACTCCCAGGCCGTATTGTCGACTCTCATGTCCAATAGAAGGAAGTCCACCAACCGGGTGTACAACTCGACCTGGCGGGTGTTTGAAACCTGGTGTATAGGTAAAGGGGAGGTCCCCACGGGACCAAAGGTCAAGGATCTCCTGGAATTTCTCCAGGAGGGGTTGGAAAAGTATGGGATACCCTCGGGGGGCGGGCCCTATCCTCCCATCCCCATGTGAAGAAGTTTTTGAAGCGGGTGGCCCTTATAAACCCTCCCACTGTTCACAGGGTTCCCACTTGGGATTTGCCATTGGAGTTAAAGGCCCTCACCAGAGAACCTTTTGAGCCCATGGCCTCGTGTCCTTTGAGGGAACTAATTCTAAAAACGATTTTCCTGGTGGGTGTCACTTCAGCTAGGTGTGTTTCGGAGCTGGCAGCTCTCTCAGGAGCAAGGAGCTCTGTATCTTCTCTGAGGACAGGGTCACTCTACGATTGGACCCCACCTTCTTACCAAAAGTAAACACCCTTTTCCACAGGACCGAAGAGGTGATATTGCCTTCCTTTTGTCCTAACCCCACGCACATCAAGTAAGGAGATACAGTGGCACACCCTGGATGTGAGCAGAGCCCTTAGTTTTTACATGTCCAGGACGCAGCCTGTGAGAAAGTCAGAGGCTCTATTTGTGCGCTTCCATCCAAAAAAATTGGGCGCGAAGGCTCTGCCCTACACATTATCCCGCTGGATTAGGGAAGCCATAGCATCAGCTTACAGAGCCAGGGGGGTTCCCATTCCCGAGGGCATCGTAGCCCACTCTCTTAGGTCAGCGGGTACATCAGCAGCCTTCAGGGCTCATCCCTCGCTGGAGGCAGTTTGCAAGGCTGCCACGTGGAAATCTCCCAATACTTTCACCCGCCACTATAAGGTGGACCTTATAGTGCAATACGTGAAGCTGCTTTCGCCAGGCGAATCCTGCAAACAGTAGTGCAGGAAGCCTCAGCTTAGTCCCTCCCTTGTGATAACATCTATTGTGGGTACGGCTTGGGTACGTCCCAGATGTACCACGCTGGCCCTGACTGGAACTACGGGAGAACGGGAAGGTTTGGCTTACCTGTGAACTCCCCTTTTCCGTAGTTCCAGTCAGGGCCAGCGTCCCGCCCACTGACAGCTGAGGCAACCGGACATGTTTGCCGGAGGCAGCACTAGTCTGCCAGGCAGTTTTACCGGGAGGTGTCTAGTTAGGTCTCAGTGGCCTAGTGGCTGGAGGTGAGGATCTGCTGCTCGACTTCCTCTGCATCCAACAAGTGACTCCTCATGGATCAATTCACAGTGGCATCAGCATCTTCTTCCAGAGTGGGGAGGCCTTCGTTCTGAGGCTTCGATTGGACTGGGTGGTTCCTCTGAGCAAGTCTAAATAGATTTGTATCCTGATTTTCCATAAGACCACAATCAAAGCAGCGAACAAAAAGGTAACAATCCCATTATACCAGAGCCAGCTAGGCTGGTTTCATGGCTGTCATGCTTCTTTACTCATTGTCCGTTCTCTCATTTCCTGTGCATGTGAAAGCAGCTTTCAGATGCCCTGCTGGGGCAAGTAGGATGGTGGTGCTGGGAATTTGGAGGCAGGGAGAGGGAGAGAAGGATCTCAGTGGTAGCTGTGCATGCTATCCTCCTTCCCCCCTACCCAAACCACCCCCTGAATCTTCTTGGACTTACAAGATGACCCATAGAGGCCAGGTGGCCTATAGAGAAGTAAATGCAATTTTTTTTTTTTACTTATTTACTTCACCTGGGCTGTTTGGTCACACCCATAGTACACAGCATGTGCTTCATCAGTAGTGCAGCATGTTATGGAGGGTGATAAGATTGGGCTCTGATTCATATAGCATTGTGTGCCTTGCTTTATTGTTAACAATGCAAATTGATTTGTAGGTTAACCATAAAGAGAAAGGATGCATATTATAGTAGTAAGACAAGTACAGTATACATTGCATTGCACATACATATATTTGTATCTGTTCTTTAAATGTAACATAAATTATATTTTGCATTTTAAATGCAAGTGAAAAGGGGGACATTGCATTTATAGCCCAATCCTTTGCATGTCTACTCAGAAGTCCCATTGAAATGAGACTAATTTTCTGAGTAATAGACAACAGTAGGATTGGGATATCAGTAATATCAGATTGGGATATCAGTTGATTTACTACTGTATGTAGTGGGAAATTTTGAAAGCATACTCTTAAGGAAAAAGGCTCCCTTTTCTGCAGGACAATGTGCATCCCTCTACCTCTGCAAATCCTTGATGCCACTGGGGGTATTGCAAGTTTAGGTCTTGCTGACTCAAAGAATACAGAGAAAAATAAATTACATCTGATGCTAAAAATGTAGCTCCTATACAGCTATACGGAATTCTTCTTGCATATGTTTTCAAAGCAAATTGGAAAGTCCCCAACAGAACCAGCTAGTTGAGGTAGCTGATTTAGGGTGCAATCCTAACCTGGAATTTGGCCGACACAGGTGACTTGTGCTGGCCCAAGGGTGTTGTAAATGCACCATAAAGTGTGTTTGGATCACTCTTGGAGTCAGGGAGGCCAGTGCATAAGTGATTTGTGCCCTCCTAACTCCAGGTTAGGATTGTGCCCTTATAGTCCTACTCCTTAGAGATCCCAGTGCATGATGCTATTGAACACGTGCAACTGGAGTATCCAAAAAATATATTATGAATTCCAATTGCCATTTGTATGCTGCTTCAGGTATTTTATAACAAAGCGACCCATAAGCTTGGAAGATACACATTGCATATGTTCATGTGCATTTTTGCTTGTTGACATCTGTAGAAACAATGTGTGTTGCTTGTGTTTGAATTCTGCCCAGATCTGGATTTTAGCACAATAACAGAACACCCTTCAATACTTGTTTGGCATTCCAGCCTTGACTGTTTGAGAATAGAACACAACCAGGCTGCAATGAAAGGGGTGGAGCTGATGCGGCTCCTAGCCATGGGAAAGGAGCACTTGTTATGATGAGCTGTGGCAGCAGCACCCTCTGTCCAGTTGCATGAATGAACAACTTCAGATGTGTTCTGCTGACAATGCACTACCCCAGCCAGCCGTCCCTGATTAGTTTAGTCAGGCAGGGAGCCGGGCTCTTATTGTTTGCATGGATCTCTTCCACTGAATGACTCCTGCAAACCGAGGCCAAGCCTGGATTGTTGCTTGTTTCTTCTGCTTGTGTCCCTGTTAAATCATAAACTAGGCCAACTGATCACATGCGTTTATTTTAAACCTGCCAATGTGTGAATTTGAAATTAACTTGTCACTGCATACATTTGGACAGCAGCCAGGCGGGGAACCTTTGTGGCCCTTTGAACCTTTATTTTCAAGGCAACATGTAGTTAGGGGATGTGGTACGTGACCACTGTCTGGGAGTGTTTCCTCCTTCAGCTGCCTTTCCCCCTCCCTCTGTCCCTGTGCTTGCAACAGAATGGGTGAAAAGAACTGAAATAATTCTTTAAGCCTTCCTATGGTAACCTTCTGCCAGTGTTTATCTTTGCACCACAGTGGCTTCTCCTTTCCATGTTAAAGTACCCATGGCAATAGACTTTGTGTCTGTGTATGAGAAATGCCCTGTCCTTGTGCTCAAAGGAGTGTCCCAGCAAAGTCATTGCAAGTTAAGAGTTGCCATTTCTGGACTACAGCACTTTCTGGTTATTTTCTTTTCGGTGCACATATCCATCCAGGCAACATATGTATTTGCCTAAGTATGCACAAGTAAATCAGGAATTAACCATTAAACATGTGATGGGATTTCTAACAATAAAAATAAAAGCACCCATCAAGCCTCTGCCCTGGCTGATATACAGCTGCACCTAGAATTCCGCTCACTTGGGGCAGTATTACTGCCAGATCAGACCCTGAATGAGGGCGCAATCCTAACCTGGAGTTAGGCCGGCACTGTTAGGCCAGCAAAATTTGGCTTGCATAAGGGCAACTGTAAGGTGCATTTGGACCACTCTCAAAGTAAGGGAGGATGGCATATGTCTGTGTTGACCTCTGACTCCGAGAGTGGTCCAGATATACTGTACTTTATGTATATTTGTGTCCCTTGCGTCAGTCAAGCGTTGCTGGCCTAACTGTGCCAGCCTAACTCCAGGTTAGGATTACATAAGAACATAAGAAGAGCCCTGCTGGATCAGGCCAAAGGCCCATCTAGTCCAGCTTCCTGTATCTCACAGCGGCCCACCAGGTGCCCCAGGAAGGCATGAGACTACAAGATGCTTGCATCCTGTTGCCACTCCCTTGCACCTGGTACCAGTAGCCCATCACCTATATAAGGAGGTTGCACAATCCATCATTGCCTATAGCCCACGATGGACCTTTCCTCCAGATATCTGTCCAATCCCCTCTTGAAGGCATCAAGACCAGATGCCATCACCACCTCCTGTGGCAAGGAGTTCCATAGATTAACTACCCGCTGGGTAAAAAAGTACTTCCTTTTATCTGTTTTAACTCTCCCAACCCTCAGTTTTAGCGGATGCCCCCTGGTTCTGGTGTTTTGAGAGAGGGAAAAGAACATCCCTCTATCGACTCTATCCCTTCCATGCATAATTTTGTATGTCTCAATCATGTCCCCCCTCAGGCGCCTTTTTTCTAGGCTGAAGAGCCCCAAACGCTGCAGTCTTTCTTCATAAGGGAGGTGCCCCAGCCCCGTAATCATTTTTGTCGCTCTCTTCTGCACCTTTTCCAACTCCACTATGTCCTTTTTAAGATGCGGCGACCAGAACTGGACACAATATTCTAGATGCGGCCTTACCATCGATTTGTACAATGGCATGATAATATTGGCTGTTTTATTCTCAACCCCTTTTTTAATTACCCCAAGCATGGAATTGGCCTTCTTAATTGCTGACGCACACTGGGTCGATACCTTCATTGAATTGTCCACCAGCACCCCAAGATCTCTCTCCTGAGCTGTCACAGACAGCTCAGAACCCATTAGCCTATAGGTAAAGTTTTGGTTTTTTGCCCCAACGTGCATCACTTTACATTTGTCTATGTTGAAACACATCTGCCATTTGGCTGCCCATTCCCCCAACTGGGAGAGATCCTTCTGGAGCTCTTCACAATCCTTTCTGGTTTTTACCACCCGGAAAAGTTTTGTGTCATCCGCAAACTTGGCCACCTCACTGCTTATCCCTGTCTCCAGGTCATTTATGAATAAGTTGAAAAGCACGGGCCCCAAGACAGATCCCTGGGGCACTCCGCTTTTCACCTCTCTCCATTGTGAAAATTGCCCATTGACCCCCACTCTCTGTTTCCTGGCCCTCAACCAATTCTGGATCCATAAGAGGACCTGCCCTCTTATTCCCTGACTGTGAAGTTTCTTCAGCAGTCTTTGGTGGGGGACCTTGTCAAATGCCTTCTGAAAATCTAGGTATATGATATCCACAGGTTCACCCACATCCACGTGCCTGTTGACCTTTTCAAAGAATTCCAAAAGGTTTGTGAGGCAAGACCTACCCTTACAGAAGCCATGCTGACTTTCCTTTAGCAGTACTTGTTCCTCTACGTGTTTTAGGATTTTATCTTTGATGAGGCTTTCCACCATCTTACCCGGAACAGACGTTAGGCTGACCGGCCTGTAGTTTCCAGGGTCCCCCCTTCTCCCTTTTTTAAAGATTGGCGTGACATTGGCTATCCTCCAATCCTCTGGCACCGTGGCTGTTTGAAGGGACAAGTTGCATACTCTAGTTAAGAGGTCAGCAACTTCATTCTTTAGTTCCTTAATTACTCTTGGGTGTATACCATCTGGGCCTGGTGACTTATTTATATGTAGTTTATCAATTTGATCTAAAACATCTTCTTTATTAACCAGTATCTGATTTAATTCCTTCATTAGGAAGGGCTGTTCGGGCTGTGGTATCTGCCCAAGTTCTTCTGCTGTGAAGACAGATGCAAAGAATTCATTCAATTTCTCTGCAATCTCCAAGTCCCCTTTTATCTCATCTTTCCCTCCCTCACCATCCAGTGGGCCAACCGCCTCTCTGGTAGGTTTTCTGCTTCTAACATATTTGAAGAAGCTTTTATTATTCCCTTTTATGTTGCTAGCCATGCGTTCCTCAAACGCTTTCTTGGCCTCCCGTATCACCTTCTTACTTGTCTTTTGCCAGAGTTTATGTTCCTTTTTATTCTCCTCACTGGGGCAAGACTTCCATTTACGGAAAGAAGCTTCTTTGCTCTTTACAGCTTCTCTAACTTTGTTTGTCAGCCATGCAGGCACCCTCCTGGACCTTGTCGAACCCTTCTTTCTTTGCGGTATACACTTCCGCTGGGCCTCTACTACTGTTTTTTTAAACAGCCTCCATGCAGCCTGGAGGGATTGGACTCTTTTTACCTTCCCTTTCAATTTCTGTCTAACTAGTCTCCTCATCTGAGGGAAATCTGCCCTTCGAAAGTCAAGGGTTCTTGTGTCAGATTTGCTCTGCACTCTATCCTGGACATGCATGGCAAAACCAATCGCAGCATGGTCACTGTTCCCCAATGGCTCAGTAACACTTACATCCCTAACTAGGTCCCGAGTACCACACAATATTAAATCCAGAGTCGCCTGTCCTCTGGTCGGCTCCATGACTAGTTGCTCTAAGGCACAGTCATTCAGCTCGTCAAGGAATCGGGTCTCTCTTTCTTGACCACAGCAGCAGTTGACCCAGTCAATATGAGGATAATTGAAGTCCCCCATGATTACAATCCTGCCTCTCTTGGTCACTGCTCTGATTTGTTTCCTCATTTCAAGGTCACCTTCAAGTTTTTGATCGGGAGGACGATAGCACACCCCCACTATTACATTGCTCTTACGGCCCGGCAGTTTAACCCACAGTGACTCCATGGTGGAGTCTGGCCCACCTTCTGTTTCTACTCTGCTGGATTCAATCCCTTCTTTGATATAGATGGCCACCCCTCCGCCAACACGCCCTTCCCTGTCCCTCCTATAGAGTTTATAGCCTGGGATGGCAGTATCCCACTGGTTCTGTGCACTCCACCAGGTTTCCGCTATGCCTACTATATCAATGTTTTCCCTAGCCACCAAACATTCCAGTTCCCCCATCTTGGCTCGGAGACTTCGAGCATTCGCATAATAACACCTATATACGGGGTTCTCTAAGGAGGGACTGTTTTTTGATCCTTTTTCCCCTCCTCTCTTTTTACTGGACAAACTATCACTTACACTCAGCTTAGAAGTTCTATTTCCTACTCCTCCATTACTCTTTGGTATTCCTCCACCCTCCTCTTCCCTTAGGGATGAGGAGTTCCGAACCGGACGCCGCTCGGCTCCTGTCGGCTTTCCCCCAGGGATCAGTTTAAAAGCTGCTCTGCCACCTTTTTAATATTAAGCGCCAGCAGCCTGGTTCCATTTTGGTTCAAGTGAAGCCCGTCCCTCTTGTACAGGCCTGGCTTGTTCCAGAATGTCCCCCAGTGCCTAACAAATCTAAACCCTTCATCCCGACACCACCGTCTCATCCACGCATTGAGACCCCTGATCTCCGCCTGCCTAGCTGGCCCTGCACGTGGAACGGGTAGCACTTCTGAGAACGCTACCTTGGGGGTCCTGGCCTTCAGCGTCCTGCCTAGCAACCTAAATTTGGCTTCCAGGACCTCCCGGCTACATTTCCCCACATCGTTGGTGCCAACATGCACCACGACCGCTACCTCCTCCCCAGCACTCCTAACCAGCCTATCTAGACGAGACGTGATGTCCGCAACCTTCGCACCAGGCAGGCAAGTCACCGTGCGGTCCACACATCCGTCGCAGACCCCCCTCTCTATATTCCTAACTATAGAATCGCCCACAACAAGGAGACCGCAACCCCCCTCCCGCCGAGGAGCATCCTTAGTGCGACTGGATGCGGGCTCGTCACTAGAAGAAGGGCCCCCCACTGGGGGATTGATTCCCTCTGTTCCAAGCTGACGTCCTCCAGCCCTGAGACTCCTTTCCCCAGCAGCTGAGGAGCTGCCCTTCTGAGGGTGGGACGAATCCTGCAAGTCCCCGGATGTCTCACAATGGACCCTCACTGCCTGCCTCTGCTTCTCCAGGTCCGCAACCAAGGCCTCTAGGGAGCAGACGCATTCCCTGAGTGCCTGGAGCTCCTTGCACCGAGGACACACCCATGACTTATGCCCCAGAGGCATATAGTCATACATGTGGCACTCTGTGCAAAACACTGGATAGCCCCCGCCCAACTGCTGGCTACCTGGCTTCATCTCTCTGTTTATTTAAGGGTGAGCTGCCCTGCTTCTCAGAGAGAGGGCAGAGTCTGGGGCCCTGGCTTCCTCGCCCTGCTGCTTAACTCGCACAGATGCGTAACTTGCTTGTTACCTGGCACTTGGTCTCGGACGAGGCACTTCGTCGCAGGACAGCACTCGCCGCTCGCGTCCCCACTCGCAAAGAAGGTTCTGCTATATA